>CM059575.1:74158013-74758013 GCA_030386875.1 Morinoia aosen | reverse complement strand
GAAGAACAAACCCAATAAATTCCAATAGCGAAGATTTAATCAGTCGTAAAGTATAACGCACAGATGTTTTTGTACTCAAACCATACAACTATTGTATCTGTCGAAATTGCCATCTCGGGAGAAAAAAATATCCCGAGCTGAAGGTCCAGTAGGCCTTTTGTTCAAATATAAGGCATGCCAAAGAAAAAGTACTCAACCTTTGGCTGAATGATGATTACCCTTTTTTAATTATTGTATTTTAGTGCAACTAAGCTTTGTTGTTTATCATAATTTTCTCAAATTAATGTCTTTTTCTCTGGTTCAACTCACTAGACATATCTAAGCTAATGAAAACTTAAATCGAAGTAAAATACATAAGTTGTGGCAGTTATAGAGTACATTTTTCGGAGACATGTAAAATAGTTTCTATGTTGGCTTGTGACCATTTTTTCGGCTTCACTTTCTGTTTCTTTAACGCATCTAACTCTCATCTACCTATATTTTGTTTCATGAACGTCATTTAACTTACCGTTTCTGTGCGCAAGGAATCTTGTGTGGGAACACACCTTGTGTATAGAATCCGCGTTTCATGAGCTCCAAACAAAAGAGTGCCTCCGTTCTTGCCCTCTTTGGGACATTTTTGTTGTGTTTAAGAAGGCTAGAAATAACTTATCCGATCTCATCTAAGAGATCAATATTACCTGTTCGTGCATGTAAACAAAAAACCCAGAAAACTAAATCGGAAAATTTGCGAAAAATACTGATTTTTCCTAGATCTAAACTTGGGTAACGAACTCGCAAAAGAAGGCTATGGATTTCATACCACGATATTAGTGTCTGCTGGTTGAAAGTTTGAACTTTAAAACGTTTTTTTCATAATCACAGGTATCGTTGTGCGAGATCTATTCGTTTCGTTTGCTACTGTTGAATGTTGATATTATTATTCTTCATGGTCTATTGGATCATTTTAACAAGCTGAGCGTGAACAGCTTGGTGGGCGATGAAAAATATCAATTTACATATTTATTTTGGAAATTTTATCTTTTCTTTAATCACGAAGAAAACTAAAATTTACCCAAGCTTATGTTTATGCAGGTAAGGAAAATTTTTGTAGCACTAAAATATGAGAAGTGGTATTGAACCCACCTTAAGAGGCCTCTCAAAAGCAATATCTGACAAAAGTGCAAGCCATGGCCAAGATTTCATGTTACAGTCAGTTTTGCGATTAAAACCCAATTACTCTGAGAAGTATTGCGATAAAAGCTAAATTACTCAATTGCTCTGAGAACAGACATTTCGTATAGTAAATTTCTTTTTGTTGTCCTAATATATTCGATTTTTTATTCTCGAACACTCGCCTTGAACTTATTCATTAAGCTGATGGAACATTTCTAAATTGAGAGCATGGAATTTTTTTCAATTTTACGATATTGCGTTGAAAATTTGAGTACAGCATATTCTGAAAATACTTCGTCAAAAATTTTTACCTACCTGCGTGCGTCAAGCCGTTATTCAAGAAATCCTTAGACATATTCGTGGAGCACCTTCAACCACATTTTCAAATGGATGCATAAGTTGAATCACATATTCAAGTTTCAAATGGCTGGACAATCTTTGTTGTGAAATTTAGCTACAATTTGATTTCGTGAGTTGAATATAATTTTCCCCAAAAATTTTGAACTCATAGTTATTTCGTTGTTTGATTATCTTTATATTGTCGATCATTCGTGGACTCACTAGCCAATCTAAGAAAGTAAAATATTTATGTAGAATAGCGCTGACTTACATTAAGTATGTCATGGTAGGCACACTGATGTGTGTCATACCACCCCTCCCCATAGCAAACGAAAGTGTCACAATGAATGGGTGTATAATGTGTCACACTGTGTCACAATGGGTGTATAATGATGACACCCTTGTGTGTGTTTTGTGGCAAGTTAACGCGCAAAAGTGTGTCACTTTTGTGACAAGTTTTTTTTTCAGAGTGGGATCTGTTTCATTTTAGAACACAACTTATTCCTGAGTTCTCTAGGTAAGAGGAGACAATTATTTCTCAACAATAATCTAAAGCTAAACTTGAAACTGTATCCGAGCTTCTTCTCCAATTTCACGTTTCTCATTTATTTCTCAGTTAATGTGACTAAGTGGAAAGACCAAGATTTTGAAAGCTCTTAAATATTTGCAATTAAAATCTCGTACGTTCTTACTTTGAAAGTCATATGTAATAGGAGAAAATGAGCTTTATGTTTCTTTGTTTATCACAGCAGACCGAAGAATCTCGTAAATTTTCAATTTTTTTCTGAATTGAAAGGATTTGTTGCTGTGAGTCATATTACAGATCCATTATATCTTGAATGCGTTGACGCCGTTGTCGCGCTGAAGGAATTTGTCTAAACTCACAAGTTCAAATTACATCGAAACACAAGTTGAGATTGCACACAGTTAGTTTAGCTAACTTTTAAATTAAAAATTGATGCTTTGCATTTGCACGATAATACTTTTTTGAGTATAAATACAGCATTCTCAAAGTTACTTTAAAAGTTAAATAAACATGTGGACTTTAAGTAGGCTACCAAACGTAGGCACCAAACATGTCGAATATAGGTTGCTTCACAATTTTACAGCATATTTAAATTTCATAAAAGAGACCTTGTTTCTCCGACCTCATAATTTAAATAGTATTTATAACAAACACAGAGCTCATTTGGGAACCAAGTTTATTAAGGTATATTCTTTATTAACAGAACTCGACGTTTCTACATGCCTTCATCAGATAGTGTATTAGTAAACAGGATGCATGTAAGAAAGGCAAGAATCATGTATGTTTTGAAATGTAAGAAGTCCAATGATATGCAGTTCGCATAGCACATCCCGCCTGATGTTCCGAGGCTCATGAACATCAGTGCGGTCTTTGACAAATTGACGTTCTGCAACGATCACTTTGCATCCTATCTGTCTCTTCTGGAAGGTTCCATATTTCTCGGCGTCCAAATGACTTCCAAAGGCTCAAGAAACCATAAATTTATCGAGGTGACAGGTATAAAATTTGTGGGCTTGAATGAGAACGTGGTTTGAGATTTATTGCCATGAATGAATGTGCTGGCGGAAATTAAATAACGCCGCGTTACAGCAATGACTGTTACACGCAGATAGGCACGCTTATTTCCCCTCGGTTCATGCAAATCTGGCGGCGTAAAAAACTGAAACGGGAAGTAGGAGAACGTTCGCTCGGGCTCCAGACCAGGGTTACCAAATATGCTTCTTTCTGTTATAAATCTTCCATTACGGTTTTTTCAATATATTGTTTGAATGTTCAGCTTCTGGCAGCCTAGTAAGGTATAGGCAATTACCACCTGTTCGTCCTTCAGAGGGATACTCCTAATGTTTTATGAAACTTAAAACTCCCAAAGGGAAGAGGTGAGTTCTCGAGATATATGTTGGGTGGCTTTCATTTCGCTGATATGAAATAAATTTTTAACTACCATTTATTCAAGTTTACTGCACTGCTTTTTTCAATATGCATTACTTTAATTTTTGACGTTTATCTTTGTTTCACAAAACCTTTTGCATTTTGCTGTCTCCATGTGCAGGATGTCGGGCACATCCTCTGGATAGGTTCCCTGTTCCCATAAATATAAACTTTATGGTGCCTTTCATCTCTCTATCTCGGAAATATGTTCATGTGGTTTGACAAGTTCAAACTAACCTATAAATAATCGAATCTGTAGGATGCTGAGTGTTGCGATCAAGTCAACGGTTGAGAAATGTTTTTGTTTTTCTGACGAGTGAGATCCTTTGTAAAACTGGCACTCTCCTCAAAGTAAGATTTCTCATACAAGATAATTACCGAGAAACAGCAAATATAGAAATATCACGACTGAGCTTTTGCCTGCATGTTTTCTTTCATCTAAACTGCTAAGCTTTTTTACGGTTCAGTGAAGAAAAATACCTTTGACACGTTCGTCCAGACTTTTCCTAATTTATTTGTAGTTGCAATATAAGCTTATAAATATTTGGGGTATTGGTTTCCAGCCCTAAATTTTTGTGTAAACTAAATTACTCTTTTACTCTTCGAACTTTGGCTCGTGGATAGTATGACAAAAACTCGTCTTCCTTTTCCGCGTGGGGTAGTCCACGTGCATGAGACTAGGAAAAAAGTACTATAACTCTTAAATTATTAAACCTATGTAAATTATTAAATCTACATAAATTTGAATGGTGAAACCTGTAAACATCAATGAAAAGTTTAGATTTACTAACTGTATCCCATTTTGACACACACCGTCTAGTCAAAATCTCTCGATTTGGAGTTTTTGAATGGACTTCCAAATTACCAAGTCTTTCCCAAAATTTTTTCACCATTGTGGGCTACTTGAAGAGCTGAGTACATAGAATAACTTTAACGCGTTACAAGTGCAATAAGCTGCATTTAAGAACGAGATACTACATACTGAGCCGTTACCTTTTGATAAAATGAATAGAAATATACAGATAGGATCCTCAGAATTGACGGAGAAGACGGTACACATTTCAAAGAATTATTTTCGAAAAATGGCTGCATACAGTGTATTCAACTTAGAAATCGTTTCCTGGTAATGATGCTTTTGGTTTCATTGATTTTCGCACATTTGAAAATTCTGCGTTTCCTTAAGGGTCCTACTCCTTATAACCGCCCAATAATTCTCAAAACTCTTATATTGAAAGCTTCAAATTTGAAGCTGATTTCTATTGAAAGTCCAGTTTAAGGAAAATTAATGACGATTGAGCGCACACTTTCGGTGGTGATTTTGATTACATTGATTCAGCAACACTCGCATTTCTCTCCTGTTTTCACAAAAGACGAGCGGTCTTCCATGAAAGACGGAGAGCGCGAAGCATTGGAAGAAATTGTATCACTGATACATGTGGCCAACTCCTGAGCCTTGGACGCCGTACTTTGCTCGTAAATTGCAAACTTGGTCCATTTCAATAGCATTTGCCGCAGATCCTACAGAATCTGCCATATATCTTTTGCCTTAATAACAGTCCAACCTTTCGATATCCGCCTTTCTCTCACACCAAACTCATAGATATTCGGAAGCGGATATGTTATTGATTGCACTAAAGGGCTCCAATAGTGTGCATAATCTATTTGTGAGTGTTCGACTTACGTCTGAAGCAAATGTTTCTCATGGTGTGCGATCTAATTCAAAATTAATCTTATCACGAATTTGGGGCTCCTCAGTTTTCCCATGATATTGACCGTTGCTTTCCTAGTCGAAAAATGTACCCTCTTCAAAGCTTTAGTGTCATTTTATGTTAATAACTGAAGGCGTCTGACATTTTTTTTGTTTTTGAATTTCATTCTTAGATGCAATAGGGCTATTCACTATTCCTCAAAACTACTTGGGTTGAAAGAATACGCTGAAATCATTCTCCGATAAATTGCTCAACAATATACCAATGCTTCAAACTAATAATTGCAAATGTACTTTTCGATTCAAACTAAATAGCTTCAGCTCATAACTGAATGAAAGTTTTAGCTCTCAATAGCTTCAGTTCTTAACTTAGTAAACGTTTTAGCTCTCAATAGCTTCAGCTCTCAACTTAGTGAAACTTTTAACTTTTAAGATCCCGCACTTTGATGAAAATATTGTGCTGTATTTACCACGCATTTTTAAATTCAGTGAAAATGAATACCTATATCGAACTGATTATTCCTGTTTTATTTATTACTACCATTAATTAGAGGAAGTGAACAGCGTGCGATAATGCTGAGTTTAGTGACTGCTCTGAAGTTAAGCATAACACCTATATTGTATGTTATGGTTTATCAGTGTGTGTTGCCGAAATTAAATTTGTCATTAAATTCGAAAATCAATCTCCCGAGAGGGCGTACCATAGGTAGTAAGTTTAGGTTGTTGAAATTTGTCTATCGTACGCTGTTAACACAGACGCCCCAGAGTGGATACTTTTGGGCTAACTCAGCCATAGCCTTAGGCTTTCTTTAGTGCTCGCTGTTTTTTTCAGTTTCTATGCCTTCTTCGCTTATTCTTCTTTATTATTTTTTCTTTTTCTTTGCTAACTTCTGTTTCTATGCGCAAGGTTCTCTGAATGGAAAATTACCCCGTGCATGGATTCTCCTTTTTTATCGTTTATATTGAATGGTCCCTTATGTTCGCTCTCGAAATCATCTTCGTCGTAGCCAAGTAGTCTTTAACTATTTAAACTTCAGAATTTTTCCTGGAGCAAAATTTCTGGTTCTGCCTTAAATCATATTATTTTGAGTTTTGTTCCAGACGTAAAATGTTTAACAAGCCATTTTATTTGCTCTACTTCTGGCTCATCAGTAATGTTTTTAATTTAAGACAATATTTTATCGAATAAAATATGCGCATTTCAATTTCGAATTACTAATGACATGGTTCAAAGAATGAGGTTTTTCAAGTATCGCGAAAAGCATAGCTTATTATTTTCTTCTCTTACTAGCTTACTTCTGTCGAATTGAACTTGCATTATTCTGACCTACCGGCTACTTCACGTGCCATGTCCTATTACCATTTATCTATTCATTGTAGCCTGCACTTATTTTTCAAAAGAAAGTTTTTATATTACAGTATAGTTCAAGAGTTTTCGCTTCTTAAAGTTGGCTTCTCATTTTATACCTTTAAAATCGCTGTACTGAATACAACTTTTGTTACTCCTGATGAATTTTCAATTAATCCGTAATATGAGTAACGAATTGCGAGCTATATGGCTTCCAATTTACGTGCAAATGTTCAGGCAACTTCAAACTTTGCATACCTCTTCAAGAAAATATGCACTCATTTTGAAATAATGCATAATTTGATTGCACTCCAATGGTAAGTGACAAACTTTAAAGATCTTGTTTTGGCTAATTCACTTCAGCGAGAGTTGAAAAAACTCATGAAATTAAGGATTTTCTCTTTCTTCTACTGCTCTATAACGCAATTAATGTCAAGTTTGCCACTTTTGATTACTTCTCTACTTCACACTATAGAAAATGTTAAACTTTAGCTCTGAATTTGATTCTTGAGTGAAAAGATTGTGAACTTATACAATGTGTGGTGAACAAACCCTTAGAGGCTCATATATCATTTGCAGAGTTAACACTTTGGGGGTTTGCTCCAATTGATGCTATATATATATATATATATACATGTATACCTTGCATTATTGCATTATTCTTTGAATATCTCAACTGCTGAGCGGTCAGCGTTTTTTGTATACCTAAAGTTTTCTCTTCGTATTTCATTACGTAAAAGTAGTATTATTACTTAGAATGAGTTTGATACGCACTGATTACTCACTGAAAATTGCGTAATCCGTCCTTCTTCGAATAAATTTGCTAAATTCACATTAATTTGAAAGTTTCACTGTTCTGCTCAGTATTTTTGGTCGAAATTTAGCAATGTTTATTGAGCACTTTATCTAACAATAAAATAACTGAGACGAAAAACTCCGAAGATCAGTTTTTCATTTTAATTATTCTCTCAAGCAATTTTCCGGGGCGTATTATCAGCTTCCGACCTTCGCTCGTCTAAAAATCGATGCCCAGTGATGAGCGATATCTTGCGCCAAAGCCTCCCCCCAAAAGAACGTCTTAATTGGATAGGAAGTTAGATAGCGTAATATTTGATGTAGCCAACCTTAACTTTGCAGCTAACTCTGCGGCAAGTTTTAAGATCTGGTCTGTGATGTGGGACTGCTCAGCTCCTCCTGGACTCTTCTTTCCACGTCTAATGAGATTAAATTTTCTCTATTAATATTTTTAAAGCCATTAATATCCGAGATCGGGATTTCGAGATGTTCGGAGATCCCTCCGGCTGGAGGTTGGTATTTCTGGCTCAGTATCCTGAAACTTCGCAACCGAAATCTCTTGAGCTTTTATGAGGATTAAGTGGTCGGTCTCTGGAATTAAAATCGATGTAAATTCGGCGAAAAAGCAACGAGCCATACGTCATCAGTGAACTCAAGGCCATTTTAACGTTTCAATTGTTCTTGTGGTCCAGCATCCTAATAGCATTGAAGAATATAAAGATTGAAATAAGTTATTCGGAAGTTATTTGCTTCTGTAATGAATTATGTTGAAAGCTCATGGATTTTAATTTTCAGTATTCGAACAAATGCCACGTTCATTTTGGCTTTATTTCAGAAAGCATAAATGTTTGAAATATTCAAGTTGCGTGTGAAGGGAAAACTGTAAGAATTAATTTTTATGTTTTTGGTATTATTAAGATGTATTTCTGGTTTTTATTTGCATTTGATTTCACTGCAACGCCAAAAATACATGAAATGTCAGGGAAGAGCATGTGAGAGAATGGAGTATAGCCTCATTACAACCATTCAAAAAAGCCATTGAGAAAAAAAGTGAGTTCCTACGTTTCATGTACATAAACAAGCTGGCACGCGCATTTCCAATTACCACAACTGACTGCTGTCACACCCGCCCTTTCTTACCGCAATGCTGACGAATACAAAGGTCTCGTGCCATTTCTCGGAAGCCGATGCCTTGAGAACTCGTTTCGTACAATGTCCCCATGTGTAAATAGCCGTTCAATAATTTAGCGCTCGTAATTGCGTGTTTTGCACGGTCGCTTGTCTCTGTAGCATTGTTACCAAGCATGTCGTCTTTGCACTCACCAGCCGAAGTAAGTATGTAAATGGGTTCTTCAAAATGACTTTTGAATAACTCTGTAGGAGAGCGAAGTTCGTATTTTTCCTGAGTATCATCCGGAAAAAAATTGAATGACCTGTAATGAACGACTGACCGATATTTTATCGCGCACTAACAAAAATAAAGCATTTTTAGCTTGAATTGAAATTCAGAGAATTCCGCTGCGAGCGTGCTCAAATTTAAGAAAAGTATTCCAAGAGTTTAGTTCATGCGAAATCCCGAAGCCGTGAATTCTAAGACAATGACGGTGTAGGCTCACAAAGCTCACCCTCATTTTGTAGCATGCTGGAAAATTGGCCCGTAAACATAGTGGTTTCTGGCCAGCCACATTAAATTATTTTGTGCCTCAGAAATATTGTGTTTAAAAGAATAATGGATGCACGACCTTAACGGTGGTCCAAATACCGAGGAGGGTCTGGGTTTAAGCAGATATGCTCAACGTTGCTACGTATATACTTGAAATTAAGATTGAGCAGTCATATAGGTAGAAGAAAAATGGGTCTGAAATTTCAAAATAAAAAAAAATTTCAGCAAGAGTTTTCTGTTAGTTTCCTTCCTCAATTGTTACGTGAGGTTATTTTGTAGTTATTTTACACTCCGAGTCATCTTCCTCGAGTTCCGTGCCTGCTTCCGCATTGAAAGAAAAAGAACTTATCTAACACAAGTGCCCGCAGCTCTCATTTACGGAACTTCAATTATCGGCGGCAGTCATATTTATCCGATTCGGGCCTAAGTCAATCAAGTGAATGGCTTTGTCCCAGAGGATACAAGCGCCCTCGTTGCGCTGGCCATTTACTTAGCGATAGGAATTGGTAGACAAACATTGTTAGAGAGCACTGCGCACACACTCTGGCAAACAAAGCAACCATCGTGAATGAATGGATTATCCTACATACAACTTCCTTCTGCGCCATCTTAATAGTCAGTAATATTAATGAAAATCTTGCTGGCGTGTGTGAAAAAATTCCGGGGACTCAAAGACTGTTTCGTTATTAAAAATCGAGACTTTTTTTTTTTTAGCCGAAGAGGATCGCTGACTACCAAAATAACCGCTCCTGTTGGGTTTAACTTGCGGGAATATTTGCTTGCTGCCTTCATGTCGGAAGAAACTTTTCTTGATGATTTATTTTGAAAACTTTGATTATCCAACGGTTCTTGCAATGCAATGAAAAAAATTTGGCGAATTTACGCTGAACTTTAGTGGCCACTTTTTTCGCCTCTAAATTCTTTTCTCATAACTTTGAAAGATTGAAATAAAGAAATAAATATTGGTAATGAAATGCTCCAGCGCAATTTAGTGTTTATTATTTGGCAAGTAAAATTTGAGCACTTCAGTTCCCATGAGAATACGTTATCGCGTTTCATGTCACTTTTTAAGCCTAATTATCGAGTAGATTAACTACATGCAACTCCCCACTGTGTTTGTGGTTACGGATATTGGCAATATAAAGTTGAAATTTGAAAAAGTCTACAACTATACAGTTGCTCAAAATTCAAAGGATCCTTTGTCACGGCTCTGATTTGTTTACATAGTTTCCGAAAAATTTTATTGATAGAGGCGTACTGCGAATTGCTTAAATTTGTTTTTTTAAATAATCCTATGACATTTCTGTAGTTAAATTTTAAAACTTTATTAACATCGATTTTGCTCAACCATGTACAGTTAAAACACAGTCGTCTCTCTGTGCAAAATATGATTTATCACACTCTATTAACTTGAAGTTCCTCTAAATTCTTTTTTCGCATGAGAAATATTTCTAATTTCTTTCCAAACACCAAAAATTTACCCCTTCCTACTCAAAACGAACGCTAACAAATATAATATCTGTTGCATTTCCCGAGCAGTATGAAAGCTCGAAGTGTCGCATGATGAAAAGTACGGAATCCATTTTGACAAAAGTGTCATTTTTAAAACGACGTCGGCCCTATCTCCCTCATTCTGAAGTGAGCAAAAGGCAATCTGCGCTGTCACTGGTGCGAGGAGTTCGGGTCTGTTTGGCATTGGCGAAAACGCGCCTCAGGCGTTGGAACATCGCTCCCGTCTATGACTGTTTTGAAACAATTGTTCTGAGGTCTCATTCCAAGCTATTGCACTCTAATGGCACTTGCCAAGTGGCCGTTTGTAGCGCTATTAGTATTCTGCTTACAAACATCATCTGATGGAAGGGTCAAGAACATAGTTATGGAGCAGGACGACATGGAAATGACCTTTGCTTGAAATGCTCGACCAAACTAAGGGCCTGCTTTAATGGGCACATCTACTGAATAGGGAACAGTTTCGGATTTCGTGATAGAAATTTCAATATTGTTGAAGGTTATAGAAATAAAATCAAGTTATGTTTTGCAAAATTGGGTGATACCGTCTTGTTCAGAAACAAGGTAGGAAACATTTAGTTCTCACACAGGAGCGTGAGTTGGGAACCAGTTTCAAAAGGCAAAGTACGACCTTCAAATTTGAGAATGGCTTCTAAAAATCGGTGATGTGAAGTTGTAAGTGACAATTTAGTCGATTGTTCCAGACTTGGCCTCCGTCAGAGGTACGTACACAGGTAGGCTTCCTTATATGAGGGTTTCATGAGCTTGTCTTATATATGTGCAATCCTCATTTTTTGTGGTGTACGATACACGGATGGTGGATGAATTACTTGCTTCATTTTGAAAGAAAGACATTCGCACAAATTTACATTGTAAAAATCTTTCATTTTTTCAGTTGGTTTGATCAACTCAAAGAATGGTTGAAATTGAAATCGAATGATTTTAGAGAGGGCTATTTAAATTAGCATCTCTTAGAAAAACAAGTTATTCCACTTTTAAAGTTACCACAAATCCTGCGACGAAAAATGTAAATGCCGAACGCTGACATTTGACACTTTTGTAAATGGAATTAGCCTCTTTAGCACGCCCTTTATGGCCTATCAAAAAGGTCATTAACAACACGCACCAGCATAACCTAGGCTGCTGGTGCTGCTGCCGCTCTGTCTAGCTCTTCCGCGCAACCAAAAAAATCTCTCCAGGCAAGTAAACTAAGTCATTTTACAGCGTGTGTTCGGTATGTTAAGTAGCGTAAAGTTATCGACATGACTTGTCTTGTCCTTTGAGGTTTGTTGCTTTCACTGTATACGTGAAAGCTTTTTTCTCGCCAGCCGATCAAGCACAAAAGTTAACAAGTAGCGATTTTTTATTCCTTGCTCACACAAACTTGCTTCCGCTTCAACCTCAACCAATGCTCAGTTTTAGAGGTTCGGATGTAAACATTCCGAAGGGATCCTAAAAGTAACATTTTTCAAATGGGTTGTGCGAAAGACATCAAATAGGATAGTTACTTCAGTAAAAAAACGAACCATGATGGGAATACTGCGAAGCAAAATGGAAGTTGGGAAGAAACAAGATGAAATATTTTATTAATGGAGATATTTCTCAGGAATCCTTTTCTAATGTTTACATTTAAATCTATGACGTAGAAACATTGTTAACAGTTCGAGTCGTATGCAAATTCATCATGAAGAAATAAAATGATACTCTGCTAATTTATAAAGCATGTTCTTTCTACTTGTATTATATCAGTTTTAGGAGAAGGATATTTCCAAGATCCTTACTGCTCTGTACGTTCCATGCAAACATACTTTTTCCGCAAAAATTCGATATTCTCACATCGAAGCCTATTCTGAAAATTATTTTCCTCTCGAATGTTCTCGAAACGAAGCTCATCCAAAAGTTATTGAATAATGAGGTTTGTTTTGCGTGCACTTGAACGGAATTTTCATAATTAACCCGATCACTGGTAAATTTAATAATGCGGCATATATTGTGTTCACGACGTCATTAACTTTTATAAAAATTTTATTCTACTTCGCCTTTATTCGTTTACGCATTGAGGAAAACGTGTGAGCTAGTTTGACTAGTTCAATCAATAACTTGAAGTGAAGAGAAGAATTCAAAGTTTTCGTTGCTCTGCTCATCTCTTGACTAAGTGTGCATGACAACAATGAAGGATAAGATTCAATGAAACAGTGTCGCTTCAGTAAGGAATGCCAGGTTTTCTGAGTCTGTTTTTTGAGCGTAATGGATGCCAGGGGAGTCAGTTTTTTAATGGGATGCCTGATTTTCGAGCATAACACATGCAGTTTTCACACAGAAGTCCCAAAAATTATATTTGACTGCCTACATGGATAACGTTATTTCTACCCAAGCAGTTGTAGATGAAAAAAGCCTTACTGAGTTTTCACTTATTTATGAGTTTACACGCATTATTCCTTTTCACTTACGTGTTTTCGTGCGAATTTCAATTTGGTACGTGTGCAAATACATACTTAGTGCGGAGTACGTTTAACTTTTCATGCCTGATTTATTTTGAATTTTAAACGAACATTATTCATAAAAAGTCGTGACCATTCCCATCTCAGGTAACCAGCACGCATCAGACGCTGTGTATTGCAGAATAAAACTGGGGAGTGACTTGAGAATATCCTCTATCATGCCAAAGTCTAGATTGATATCAAAATTTGGTAAAAGATAGAGTTATCAGTTATTACACGTGTAAATATGTATGATAGGAAAATGCAATTCGTTTGTACTACAGATCAGTCGTTTTTCAGTCGAGGTGAATGTTCGAAAAAAATATTCTTTACTGTTTACGGTGGCCATTATCCTGATGAATATTCATATCCAGTGGAAACGAAATATCGTGTTCTAAATGCAGAACAGTGTTGTAGCATCATGATTCCACGTATACTACTTACGAAGACCAATCACTGTTTTTCAGTCGATCGTTATAATCTAGTAGTGATAATTTTTACGCTAAAATATTTCCATGAAAAAACTGATGCGAAATTACATCCAGTAAAAGTTGTACGATTTTACCATGAAAGATGCAAAAATTAGTCTCTAAATGATCATTACCATGAAAAAATTCGACATGGTGACTGAAATAACGTTTCATAATTACCAATTAGCATCAAATTTACGTGAACCGAAATCTTGATGTTTGAACAAAAAACAAGCTCAACCGAGCTACTTAACTTTAAAAGATCTGCGGAAATTTTCTTAGATACGATTATTAATAGAAATATGCCCCTAAGTCGTGTAATATTTGTTGCTTTGAATATTTTGATTGAATAAGTTCATGGACCCCACCATGACTTCATTGATTATTTTGCGCGCAGCTTTTACGCAAATAACCGAAGAATCGTATTAGAGTTCTTGATTTCAAGCGCATAGTTAAACACCTGAAATTAATTCATGACCTTTTTCCCCTTAAAAATTCACCTTATTAAACGACATACATTTAGACTCTCAGATCAATGCACGTACGATTTTTCAATAACGAAAAATTCCAGTTCGATTAACCAGAACGAGATAATTCCATACAAACCTCGTGTTCCTCGGGAACACTCCACAGCAGTCGTATTACTCGCATTTTCTGCAAGGAAAATTATTTTTACTGTAAAATCTCCTTCTCTCGAGTGAAAACCGAAACTATGAAGAGTGCGAGCATTATAGCAATTCCAATGCAGGGGCCGTGCCTCGTGGTGGCCGCGGAGGCAGGCGACGGAGACCGCGTGGCATGACGGAGCTCCATATCCCCGGTGTCGTAATGTCTCTCATCTATCACCAACTCCGACAGTAGTTGTTTGGCCAATTTCTTTGCGTCTCCGCAGACCTCTAAGGTTGCCATTGATATGAAAGCCTAACGGGTTCACCGAAAGCTGAACCTGCAATCCAAAATAAAGGCGCTCTTGAATTTCGTGGAATTCGAGTAAACTTGCTCACGAATCGTCGGCCACTTTTTATAAATTTTGAGATGTGTTAATTTTAGCGGCTATGCAAACCCTTAATGGTATTCAGATCTGAGTACATAAAAACTGGAAATAAATTTCTACAAAAAATAAAATAAATGTTTAAAGTTTTTTTGTTGCGATGGTTCATTGGAAAGGTTGAGTTGCATGCATTTCCCGCTCAAGGAACGTTACAGCAAGGGCGCTGACTCATCGGTCAGTTGTGTAAAACTAAGCACAGTATTTATTTTACTCATTTTACGGAAGTAAGGAGTCATTCGTCAATCGCTAACACAAGATCATTGTCAATCACTAAAATAACGTTGAAAGAACAGAAAATGGCCGACAGAGACTACCATCTACTTGTCAAACTTCGTCCTCAGCAAAAGCTGCAGTCGCTCCTTTTTCTGTGTCCTCGTCTATACTCTATATATCAAACTGTAAATTTGATTCATTTTTTTTAATTCGCAATTGCCGTCAGCCGCATGAATAAATTCTTGAGAAGTGCGAATAAACTTCGAAGGCTTGCTATTATTCAGCTACCTTCGTCGTCTTTTCGTTTAGTGAAATCTTAGGAGGAATGAAAAATTCCTATGCTTGTGTATTAACTCATGAGGACACACCCGTCGCCGTAAAAATAAACTTCAGCGTTTGCAGTTTGCAATGAGCTGAGAATAACTTATATAACTCAGCATACAATCTTCGTAGCTGTGCCACGATCCAAAGAGATTTCTCTAACCCACTGGCATTTCCTTATATGTTGATCATGCGGAAAGGTTTATTCTTTATTTGAGTAATGAATGCAATGAAATATTTCGACCATTATTCAGTGCTTACCGTGCCATTAGCCCGAATGATGTCTGGGAGGGCTTTTTGTCGACCTGCGTCCATATTCTGATGAATCTTTGAAGCAAAATAGCCGCCCGGAGAAATGTAACCCACATAGGTGCACGTTGCTCTGAAATATGAGTATCGGCCTTCCGTCATTACAGGAAATTGTCGCCCTGCTTACCCTGTCATCACGTTGGCAGCCAAGTCTCTATAGTGCTTATTGACGAAGCAATTCACACGTTTGCCGGACCTGCACCTTTTTTCAACTGCAAGTACGCATTCTTCGTCTCTTTCGACGGACAAATGCTCCGGCTGCGAAACATTTTCCTCATTGAATTTATGCACCCTCTCCGAAGAAGTTGAAGGAACGATTAAAATTTGCTTTGAAATCGACTTTAGCTGCTTTGTTAGAATGCGAAATTAAGTGAAAGTCCTTACTCACGAATTGATGTCCTATATTTAGCGCTGAATGCCGTTCTATTCTAAACAGCTAGTTTGTAACCATTAAGCTGACTAATGCACTAATTTGCATGCAGTTTACGATGATCATTGACTAGACATTGACCGTCCTAGCGCTCGCAGATGCATTCAATAAATTAAGGTTTTGGTCTAAATTCTCTGCGTAAATAAAAATGATGGCATTGATCCATAATAATGACCAATAATTATGCATCATTCCTTCGGTGTTCGTAAACAGAAAGTTTCTGCAAGAATACTTGTGAGATTAATGGCTTTTTCATTTGCGTCATTCTGTCCAAATAGTTTGATGAATTATGCCCACAGACTTTGAAATGAAGACGTGAAAATGCTGCCGACTAAAAACAAATAGCAAAAGAAAAAAATATACTTGTGACACGCATAGCCAGGTACGTGGAGAAATTTGTAGGTATTAGGTTTATTCACGCTTTGAAATAACTAGATAACCTTTATTGTCATGTAGATGGTGGACAAAAGTTATTTTTTGTCAATCACTGGCATGTTATTTGTAGAGACAAGATATTTAATAGTTTCTCCCCGTGTGAGTACTCGCATTGTCTGCACTTTAATATTACCCTAAGACAATTCAACCACTTTCCAGTGAAACTACTGAACGTAAAGTTGAGCGTGCAACGTCAGTCAAAATCCTGCTCTGAAAGATAAATTTAGCAGCCGGGAATGAAAGTTGATAAAATGAGCGGCGGTAAAACAGAAAGTGAGCTAGTCATTATCTGTGTCATTCAAGCCGGAATAGCACTCCCTGTACCACCGACATCTCATTCTCTGCCTTCAAGGAGCCCTTGCGAGGGGACTTTCTTGATTCCAGGAACTTTGTTGGAGGTTTCCTTCACAAATGAAATGATTCTTATTCCAAGGATTGTGTTCGTTAGCAGTCGGCCTGGTGGCAAGTGCCCGAGATAAAGCTGGGAAAATAGCAGGAATTGTAACGACACCCTGAGGCTCTACCTAGAGGGGGCTGCTTTGCCAAGCTCGCTTTGCTTACATGGACTCCCTGTAATACACGAATTGCTGAAGCCTCGAAGATTTCGTGAGATCGTTTTTCTGTGAACGCATCTGGGATAGATTTTTCCATCCCTCTCCGTGTAGTCAAAAAATCTACAAATTCTGCCCTCCAAATAATGACGAAAAATTTAAATTAGCCTCTTCTGATCTTCAATATAAATTTGAAGGAAATTTTAAAATTCTTTCGGTCCACATAATCTATCTAAATCCTTATGTCATTTTGTCAAATGGAAAACGGTCATAGTGAAATATCCCCTCATTAAGTTGTATCAGTTCCTGAGAAGAGATTGTACTAGTGAGAATAGTGAGAACCACAAATTCATTGAACATTCAGTGCAGTTTCCAAGACTGATCTATCCTAACGAGGATGAAACTCGTTCACGGCTGTGAGCATTCATTGAAACTCATGCTGACATTTTTTAATCTTAGTTAAACTCAGCGAAAAATTTCCCAGTGACGTTGAATTTTCGCTACCAAATAAGATACAGGAATCACGATCTCTCGATCAAAATATTTAAAATGTCAATGGCAACGAAAATCTACAGCAGTGTTGAAAAAGGCGATTTAAAAAATAAAGCTTGAATCACTTGTCACATTGTTTTACATTTTTCCGAAAAATATCTAAATTCGCGCTGCCTAATGAACGCATATTGTAACTAAAATGTAATGTTCCTTCGAGGTATGTTTTGAGTTTTGGAAAAGTAGCATTATGGCCACAAGAAACAGAGCACTCACGCTAATATTTCTAAAAAGTCAAGAGTTTATTAATACCATTTTAGACCTAGTTGAGCAGCGAGGATTCGTAGCGAGATTTTCATTCTTCATTTGGATTCCAGCGGAGTTCGTGCCCTTTAAATGTGATTTAGTGAAGACGAGATTGCGCCCAATACACGTGAAAATCACATTTATGGATCAGAAGGTGAACTTATTCGCAAGTATTCGAGTTGGAAATTTAGCAGCGGTGGCATAAGTTCACCATGATTTTGCTGTCTTATACTTTGTTCTACTTTCACCTTGAAGCACATTCACATTTTAATACCTGGAGAAAATTTTTAGTTACAACATTGGTGCTGCAAGTGTAGCTACTGTTGCATGAGTTCATTATGATTTTGCGGTCTTCTACATTCCGCTTATTCCCTCATATAGCACAGTGTAACCACAAATACTCGTGTTCTCGAGATTATCTCAAGATTATTGGAACTTTATACGATTTCGTTTTATTCATAAATCGTACGGTTAGGATATTCACCATGCCCATTTTCTGGTTCATGAATGCGGATTTAACGTTTGGATGAGCCATCGGAGACAGACCTGAAATGAAGTCCCAAAATTGGTACATTCTGCATTCGGGATTTCTGCGCATTTATTTTTTGCGTATTTTAAAGCTAAAATAGAGCAAACAGGGCCTGGTCTAGCTTTATAGGGGTAAAAAGGAATAGATCAAATCGTTTGCGTTTGTATAACAAAACTATGTTGCTCACGTTATGGATAACGTTGAAAAAAGATTTACGTAAATGTTGATGTCACGACTAAGGTTTTGGGGAGACTTTGGTTAGCCTAGGTTGGATGTGATTTTATGGTACTATTGGTGTGCAAAATCATTGAACTTTCGTAGAACTTAGGGGAATTTGACGGGTTATAAAAACAGTTCTTATTTGAAAACCAATGTCTTCATTTTTTATAACATTTGTTAGCAAGTCTATTATATTTATTGTACTAAAAAGAGAACAAGGAACGCGGATGCACCGGTACAAAATAATGCATACGAAGTTCAATGCCAAAAGGATGCCGGGAAATTAAAGCCACATTCCAGACTGTTGAAATAAAATTTAGTAACCTTTGAAATGTGTTCATTAGGATTCATTCCGATGATAATTTACGGTTATCAATATTTTTCGGAAAATTTACGGTTTTCAATAACAGTTTTCGCTCGTGCAGGTTGTCAAAATTGTTTCGCAATTGTGTAATTTTTAGTTTTAAATCCATACTACCATGTTCCCTAAGTATAAACTGACACCACAATTTAAAACGAGAAGAAATTTAACGTAATTTTTTGAGTTTCTGCCATCCACTAACATAAAACTGTTGATAACTTAACCTAAAAATCGTGTTTTTTGGGCAAAACCGTTGATTAAGAAGTCTCATTCGAACTCTCATTGCATGTATGCTTGAATTTGACAGCGTATGCAAATGACGAGTTGCATCTTAATGGCTTATTTCAATTCGCCCCTGAAATAGTTTCAATATGGTCGTAATTGCCATAAGAAGAACAATTTCATTTCCGTCATTTGAGTTGTTGATAACGTAATATGTACTATGCACCAATCGTTCCAGGTGAATTATAGTAATCTTAGAAACGCTTCTTATCATTAGATCCTTGTGCTTGCAGATTAATTGAAGCATTTGAAGCTAGCTGTATTACCTGCTGTTCAGACCAGAGTTACTTATTCAAATAATTGTTACTTGAATTACACACGTGTCAAGTGATAGATAACTATGTCAGTTAGTCCTACTTACATCCTTACTCTGTTTCGCTCTTGCGATTTTTCAGGAACGCAGCAAAAATTATGACTCCTGCGAAGTGCGTCACCCCTCCACAGCAGAACCTCGCTTTGTCTGACTTGAATTATTTTGTGTTAAATGGCGTCCTTGCGTTGTATGAAAATAGAAGAGTCATTTGAAATACGTAGTCAGGCGAATTATAATTACGACTTGATTGTTCATCACAATAACGACCCTATTTATTAGCGTCAACTGACACATTTATTGCCACGAGCTTGAAGTCAAACTCGACGCTGTTGTCGTTATAGCCATTTTGATTAGGTACATCTAAATTTAGTTTTAAGGTTTGAGTGGTGTATTCTAGTGATACAATTTCACCCATTATCATTCTATTTCACCCGAAATTGCCTTCAATCCATGTACCCATTCATTACCTGTCTTGACGACTGGAAAGTTTTTTTATCCACTGTAATTCTACCAAACGCTTACAAACTTTCCTTCTCTCGAATTCTACCATTTTTTGAGTTCATCTTACCTTATTATGAGGCTAGCTAGTAACGGTGTACACTAACATTACATGAAAGACACTAAACTTATCGCCAAGTTATAACCATCTGACACTATGACCCCATTTATTCAAATACTTCTCGACTTGGTACAAAATAACTTCTTTCCTTAGCTACGCTGGTAGTAAATGTTCTTGGATGCTGATAGGAAGAGATTATGTCGAATTTCAATCCATCTTTAAATGAAAATTCATATTACTTCTACTTTTATTTTTTATAAAAAATACCTGTTTTTAGAATAAAAAATCACTAGTAGAGAGACCCTTTCCCAACGAAATATCTTAAATTAATCCTGCAAGGCATCTATTTTGTTTTTAAATTAGGGTTAATTTGCTGCATATCTTTGACAATTAGCACCCACAAACCAGTGTTCTAGGAATTGAAACTAAAATGTAGCAAATGTCCATTTGCGGGATTCAATTATACATAGAACAATTTAGAGAAGAATAATTTCCGACAGTGCAAGCATTAGAGCCTCATTCTGGAATCTTAAATTATTCGAACAGTTGGCGTTTGTGTGTGAAGACCCCAATTACAGTTGAAAATTGGGTCCCCTGAAGATAACTAATGCTCCCTTATCTTTACCGACATCATTACGGCTCGTAACTGGCAACCGATACTGAACTTGAGCGTCCGCTTCTGAGCTACGTTCGCATGCATGGGATTTTCTTCGTGTCCTTCATTCAGTCACCTCGTAGTAATAAAGTTCCCTCTCTGGCTCATGCGCATTAGTGTGGTATCAGATAAATTTATCTACTAATTGATGTAGCCTTTCAAGATGAAATGACATAGTATTTGCTTTCAGTCAATCTTACAAGTCTAAAATTAGTCGTCTTGCAGTTATGATGACCCAAGGCAATTGGCGCTAAGAAAATTATTTTAAATATCTAGCAACAATGAATTACGTATTGGAAAATCAGCCTTTATAAGGGTTATAACACGGCTCTTTGTGATGTCGGATCTTTGTGTACTTGACGTTCTGAAGTGTTTATAACCCCCCTCAGGGGGATACAACTATTGTATCTATGGGAATTAGCGCTCCCAGGGGAACCATGTGTGGGCCAGAGCTAAAGGTTAGGTAGGCTTCCTTTTTGTTGTAATAAAATAGGTTTTTGTTTTGTTACGAACTGTCTTTTTTCGGTTCACTGCTGTCCTTTTTTTCAGCACCTACTACTTTCTTCTTCAACTGTTTTCTTGTTTCATGAACTTCTTTCCTAGGTTACTGTTTCTGTGCACCTTGTGCATAGATTCCACGTTCCCTCAACTCCATACTAAATGGTGCCTTCCTTTTTCCTCTCTTGGAACATCTTTGTCGTGGTTAAGGGAGGCTAAAACTTTCTTATATAATAATAATAATAAAGTGTTTATAACCAGAACTCTCGCTTCAATTTTAAGTTTAGTGAATAATCTAAAATCGACTCGGGAGGCAATGTTACCAGATTTATGAGCGTCGTGGGTCTCAACTAGCCTCACGCACGAAATATGGGCGCTTGAGCCAAGCGAGGTCAAATGATGGCCAGCGTAATTTTGTGAAATCATCTCGAATACCTTTGCATCATTTGAAAGGTTGCAGTTAGTTCTCTTTCTAGACCCTGGTTAGTTTATTCGACTTCTAAATAAATGAAGCACATGATATTGAAGTTATGGACTTGGAAAATAAACGTAATATTAATAGTTAACGATGATTTGAATTATTTATTTTCTCGTTAACATACGATAACGAAATTTAAAATTGATGTGATACCATGAACGATCAAATTAATGGCATTGTGAATTCCTATAGGGAACCCTGATTGTGTCACGCCTGGTCTTGACGCAAGCTTGTCTCCGGTGGCATTCCGCTTCAAGGACAGACGATGGCATATTGCAAAGTCAACTCGTAAAGGAAGGTAGGCGTGGCAGCTTCCTCGCATCCTGGCTGATCTCGAAGATTGGGCTCCTAAGGGAGACCGCTGAGCCTCGCAAAGCCCTGGGAGCTGTTGAAGTGAGGAACGTTCTCATTGCTTGCTGGCTAAGCTGCTTGCCTTACAAATTACAGCGAGAGTGTCATTACAGCGAATACAGCCTTCAGTGTTGTGACTGTGCCTCTTCGCTCGATGCGGTGCTTAGGTGCTTCAAAGTGACGCGTGTTTAGGGTTGCAACTGTGCAGTTTCGCTCGATGCGGTGCTTAGGTGCTTCAAAGTGACGCGTGTTTAGGGTTGCAACTGTGCAGTTTCGCTCGATGCGGTGCTTAGGTGTTTCAAAGTGACGCGTGTTTAAGATTGCAACTGTACAGTTTCGCTCGATGCGGTGCTTAGGTGTTTCAAAGTGACGCGTGTTTAAGATTGCCACTGTACAGTTTCGCTCTATGCGGTGCTTGGGCGCTTCAAAGTGACGCGTGTTTAGGGTTGCAACTGTACAGTTTCGCTCGATGCGGTGCGTAGGTGCTGCAAAGTGACGCTTGTTAAAGTGGTTTAGGTTGTATAGTCGTTCTAAGTGGTATTTTAAGTGTTTCAACGTACTTTTAGGATATCTCAGCCATTCTCAGGTATAGATAAGGCTCTGTTATTTCTATCACCGCGCCCACTTTTATTCTAGCAGTTCTCATGTTTTTTTCACTATCCCTTCTTAACCTTTTTTTCTCATTTTTTAACTTGCTTCTATGTACAGAGTATCCTGTGCTAAAATGTACCTTGTGTATAGATTCCTCGCTCTCTAAAGCCCGTACTAAGTGGCCCCGTTTATTTCATTTGTAATCCGTAGGATGCTCGCTTGTTTATTGTTATTATTCGTTATTAAACATTTAATTGTCTAATTTAATATATTTGAACATTTTATTCATGTCGATAAACGTCGTTACATCTTTACAGATGTCACTCTTACAGATGTCACTTCAATTCCATGGAACACTACGATGTGCAACTGTGTGAAACGTCCATTTATACATAATTTCTCCTTGGTATTTTCAACACGAAAAAGTATTTTTCTCGATATTCATTAGTCTTTCCACTTTATTGAAAACCTGTACTTACTTGCAACTCGCCGCTCATATCCGTCGGTTGGCTTATTCGAGCTTGAAATTCAGGACCTGCTGCAGAGCTGCAACTCTAGTCCCTGAGATTCACTCACGGCTTGCGTGCTTTCGGAACAGGAGTCGGAAATTGCTTCATTTCCCAGCTTGAAGCTCGCCAAGTCAATTACGAAGTGTATAATTATAGCACCCTGAAAAATTGCTCCTCTCATGATTTGTTTGGGAATTGCTGTTTTTAGTAATCATTGCTGACAATGGCTGCGTTCAGAAATGAAGTAATATCAATACGTGATTTGACATTTGGCTTTACATGGTAGTAACTATATTTTTAAAAGAATTGAAGCAATGATTATATCTCGTGCATAATTCGTATCAGTTTATTCTCCGAAGTATGTTAATCTTGATAAGACTGTGTGTGAGGTTGTTCTTAAATTTATTTTGCAAGGCATGCCATTTTTGAAGTACTGGTATGTGTAACTATAATTTTTATGAATTACGCCAACTTCAACACAGTATCAGTTTTCTTCTCTGCATCGTATTTACTCCATTTTTTCTCCTACATTATATTTTGAACAGCATTCGACAACCCTGTTTCGTAAATAATGGAAATTCTTCACTTTTGATAGCGCTTCTCAGAGATATTCCTCGTTTTCTCCGGAGTTTATCTCTTAGATTTCGTCTCGTGTAACACATTTCTTTTCATACGGTGCTAGCTGCGGCTTAACCAACCGTCAGGCATCGAGAGGGTTTCCTCAATGAGGGTAACCCACGTGTGAACACAATCTGCGTTTTCAAATTCTTTATCTCCTCAGGGGATACAACTTTCTAATCTATGGGAATTAGCACTCCCAGGGTGAAAGTGTGTGAAGGTCCAAGCGGAGAGTTAGTTAGGTAGGCCTTCTTTTTGTTGAATAGCTTATTTTTTATGTTGAGAACCACCTACCACCTATCTTCGGTTCACTGCTGTCCTGTTTTTCAGCACCTTCTACTTTTTCTTCAACTTCTATCTCGTTTCATGCACTTCTTTCTCAACTTAGTGTTTCTATGCCCTTTCTGCATGGATTCCACATTCCATTATCTCCATACTAAATGGAGCCTTCCTCTCCTCGATACGCTCTTTTTTGTAGCGGTTTGGGAAGCTTAAACTAACATATAATCTAATCTTTCAAATTCTCTAACTTGAAACTGCTGCAAGTTATGGTAATTTACTGGTTAATATTTCATCCGATCTATCGTTCAATATTGATGGTGAGTTCTATTCATGTGTTAAGACTGAATTTCAATTCAATCGGCCGTTTTTAGTTTCTAAATCACTATCTATTAAAACAGTTGTAAGTTCAACTAGGATGTCGTGGGATCCCATCGCGATTCAGATGCTGCTGGTTATGTTTTGCAAGGTCAGAAAGGTTACGCAAGTTATGACGTTAATATAGACAGTTCTTTCTTTTTCTTGCTTTTCGTTCTGCGGTTCAGATGATGTTAAACAACCTCCTCTGAATGTTTAGGTTTGTATCTTATGAGTAAGAGTCATACACGCCTTGTGATACTACTTCTGCGAAAAGTTTTTCTGTCAACTCCAAATGCCACCATAGCAAAGGTCTATCGCAAATATCAAGTGAACATTATATACAAGACACAGTAAAGTGTGAGAAGATTCTAAATACCCCACCCTTTGGGTAACGCTTACCGCAGTCATGAACTGTACCGCTGTCTCCTTTCAGCAGATCTTCTTAAGAACTTTTCCAGCTTAATTTCATTGACCACCTCATAATCATCCTTCTGACCATAATTACTTTTACTCGGAGGCCTGCCATCGCCTTGTAGCATCTATTTGGACAAGAGTATCGCTGAAGTCCGTACATTCAAAGTCAGCCTCGAGCCGATTCTGCTATTGGGGTGAATGCGAATTGTTTTCGGCGATGTTGCTGCAAGTAATCCCAACTTAGAGCTCTCTGTAGTTCAGAATAGTTTCACTCAGGTCCCCCTTTGGAGCAGTCCCTTCTGACTTCTAATGGAGACCCATAGCACAACTGTGTGATTGATAACGACTCAATGAAAGCTCTTCATATACATGTTCGCCAAGTTCCCTTATTAAGATTTAGGTCGCTGTGTTCGCTGCGCCGTATCTATTGTGCGCACAAGAAAGTCATCATTATCCATGCATTCTGTGTGCATAAGTTCATTAAGTATGGTGCATAACTCAGGGAGGTGATCAAAGGCGTATTCACTTCTGTTGCGCTCATGTTTTTACTCTTCCATTGAACATCAATTCATGTTGAAGCAATTTCTAAGGAAACGTAAAACTTTATTTAGTAAGATGCTTCTTCAGTAAAAATTATGTCCCACATTTACTTTGGTTAGAAACTCTGCTCGTAGGAAAACACCAGTGTTTTTTTAAATACTTCTAATATTAGTGAATCATTTTTCTCATTAAGTCCCCTAATAGGGGCTTGAAAATTAGGGTGGGCAAATAGGCTTAGGTAATTAAAATTAATTGCGATCACGGGATGACTAAGTACACGTTACTTCTAAAGTGAATCATTAGGACTTTTTTTCCCTGAGAACTGGGCTTGTATTTTAAAATTTACCTATAGATTTCCTACAATATCTAGACCTTATATTAACTCATAATTTTTACAGATCATGTATGCTCTCGTCAGTTTACCTTTTAAAATGAGTGTTTCACTAACCTATTTTAATCAAGGTTATCGGGGTTCTATTTTCATCTTTCTGTTCATAGCGGTAAAATTTGGAGTGCGGTACTACGTGAGATTCTTTCTCGAGTTTATTTTGTTTCATTCCATTTCACTTTTTACTCTTGATGAGATGCTTTCGGTACTCTTCACACACTGTAGTGGACTCAAAAGAAGAAGACGGTAAACTTTCATTATTTGCGCTGCAGCTTGATCGAAAATGTTGTCGAGTTATACGCTATTATATTAAACAAAAAATAAAACTAAGTCATGATAATAATTATTATAATACTCTGTATTTTTATTCTTTGCTCTACATCTGATTTTATTTTAAAAACTACATGTATGAGAAGTTGAGGAACGTTAATATTGTTTCCTTTTTAACTTCATACAAATACTATAATTTTACCATGTAGAACAGCCTAAAGTAAAATTATTTGTGTGGAAAACTTGTTACGCACACAGAAAATGTCAAAGCTGAATGAATCATTGGTGTGAAATTTTCCAGGCAGTTTTCGTGATATTTGGCGAACGTAAAGCGCCCTTTCAACACCTGAGTGATACCTCCCATTCCCAAATCCCACCTCAATTCCGAGTGGAACTGTGAAAGTCTCTTACGAGTTTCATCCACCATTGAACAGAAAAAGAAAAGAATCTACGCGTGGTTCGAAAGTTCTAGTTTTATGTTACCGTCAGGAAACCTTATCTCACGAAACAATGAGCGAAAGAATTCAGTTGAGCAAAAAGCACATCATTCTCAGGGATTCAAAGACCACCAAAAGCATGGAATTGGCCATTGCGGGGCTCATTGGCAAGTGCCACGATAGCGCCTACGACTCTATGGGGTGCAGTGCCACCCTTCGTATCAACTTTCTTCTGGCACTGCCATCTTGAGAAGCTGGACGCTGTCGCACACGACCTCAACTACTGGACCAGCGAGCCAAGCTTAGTCTTCAAAAGCATGATAAGTTGGTCATGTTGCTCCCTCGAGTGAAGTATGACTCCCGAACATTGTCTCTTTGTACTGCGTAACGTGTAATTTTTTACACACTTTTTCCGTCACAGAAGGGCGATGAGATGCAGATCAATGGATATGTTTGGCACATTCTGAGAGTGTGAATAGCGAAAAAATTGAGCAAAAGTTCAAAGGAAATAATCTAAGCAATTGGAGTTTTGTTTTACGTTCTGGTATACTTCAAAAGCTTCTGAAGATCGCAAGGTCGAAAACAATTATGATCACGAACACCCGTCGGCGTTTTTCTCTACTTGTTTACAATGTTCTTATCTAGGAGACTGATTTTGAAAATGGTGGCCTTTTACACACGAGCGTATGAGCTTATTAAATTCAAGTTCTAATAAAAACCTGTCGAGAATTTGTCCGCGACACAATCCTCTAAGGTGACTTATAGTCAGGTTCAAGTCAAAATTTTATTTAATCTTAACGTATAAGGAATAAAGGTTCTCGATATGAGCAACAAAGAACTACGACGCGAACGCACGAACGACAAGCAACGCGAACACACGAACGGCTAAAACATCAACGAATAAATTTATCATGATGAACTTGACAGATTACGCATAATTAAGAATATACATGAAAGTTAATGAGCAGCATAAGCGACTGCTTCACATAAATTGACGAACGGTCGCCAGGTTCGAGGAAAGGCAACAACAGACGTCGCCAGGTTCCAGGTAAGGCAACAACAGACGTCGCCAGGCTCCATGTAAGGCAAAAACAGACGTCGCCAGGTTCCAGGTAAGGCAACAACAGACGTCGCCAGGTTTCAGGTAAGGCAACAACAGACGTCGCCAGGCTCCAAGTAAGGCAACAACAGACGTCGCCAGGCTCCAGATAAGGCAACAATAGACGTCGCCAATCTCCAGATAAGGCAACAACAGACGTCGCCAGGTTCCAGGTAAGGCAACATCAGACGTCGCCAGGCTCCAGGTAAGGCAACAACAGACGTCGCCAGGTTCCAGGTAAGGCAACAACAGACGTCGCCAGGCTCCAGGTAAGGCAACAACAGACGTCGCCAGGCTCCAGGTAAGGCAACAACAGACGTCGCCAGGTTCCAGGTAAGGCAACAACAGACGTCGCCAGGCTCCAGGAAAGGCAACAACAGACGTCGCCAGGCTCCAGGTAAGGCAACAACAGACGTCGCCAGGCTCCAGGTAAGGCAACAACAGACGTCGCCAGGCTCCAGATAAGGCAACAACAGACGTCGCCAGGCTCCAGATAAGGCAACAACAGACGTCGCCAGGCTCCAGATAAGGCAACAACAGACGTCGCCAGGTTCCAGGTAAGGCAACAACAGACGTCGCCAGGCTCCAGGTAAGGCAACAACAGAGGTCGCCAGGTTCCAGGTAAGGCAACAACAGAGGTCGCCAGGTTCCAGGTAAGGCAACAACAGACGTCGCCAGGCTCCAGGTAAGGCAACAACAGACGTCGCCAGGTTCCAGGTAAGGCAACAACAGACGTCGCCAGGCTCCAGGTAAGGCAACAACAGACGTCGCCAGGCTCCAGGCAAGGAAAGAACCGACGTCGCCAGGCTCCAGGTAAGGAAAGAACCGACGTCGCCAGGCTCCAGGTAAGGCAACAACAGACGTCGCCAGGCTCCAGGTAAGGCAACAACAGACGTCGCCAGGCTCCAGGTAAGGCAACAACAGACGTCGCCAGGCTCCAGGTAAGGCAACAACAGACGTCGCCAGGCTCCAGGTAAGGCAACAAAAGACGTCGCCAGGCTCCAGATAAGGCAACAACAGACGTCGCCAGGCTCCAGGTAAGGCAACAACAGACGTCGCCAGGCTCCAGGTAAGGCAACAACAGACGTCGCCAGGCTCCAGGTAAGGCAACAACAGACGTCGCCAGGCTCCAGGTAAGGCAACAACAGACGTCGCCAGGCTCCAGGTAAGGAAAGAACCGACGTCGCCAGGCTCCAGGTAAGGAAAGAACCGACGTCGACAGGCTCCAGGTAAGGAAAGAACCGACGTCGACAGGCTCCAGGTAAGGAAAGAACCGACGTCGCCAGGCTCCAGGTAAGGAAAGAACCGACGTCGCCAGGCTCCAGGTAAGGAAAGAACCGACGTCGCCAGGCTACTGTGCGTGTTAAAAAGAGCGACGTTGAACGATCAAGATGGAAAACAGATGAATAATTAATATACAAATAAGTATGCGAAAAGGTGGCAATGAAGCAATTGTTCACAGTATTAATAAGTCGACTACCGTAAGAAATTCATCATTCACCTTCAATAAAAAGACGCCGTTAGACATTGCTTGGAAGAACCGCAGTTACAGACAAGGAAGACAAGAAGGCGCGCGCTGGCTCATCTAATACTGTAGAGTAGAAAAAATATTGAACATGAGAATAATTCTTCACAACGACTGGTGTTAAGTTTCAAGTGGGAATCACAACAATAATAAATCGGCAAAATAGCAAAAAGTAGGTAAACGCAAGAAAAGTAAGTGAAAAGGAAGGCTACGTGGGGAGTAATTCAGCCCACTAGTAGAAGGCCCCTTTTCCAGGTTAAGTTTGAAGCATGCAATTTTTTAAGGGTTAATTCAAGGTTAATTCAAGATTAATTTAGAGGTTTCAAGAAAAATGGAAAGACCAGCTCAAAGTTTAGTAGAGACTGGTTTAATGAATTCATTAAGCACACACATTCAACCATTCATTCATGAAAATTTGAGATAAGCATAAGGAGAAGAACTTAGGTGAGCTAATCGCCAAGAAATTGAGCCAGCACGGTTTGTCTCCACGCAACGACGTCCAGCTCCGCCTTTGTCAAGGGTAGCGTTGACCGGAAACTGCAGTTTACGACTGGTAGCAGAGCTCAATGAAGGACTGCACGGTAGCAAGTCTAAGGCCATTCTCACCTCTCAGCTCCGCCGCTCCCGGACTAGCTTGTGAATCGGTCACTATAGGTTGCTACTTTATGTGATTAGCAGACGTGCACCAATTTTGTGAGGAAATCCTCACAAACCAGCGTCATTCAAATACTGCAAAACGTATGACTCTGAGTGTGTGTGTGTGTGTGTGTGTGTGTGTTGTGTGTGTGTTGTGTGTGTGTGTGTGTGTGTGTGTGCTTGTCATATAGAATCTAGTTTCTCTTCTACGATTTTTATTTTCCCAAGTTAAGCTTAATAGTATTTATCATTCTGCGTAGGAGCAGTACTTTGTTTTTTATATCTATTAAATTTTGTAGCGTAATCTACCCTGTGAATTGTTACTAATTCAAAATTATTTTGAAGAAACCCAAATGAACTTGTATTTGTTCTGAAATAGACCCCCAAACCACGAAGTAATTGAACCCATTTACCTACTGTTCAGAATTAATAGCTTCATTATGCAATTAAGTCACAGTTACATTTCGATTGAACCTAGAATGATAGAGCTGTTCAGAGTGCTGCTGAGTAGTGGAAATTATGACTATAAAAAAAATTATTTATACGTTTTCTGACGCCACGCGTTAATGTACGAGTGTAGAGTATACATTCTGACGAAGAGCGTAATAATGAGTATATCCTCTGTATATTAGTCCAAAGTTTACAGGTTGCATATTTTGTTTTTTTTATCTCTCCGTCCGCTCTGACATTGTGTGAGCTGCTTAACAAGAATTTTAACAATGACTGATGAGCTAAATCTATCAATATAAATTTATCGTTGTTCCTCTTGTTATATTGCTCAAAAGTACTAATAAGTCGGAAACACGTTTCCTTGTCACTAAATTATTGATAATCGAACGTCTTTGCATCGGAATAAAAATCAGATTTTGACGTCATTCGCCCTCGAACATTTTTTCTCTCAAACTGAACTTAACATTGAAATTGAATAAATTTTACGCAGCGTATGGAAGTCAATTTCTTAAATTGATGTCGCTTTTCAATTTCAATCGCAATATTTGGATGAACATGAACTGATGAAGTAGATGGGTAAAAATCCTTGCATTAGACTCAGTTCCTCATCAGAGTTTAAATCGCTTTAAATTTTCTCAAATTGAACATAACACTGAAGTTGAATGTTTGAGTTTTCTCGACCAGCGACAGAGCGCCTTAGTCTCACGTTCACGAGATCGGAGAGTGACGTACTGCGCTCAGTTTGTTAATGGCTCGCTCGTCGCGAACAAGGAAGTCGCATTGAGCGTTCCTTGAAGAAAAATTGATCCCTCCCACGCAATTAATTTCAAATAGACCACTGTCTGCTCCATGAGATCTGTTCATTATTTGAAATGCGGAAATTTTGATCGGATTGAAATATCTGTGGGTAGGTGTTCAGTTGATTGAAAAATATGTGGGTAGATGTTTAGTTTCTCTCTTTGACTTTGGTACGGAGGAAAAATGTTCACGTGATAGTGTATCGATAGAATCATAATTTACTAAATTGTGAAGAATTTCTTCTTCCAAATTGATTTTTGATTGAAGTGTGATGTTCTTCCGACTGATCAATCAAAAAAGAAGTAGAATAGAGTTTTCTTCGACGTTTGGGGTCACCTTTTTATTTAGAATATTTTTGACACAATGTTCGCTACCTGCAAGAATTTCTATCATTTTCACTAGAATGGATTTAGTTGCTCTGAATTAAATTTATATATCTAAGAATTTTTTTGATGCAATTGTATTCATTTCGTTCACATTTCTTCATAAACGGAAGCTTATGAACAACTGTTATATTTCTTTCATTTTCCTATCGATATTTTCCACAGCGCACTTCCTGTTAAAATCCCTACGAATTAAGAATCCCTGTTACACATTTGTTCTGTTAGAAAGAAACTATAATCAACTCACTTAAACCAGTGATGAGCGCATGTTTTCTTTCACGCACACGAATTCACGTACGATTTAAGAATCCCTGTTCCCTCTTTTCCTGAAACGACGAAACAATAATCAATTCACTTGAATCAGTGATGGGTGCATGTTTTCTTTCACGCAACCGAATTACCACACATTCTTGAGGAGGAAGAAAGAAAAGAAAACTTGTGTGATGCATCGGGAGGAAAAGCCTGCATTCATCAAGCTCAAGGCGATTGTGTCTTGCAGGCAGAGCTCTCGGAGACTGTTCTGTGCTGTACTGTGCGGGGCCCAATATAGGTAGAAGCAATTTACGGAAGCTCTGCATCTCCGCAGAAATATAAAACGATGCTACACAGAAGCACACTACTGATGTTGACAGGCAATCGAGACCTGTCTCAGCACTTGATGTACGATGTACCCTCACTGAAAAATAGCTGCACCAACCAATGCAAACACATGCTCAGCGACGGCGGTTGCTGTTCGCCGGTTAGAGGGAATTTCGTGGGACCTTTACTGCTCCTTTTTTGGTGTTCAAGTTTTGATTACTGATTCCCTCGTTAAAATCTGTGGGGTATCGTATGGAATCTCATAGCGTAAATCAGGAAGCGTTTGTGCACGACGTACTCTGAGGCTCAAGTGCTGCTGGATAAAATAATATTCAGCATGTGTATTACCCATTTTTCCCAGAGAGAAAGATTGATACGATGTTTAAAACTTGCCTTATTTTAGAGCTGAAATAGATATTTCCGTATGAAGGTTGCATTGGTTTAGTCTTTGCGATTCTGAGACACTTTTTATTTAAATTATATCAAAATATTGTCTAGATTTTAAAACGAACTTATATAGATGTTGGTTGTCGGGGAAAAGATGTTTGAAGTGGTAGCAGAGGAGGTGATGTTCTTAAAATATGAACTCCGAGAAAATGAAGCATGCTTGAGGATAACGAAGCATCATAACGATTGAAGCATCATAACGATCTCAGTCGTATTTCAAAGACCTGAAAAGAAATTCATATCGCGCTTATGTAGTTAGTGACTAGAAACTAATGAAGTCAGGAAATTTTCAGGTCGTTAAAATACACTTACACTGAGTATTAACAAGTCCACCATATTATATGTCAGACCTCAACCTTCATTTCTCTTGACCTCATCAGACTATACATTGAAACAAGCAGACAAATATCAAATGTACTCGATTCTACAAGCCTTTGAATCTATACCATTGCTTAGCATGTAAAAATTCTGTTTTATCTGTTATGCCACTTTAGTAACAATATTGTTTATACATGCATGGACTTCTGGAAAATCTACCGGTAAAGTTGTGTATATTTGTGAGCAGAGTTTCCAGTTTTAGTCCAAGGTCTCATCAGAGCGCCCTTCCCCCTGTAAATTGCAGCGGAGCTGGGCTCAGTAATTGGTAACATGAAGCCTGTTTATGCTCGTGTCCTTTTTAATATCAGAATTTCCATTAAGAAATGCAAAAATTTTAAATGTTTAACCAAGAAAAATAATGGAATCAGTATTGTGTTTAAGAAACAGTTAATCTAGGATACTTTATGGACTAAGTACTCATCATCAATCAGTAAGACTCCTGAGCTTCACTTTAATGAAATACTGCGCATAAAAGTCTGTTCTAAGTTGGTTTTCAGTGAATTTGCCGTAGATAGCGATGAAGATATTCTGGAAATTTTCCCGATTCAAAATAACTACAAATATAATCATTTTCGAGTACGTGAATATTGCGAAAAAGTAATTTTATTCGATCATTATATTTGTAAAAACTCTCGAGTAATATTAGTTACAAGAGCAACGTTTCCGTCGTGTGATTACCTGCGTCTTAGTAAGCAAATGACCGCACTCGTCAGTTTTACCTTTTTATACGTACTGATTATTTCGTTCTGAGTCATTGTTCTGCCACAGATTAGCGTTCGAGCGCGTTAAATAATGTTAAGCTAGAGAAATACACTACAAAACTTACTGCCCAGCTTCGCGATAGCATTTGTTAGTTTACTTGAGTGTTTTAAAGTCATAAGATGATCGGCATCACGTGATGAAGAATTTTACTCGACTAATGGACAATTGAAGCTATAGTGTGCATTTTGCCAAAAAAATACTGTTTCTTCATACTAAAACGGTTGCGTTTTCATCCCTTGGCTGTTTTTATCCCTTCAACTTGACTTTAGAAACTTCCTGATATCAACACTAGAAACTTCCGTCATATTTTATTACCTGACTTGCAGGAGTGGACTAGATACTCTATGGATTACCTGACTCAGTACTCTATGGGTTCATTTTATTATTTCACTGTTTTGTTTTTTACAATATGACCTTAGTGGTACTATTGTCTACACCTTCTAACGGCGTCTGTATAAGGTATTGTCTTATCTATTTTTAATCTGTCGATTTTTTAGGTTTTTCATCAACCTCGAAACCTCTCCAATACCCCCGTTTCCGTTCATACATTACCATAAGTGCGCGTGAGATCTCATCTCCGTTATCTCGTAGTAATTTCTTTCATACCATATCCCTATAGTATTAACTTTGCATAGCACAAATTTGACCTTAAAGTTTGTATAGGATCGAAGTTCGTACCCCTCAAATTTCACTGCTAAAGAATAGTTCTTATTCTGGATCAGTATCGACTTTTTCATTATCAATTAAAGAAGCATTCTGTTCAAAAATAGCCTCCAGTCAGACTTACTCGATATGAATCCACTAATTATCAAAGACTGTTTTCTAATAAGTCAAAGGTTTGTATCAAATGTTGTAGATTTGACCGGTCGCCACACCTCACTTAGATTTGTATCGCGACTGCCGAGACCTCACACAGCTCTACCTCAATACAGTCTGCACGCAAACTAATTGCCTCATTCCCGATTTTGCAGAAGTTATTTTCATTATTCTCTCTCGGGAAATAATCCCGGCGCTCTCACTGAGAAGATTAGGGGCGCAGCTTGCCAAAGTGAATGTATTTGATCATTTTACCTTAAACTATACTTTTTAGGCTAGCAGATCACATCATCCAAATAACATTAACCGTTTATTAAACGTTCGTTTCTTCTTGTTATCGAAATCAAGAAACCTAGGGATAGCTTTATACCTAATCTTCCAGTTCATTTCAATGAATGACAAGAGGCTCAAATGCTGCAATATTGAAATGAAATAACTCTTGAGTATGATTTAATGAATGGTCTAATTCATACGTATGCCTAGCCTATCTCATTTCTACGACTCCGGTATTAATATGACGGAAACGTTGCTCGTCGTTGCTGATTTCTCGAGAGTTTTCAGGAAATGTGGAAATCAAACAAAATTAATGTTTATGCAATATTTGCGTACTCAGTAATGAGCGCACTAGCTTTCTCGTTTTCTTTCACCCGATCCTAGCACCGAGTGTATTTCTCATTGAAAAGGATAATTTTAATCGTGCGAGCACCTAGTCTCCAAAGTTCTTAATTTAGCGCACGTTTTATTTCTTGATGTACATAATGAAATTGCTGATCTAAGTTGTTAACATTAATGTTTAATCATTCATCAATAATAGTGTCATTCGTGGTGATCTATAAACATCGCGTTGTTGAATTCGGCCCCAGTCGATGAGTTCTATCTATTGGGCTCATACAATGAGACTCAGTCAAAGTCCTTTTACGATTGTTCATCTAATGAGCTTGAAATTGCCTTCCTTTGCCACTCAATGCTCGATAGGCCAGCAAAGTCTAGCATCGATTGACGCCCATCTCATGTTTTACATGCCATGTATCATCTTGTTCAGTTTTCTTTCTTACGATATTCGTAGTTAAGGAAAGAACTACTGAAGCAAGGATAATATTAAGGACCTTGATATACATTACACGCCATATACTCTCACGGTCGAGTATGCCCGTTCGTTCTACGAAGCTTTTCATCTAAGTTAAACAGCTCTATTTAAGAAAAAAATTTGGAAGAGCCGTTTCCATCACCCGTGTAATATTGTTAGAATATTCGCGGTGTTCTCGCAGTATTTCGTGCGCTTGACGATACAAATACAAATCATGCTGAGAGAGAACCATCTAGCCTTGGTGCGCAGCCCTACTTTGCTAAAACATTCAGAAATAAGGCCTCCTCAGTTTACAGAGGTCCTGCGACGAGAAACTTGCGTGTTTTGCCTTCATATCTCCAGGGCTCCGTTGAATCTCCCCAAGAGACAAATGCTTTAATTTGCACCTGTGGAGTGAAGGACGAATTGAGAGAGACATGGTCGAGGGAGCTGCTTCTGTTCGTAATTCCCTTTTTCTCACGTTAATAATAATTATAATTCTTTGTACGAGAGTAGCTAACTTGAAGTTCTTGCCTTGTTCGTATCCCTTGAGTTCTTTTATAATATTTGCAAATTTCCAAAATAGGTAAATTTTGCCGGAATATTTCCTATTTTTATTTTCCACATTGAATTTGGCTGTCTTGACTGCTGTTTCCATTACAGTCATTTCAATGGCACTCATGTTGTCGAATGTCAAGTTGTGAATATATAAAGCTATCTAAATATTTTTTGCAGTGTTATTCAGCAAAGTAATTTGTATACTTACAGATCAGAACGAGCTATGTCAGCTATTTGTCCTGCGCTCCAAGACTTGACATTACCCTCATGGAGAGGTAATAAATCACCCCGTAGTACACCATTACTGCATCTCTCCTGGCCGCGTAAATACAGAAATATGCTCTCGGGAACGAGATCAATAATCCTTCTCACTTGTTATATCTGCTTCCTAAAGCGAATTCTTCAAGTACCCGAAAATCACAGATTATTCAGCGTGATAGCTTTTCAAGAAACTCACGTCTGCTAGTCAGATGAAGACCTCATCTGATAAGGTGCAGCGCGTTCATATTTTTCAGCTCAATTTCATGTATAAGCGCAGAGTTCCTCTTTACATCTGAGAACACATAGCTAAGCTAACCTTACATTTCGAATACTATTTGAGTCAATAATTTCAAGCTTGCATAGATTCCATTTTTCACCCGAGATTTTGTTTTCACCCAAAGACTAGTAGGAGCAAAAAAAGGTTTGTGTTCGAGCAGTAGTTAACCTGTGAAAGTTTCTTTGAATGAACATTTTGAATGCGTATTCTTCGTTATATTGATTTTTATATTTCTGTGTTATTTAACGCCTGAATGAATTTCATTCAGTATAGAAGAGGCCGGTCAAAAACAGGAAATGTACAGTCGTGTGTTGTTCATGTATCCAGTTTACAGGGGGGGGGGGGGGGGGGGGGGGCAATAGAGAACACACCAAGCGAGCAAACACTATACTAAGTAAATGATAATGTTACCCATAAAATAGAGGCGAATAAAATACTTTGTGGCAATAAAGCATTTTATTTGGTCAAAGGAACTAAGGCTTCAATAAAGAATATGAAACCAATAGAAATTTACAATCTGTTCAGCTTTGTAAAACAAGAAAATCTGTGTTGCAAGAGACATCTTTGCTACACACAGAGGCTTCCGTACCTAGTTTATCGTTGATAGAAGTATGATATTGTTGTTCATGTGTGATCATTGAAGTGGGGGTAAAATAGGATATCCACTAAAAATCTCTCTTTAAGTTTTCAAGTTAGAAGGAACATAATGATCCAACAACAAAGAAATTACTTTCGAGACTGTGCTAATAAAACTCACCAATATGCCATTACAGTTTCAAGCCAGTACACTTTTTTCACATGCAGTCTCTACAATGCTTTTCCTTTGAGGCTCACAGGAAATGGCAGTGGGAGCAACGCCATGTTTTCACAAAAAGGAATTGTTTTTGTCTTTCATCCATCCATTCACGGGAATTAGCAATTAGCAACGTGTACTGCAACAGATTTCCAGTACGATATTTTTGGATGCTGGAGTAATGAAATACGAAGCCATTTAATAATTACCTGCTGTGTAATGAGCGCGCCCGAGACCGTCTGCGCTTCATTTTCCGCTGGAACGACTCTGCTTCAAAGCTCGCTTCGGATTTCTGTCGTTTTTTTGCGCTGGTCAGGGCGAAGCTCCAGTAGTGCATAAGAAGCCTTGTCAATTTTGATCCCATTAATGAATCAATTCTCAAGGAAATGCTGGGCTCGGCTGCTCTCGCAGCACAGGAAGTTGAGTGGCGTAAATGCTAGAATTTATCGGATCTTTAGGTTGCCTCTTCCTACGAAGATCAAGCTCGTCTTTGCTTGCTTCGGGGACTTAATATTGGGGAATTCCAGTTTGGCATTTTTGGTGGAAGTCAAGGGTAAATTAAGAAGTACGTTCATAAATTTGACTTCATTTCGAAGCCACGGCAGACTTCAATTTAAAAAGTTTTAGATTATTAGCTAGGATTGAAGTTCAAAATCTTGCTTCGTAAAACTATTTTAAATTTTTTACCAATTCGGTAAATAGTTACGTACGAATCATTAACTTATTATCATTTTGATTCATCTTCTATCGAAGCGAAAAGGAATATGACGCAGTTTTTCAGTGTACTGGAGTCGAAAAGGTAGAAGTTTTATGAGACTTGTGCATTCATTGAAATAAAAAGTGATTTCTTGACACTGTCGCTTATGATGTCGAAATGACGTAAGCCAGGCATACTGGAGTGTTTTTTTCAGTCCAAATTGCTCAAGTTTTAATTTTTTAGGTAAAATTGCTCAAGGTAATTAAGCGTTTGGCAACCCGGCTAACTTACCAAATATTGAATGGTCTTTACGGCCATATTTTATTTGAACAATACTAAAACTTGAGTTGAGCATTTGCAACAGAAAAGTTGCAAATTATCAATCCTAGGAAAAAAAAGAGTACTACAAACTACAAGCTTCCAGAAGCCTTGGCGATATTTGATAAAGATTAGCTCTACTGAGCGAGACACTCTCGAAACCTAATAAAAACTAACAGAACCTGCTTATGTTGTTGCTCAAAACAGTGTTTCCCATTTATGAAGAGTTAAGCTGATTGAATCATTGTTTCGTTTGGTGAGTATAGGTCCATGAGGATGCACGTTATCCTAAGAAATTTCGCAGTTCTTTTAGTTTTTCACCCTTCAGTTCTGTTAACTCAATCAAATACGTTCGGGCAACTTTTGGCAATGAGGATAATGAATTTTAAGATACTGTGGAAATGTTGAGAAAGTGATAGATGTGTTGACACATAATTTAATTCTGAGAGTCCATTTTCACCTCAAAAAGCATTAACAAGAATCTTAATGAATCATATCCATGTAACGCTTCTCAAAAAAAAAAATTGGCCAAATTTTTCGCTGTTATTCAGCCGCTCGTAGAATGTGAAGAACATTTACTCCCGCCCGTGATTTTTATGTAAAATCATAATAAAAACCATTTGCCTTACTCAATTCTTGGCATTCGATGATCAACGAACGATAATCATTTAATCAAGTTTTGCTATTGTTGAGTTTATAGATCGCCTTTTGCGTAATACCATACGACGTTCGGCGCACCTGTTGTTTGTAGCGCTCATGTTCTCATTACTGTTTTTTTATACGAGGGCGGTGCTAGGTTATTTTTAGACATTAGAGACTGTTGTAGGGTGCCCAATATTTCACCATAACTCGCCATTATTTGCCAGAACAACCTAATAAAACATGATAAATGCTTGGCAAAACGCTCCACGGTGAGCAAAATTATTCCGAACACTCGTACAGGGTTCTCTACATCAGACGCTTTCGAGAGAACAACGTCGCTTTTGATCTTCCCTGTAAATATTGAGCGAATTACGTGGTGACATTGGGGAACGATACAGGGTGTGCGCTGCAACACGTGGTAGAAAACTCTGAGATAACGAGGAATGAAAGTAAGGTTATATCAAATTGTTGTTCAAACCTGCATTACGTTTTCGTAAGTGGTGCGTATTTCAGAGGCTACATAGATCATGTCATTTGTGTTGAGATGAGTGCAAGTTGTGAGTGTTATTCTGAATATTTATACAATTTAATTAAAGTTTGACTTCGTTTATCGCGAACAAGAGGGAAGATCTCTTGAATAAAATTACAAAATACTGCTAGTAGGGATCAAACTAAGCAGAAATCATGCAAATGGTAATTCATGTTTTCTGCGAATGTATGGTGATTATTTGTATTCACAGTTTTAGTAAGTTTGAATTTATCGACTGGAAATCGGTATAGCCATTCACAGACACGTAAACATAAATGAAATAAAAATACCATGCATCTCTGTACTCGAGAATCGCCCATAGGTTTGAGGAGTTGATGGTTCAAATGGAAAGTAAAAGTGAGACAAAATTTTAAAATCACTGACAAGTCATGAAGAAAGTTGATCGGAAGTCGTTAATTTCCCTTCAAACCTGAGGCATTCGTCTTATTCTGGAATGGTCCCACGCGCGATTATTGACACGGATCAAATAGTCTTCCCGGGAGTGAATTACAGAAACGAATATAAAATAAACCACGAACGGAAATAATTTTTCTGTCGAATACATGAGTGATGAATTGAGGACCGCTTTGATGGTGAAATTTTCGCCTAAATAGAAGTAAGATTTTTTTAACCAGTCACACCCCTCGGCGCACGCGCGTGTTCACCGCAATTGTAGGACTGTAGATTCAGGGTGGAGCGAGCGCGTGACAAAGCAAACTTGAAGGCAATTACGGGTCGAGAAGATGCTGAGCGACACGTACCTAGGCTGTGCAGCAGGAATAATTCTACCAGGGAATATGAATCCGTAAAAAGAGACGGAAAACTGAGCATGTGGAGATTTTGAGTAAGCCATCTAATCTCAGTTTTAATTTAGAAGTTGTGTGGCTGAAAATTTTAGACGTGGAGATTATAAGCAAAGCCGTCTTATCTCAGTGTGAATTTAGAAGTAATGTGACTGAGAATTTTACACGTGGAGTTTTTAAGCAAGCCGTCTAATCTGTTTTAATTTAACACATTCATTGCGGTATGACCCACCGGTGGGTCGTAGTTAGGTTTTTCCTGCTGCAAAACGACCCATCGATGGGTCGTTTTGAAAAATTCTAACAACCTATCTAAATTAATGGTATTTAACAGGCCCAGTGAATGTTTGATATTTACAAATTTGCTTATCACTTTTGACTTTAAATTTAAGTTGAATATTGAACTTCAGTTTAACCCATCGCAACTAACGTGTTAAAAGCCGTGTGCTAAAAATTTTAGACGTGGAGATTATAAGGAAGCAGTCTTACCTCAGTATTACTTTGAAAACTGTTCCTGAGAGTTTTAGAATAATTTTATTCTCACGCTTTGTTATATTCCGTTGTATCATAGCTAGTTTGGTATTGAAACAATTCTGAACTGCTACTCTTAGACCGGTCAAAAATCATCACGTCGAAATTTGAATGCTGCTTAGATGTGGTGGTGATTTTTGTTTCACGGCTGTTTGGTACAAGTTGATACTTTTTGATACTCGTTTTGAGTCTCAACGAGGATCGGTTTCTGGCACAACTTTTTACGAATGTGAAAAATCAAGTTGGAGGTTAAAATCAATTGTGACGAGGCCTTATTTCGACCAGCTCCAGAGTCTGGGACCATTAGAGATCTTTGATTTATAACGCAGAGGGAGAGAGGGTGATACAGGAGAGTGCAAGGTAGACAAATGACATGTATTCTGAGTACTGAAAACCAAGCGTTTTTCTCAAGTAAAAATTATCCTGGTTGCTTCCCGGCTCTGGTTCAGCATTTTTTTGCTTATCTTTTGCCTGATATACATCATGACCGTCAACTATGGTTTGGCACCAGCTCTATAAGAGAGTGAGCGTGTGTGTTGTGTGTAGTGTGTTATCCCCTTAGGAGGATGCAACTATTGTATCGATGGGAATTAGCGCTCCCAGGGGGACTACGTGAAGGGCCTGAGCTAAAAATTAGGTAGGCTTTCTTTTTGGTAATTAAATAGGTTTTTGTTTTGTTACGGACCATCTTTTTCGGTTCACTGCTGTCCTGTTTTTCAGCACTTACTACTTTCTTATTCAACTTTTTCTTCTTTCATGACCTTTCTTAGCTTACTGTTTCTATGCACCTTGTGCATAGACTCCGTGTTCCCTGAACTCCATTCTAAATGGTGCCTTCATCTTTCCTCTCTTGGAACATCTTTGTCGTGGTAAAGGGAGGCTGAAACTCTCTTATATAATAATAATAATGTAGTGTGTTATAAAAATTGGAAGTGCAATTTTTTCAATTATGTTGCATAATTATGTGCGCTCATTCTCTTCTTCCAAAGCTCAATATTTTGAGTTTCTAGATATGTTTCAATGTACGTGAATTATGTGATTGACCGCTTATAAACACATGGCCCAACCTTTGATGCTGATTGGTTAGTAATGAAAGAAAGAATCAAGTTATTCTACTTGACTTTCAGTGAATGTAAGTGCCTTCCTCAGCGTTTTATGCTCCGTCCAAATTATATTATAGGCAAACTCTCAACAGAAATGGATGGTTTAACTGCATTCACTTCCGGTGTCGAAAAATAAACAAAATGTATTGGATAAATCAAACAGAAAAAAACTTGAGAACCAGACGCCAAGCCTTCCTCATGCGCACTAGCCACCTACCTTCTTTTCATTTACGCGAACATGTAAATCAATCAAGTCTAAAAATGTATCGCACCGCAGGAAAATAAAACTATGTTTTTAATGGAACTAGATCCCAGATGAGGAATTTCAGGTAAATCTTTATTTTTTTACTGCAGAATAGGTTTTCTGTTTCGTTCTGGTGCATCTTGTTTTTGATTCACTGCTATACTTTTTTTCAATATGTATTACATCCTTCTCCAACTTTCACCCTGTTCTGTAAACTCCTTTCGATTTTAGTCTTTCTAGTGCGCTGGATGCTGGAACACAGTGTGCATTGATTCCCCTTTTCTTTAATTCCATACTAAGTGGTTCCTTCCTCTTTATCTGAGGAAAACCTTTGTCGTGGATAAAGAGGCTTGAACTAATAATCTAATGTATTGGAAATATGCTTCTGCTAAAAACAATCTGCTTCTTTCAATAAGTAACCGGGTAACTTTTTTCATAGGAAAAGTTCGGGGCTTAGTTATTGCATTCTAGACATTTCTGTACTCGGAATTACAATAGCCCACCAATTAGTGATAAATGTGATGAATATTATAATTTCTGTGATTACCAGAAGAAATGCCTGACTTAGGAATAAGTGATAATCTTTCAAAATGTTAATATCAGATGTAATTTTTAATATTTCCGCGAATAAAAGTTTGATATCAAAAGTTAGGAGATGCTCCAGGTGATACTACATGCTCTTTTTCACATCTTTCATACGTGGCGTTTTCAGCAGAGTATTATTGTAGGTACTAGGTTAAATGGTATTCATTTTTACTTTAATTGTATCATTGCAATTGTAACTTTGAAATAGCTAAATCTTTTTTCCCTCGTCGTTGAAATGTGTTGAAAAATTTCACTTTGATAGCCGACAAGTAAGTGTCTGACGAGGAATTCTACTTCGTAAATTATTTATGGAAATTTTCCAACCATGCTTCAAAAAAATTCACGGTAATGTCAAATGTGCGCACTCAATTAACTAGGTGTTCATTTTCAAGCTGTACAAATGAATCATGTTAAATCTACGCAATCAATTGTTCATTTTCAAGCCCTACTAATTAAACATTCAACAAAACGATTTCTTCACAAAATAGATTGTTCTTAAAGCCCTACCAGAGTTCTTTTGCGTGATCCTTGTCCTTGCGGGGCCAGGTCGAGCCCGGGCCCACCACAAGGGCTTATCAAATAAAAGTAATAGAATGATGGTCTTCGGAGACCAAGTTTTAATGAACCAAAAAGAAAAATCTGAAAGGGATCACCTTGAAAATGCGAGCATTTTTCCTCTAAAGTTGAAGAGAAATACGGCTCGATCAAAATTGGGCTTTTTTCTTGAGTGCTCTCTAATGAAGAAACCGTTTTCTCATTTTGGGAATGATAAGATAATTGACATTATTTTGAAAATGCACTAATATTTATTTTATTTTACCGATGCACTAATTGTTGATGTCGGTAAACGAACGGAGAGTGTAAAAATGCAGTACAAATGTTACAGTCGAAGCATAAACGAACTTCTTACATTTAGGATTCGCATTCCAGCTTCGTGAAATAACCATTTCCATACTGTGGTGACTTGATCAGTTGTCGTTTTTCTTGCCATTTCAATTTTCATCAACTACGCGAGTAATTGAGAATGATCAATTCTCCATGATTTGTTGCATTTGTTATAGAATTTAAACCTGTTGATTAATTTTTAGATGCACTCTGTGATTTTCAAGAATTTATACCTGTTGATTTATTTTTAGATGCACACAGTGATGTTAGGGTGACTCCATTATTTCTAAGCGACTTCATGTGTCCACATACTTCGAAGCAGTTTGAACATCAATCACTCAGAAAACTCAAATGGTTCACGAACATATAATCATCCCTTCTCATACGAGAGCGTTAATGTCTTGCCCAGCATTCTGCAGTCCAAAAGCCGCCCTTCTGTGCCATAACTTGAGTGTGAAAATTATTTTAATATTTTAATCGCAACTGATGCTAGAATCCAACGAATAATGCCGAGCAACGCCAATTATGTCCGTAGCACGGACCGTGGCTATCAGTGACGTAAATTAAGCTCCTATCAAAATAAGAGTAAATTCTATTAGAATTGAAAGTGTTTGAGTGAGTCGCTTTATGAGACCACAATTGGAAGAAGATTAAATTTCGTGTTGAAGAAACAGAAGTGTCGCAAAATTTCTGCGCGGAAGAAATTAGAAAAGTTGCGGAGATAGCCTGCACCACAAGAACGCCTTGCAAGCAGCTGCTGATTCTTTCGGGGGCCATATCCATTCCTTGATGCAATTACCATCATCTTTCTGAGGAGCATTCCCGAAGCTAGCGGCCGTTCTACTCTTTGACTCGGAAAGGCGCGTTCTCGCACCATTTTCCAGATGCGCCGCTGGGATAGAGTTCTTCTAGTGAATTACCGGAACAATAATAGCACTAGACTTTTTGGCCCCCTCATTCTTTAATGTTGACAATGACTTCCAATCATACTTGAAGACCTTTTCTAACGACCATGAGAAGCAGGAGGACTTCAGCTCCTGTTTGTTACCGGGAACCGGAGTGCTTTTGTTTAAAAATTCACCATCTGATAATAAAGCGGTGATGCGAGTTGGACTCGGAGCAGACTTGCTTTGAGCATAAACAGGGGGCGCCCTGCTTTCATTCCAAGATTCACTCTTTCCTCGATATCGAGTTTTCTGTGATCTCTCTGAGTTCTTTTTCTCCGACTGTGTGAGTATCGACAGTTTTTTGACGCGGAGAACTCAAACATGCGACGATCTTTGTGCGCATGAACCGTTGTTTTTTTTTTGTGTCGTGTTATCGCATTTGCGATTTTCAATATGTCTACGTTGTGTGTTATTGTTAGGGTCATTATGAATACAGTCCTGAAAATTCACTGGTCAATGTTCACGATCTTGATATGAACTTTTTCAAGTCGCATCTGACTATCTGAATGTTATAACGTATGTTGTTTTCATGCAGGAATAGATTTTCTACGGAGAACTTGAAAAAAACTCTTAAAAATTTGAAGGCGTTGGGGAGTCAAACACCGCAACATTATTCATTTACGATATTCGGTGGGAAATGCACGATGTCAGGTTGACTTATATCGGAAATCGATGGTGAGGGACTCAGAACACCGCACCACGCTTGTCGCATCGGCAACCGAACGCTGCCAAAGCTTTCTTATACGCGTAAGCACTTCATAAATCAAGGAATGTTTCTATGCCATTTGCAGATGACGAGTGACACATTCCGACCGCGAGAAATTTATTTCCAGAAGACGGATGTTTGCATTTCGCTAGATTGGACTTTGATGTAGACTGCGCTAGCTAAAGGTCGTTTACTCGTTCGTAGAGAGCCGTTGATGATTGATTTTGGGTTGAGTTACTTGTAAATGGATTTCGCCTGATTGGATTAGTAAATAGAACTTCAGAACTGATTTCACGTGGCATGATTAGTAAATAGTACTTCCAAACTGAGAGTAGTCTTGCACAGTACTATTCTGAAGAGTTTTTTCCTTTAATCTAAAAGTTTAGAATGTTGAACGTGCGGAAGTTGTAGCACGATCTATTATTTAACCTCACATTGATAGCAGGATTCATCTTAACATGAGCTGGACTCCTCATTCAATATGCAATTCATCTCTTGGCAAAATGTAAAGCCTGTAAAATGAGTCGGAACAGAAAATCCCGATATCCAATCTCATGGACAAGCTTGCTGCTCTAACTCAATGAAAGTATTCGGTCAGATTAAATGATCGGACGTATTACAAAATCAGCTTTTCTCTGAGATGCGCTATGGATACGGATGAGACATGATAAACATGTGCACGCACGTCACCAGCGAAATAAAGCATTGGTGGTGTAGCTTTGCTAGCTACTTTTGTGGCTCCAAATGCCGTCGGCTGATTGCTTTCCGCTTTTTGGGTTCTGTTATGAGCTAGCAGATTTTTAATCAGTGGAAGTGAATGAGATCGGTCTAAAAATTCGTGCTACGTGATTCACTTCAGCAGCAATACTCATGTAAGTATGTAGAGAAAAATTTTTATTCCGTAGTTTAGTTTTATTTTCCAATCAAGTGAATTTTTATTCCAACTGCGAAGAGTAAGTGTAAAATATATAGCATTAGCATACATAAAAGATGTTCTACATTTATGTTGCTCTCGATATCCTGTCACTATTTTGCTCTGTAATGCCTGCTCGGTTTTAAATCCAAGTTCCCCAAAGAGATACGACTATTGTGTTTCTTAGAAATAAAAACTCTGAGGAGAAGCCGCGAGGTCACACTCTGAAGGTTAAGTAGACCTTTTGTTAATATGTGTAGATTTTTTGCTTTGTCATAGCCCATATTTTTTTCGGCTCACTGGTGCCATTTTTACCCTTTATTATTTTTCAACTTTTATTTTGTTCCATGTGATCATCAATTGTAATGTTTTAAGGCACAGGATGGTGAGACGCTTCTTCTGAATAGATTTTCCGTTCCTATAATTTCCCTCTTGATGGTGTCGTGACTCCTTCCTGTCATGGGAACACCATTGTTGTGATAAGAGTGACTTCAACTGTAATACCTGCTGGGGACACTGCCGAATTCTACCCATCAGCGTTTCTCAATGAAAACCAATTCCTCACAAAAAGCGATTTTTTTCCCTAGTTTCACTTCAAAATCGCAAACATAAACAAATTTACCTCGGAGCATCATGTATTTGAAAAAAATTATGCCAGTTCACATTTGAAACTAGACAACCCGGTATTCCTCTTTTTTCTGTGGCAGATTTTCAACTTTCTGTAGTTTTTTAAGATGATTATTGAACATTTTTCGGGCATTAATGGATGTTCACAGTATTCAAGATGCAACTGCTTAATTTTTTTAAAGTTTTCCTTTGAATCGGATGAAATGCAACATTGCTCTGCATTGCTCTCGTTACATGATGAGATACTCTTCAGGAATTTGGCGTAAGTTTCATTCTTATTGTCAAGTAAGCTTCTTCACCTGCAGGTTGGGGCATTTTTGGAACTCCAACGTTGCCTCCGTCATGCATGTAACTATTCGATGAGGAAATACAATGAAATCATTGCTATTTTCTAAGCAATAAAAGGTCTGATAACTGCTCTGGAATTTTGTTCTAGAGAAAAGATTGATGACCGAGTTGAAGTACATACAACTAATTAGGCCGGCTTTGAATTGTTTCACTTGCAAAAAACAATGAAAAACTCTTTCCATTGCATTGTTCGCACGATATCGTTCATTTCATTTCCAAAATGTCACTTCTATTTCCCCCTAAATAGTCAAATTTCTGGACCGATTTCTCATGACGCCATTAGTGTTTCTGACGGGTGGTGTTCCGTTTCAACTCGTATATCTGTCAGCTGATGAAAAAATATCCTCCCCGAATGAAAAATGTTTTCCATAAAAAGAAATGATTTTAACAAATTCTAATGTAAAGAACGTGTAAGCAAATCGCACGATTTAAGAACCCATGTGGGAACTATCCATCAAGAAACTCATATGTTTCATGCAAAACTTGTCGAAAAAAAGTCAAATTTTGTGAGATAGATCCCTTAACATGCGACATTTCGACGGCGTTCTACGCTTCGGCGAAATTTTGTTGTCTAGAAATTTCCGCTAATTTTATCAGGTCGTTTTAGAATTTCTATCTCGAGGAAAAATCGCGCCTCCGAAAATAAAGCACCTCCAAAAACTAAACTGAGCTCAACCAAAGACAGCGGAGGAAAGCGGAAGAGAAAGGGGAATATTTCCATGATAAGATAAGGAACCGCAGTTTTAGGGGAAAATATTCTGAGCTATTTTCCCATATTCTCTGCGCGAAATATTTCTTTGGAGAAGAAAGATGAAAGAATCGCTTTACGTCCACGCAACTGCCGGAAACGCCTTCGTTGAAGTGCGGCCCGACACACATGCTTTCTGAGCCGCCTGTCCTGGAAAAAAATAATCCATAGAATTCCCTAAACGCTGTCTGCACTAAGTTGTTTGTTTCTTAATGAAAACACCACGTGACATAACCGTAGCATTGACTTTCGCCTGACGTCTCAGAACTGTACTTGATATCAGTAACAAACATTCAACTCCCCCAACACGTCACTTGAAATATTAAGTTTGTGCTCACCAAGGAGCTGTGTATCAGCGCCCACGCTTGCAAAGTATTTATAAGCTGTTGAGCAACACCACGGGGTAGGTAATAATTTACTAACCATAAATGACATATCGTATGAAAGTATGAAAGTTTTCCGATATATATTTAATGCTCGCTGGAAGAAGTGGTTTTATTCACGCTTGACTTTTTTCAGCTAAATCCTTGCTGAATTTTCTATAACTAAGGCACAAGAAATCATTTGTCAGATCACAGCTATAGCGGGACACGAAACACAATATATTCCTCATTGCGAAAACAATCTTTTCGATTTCTTTCAGTCCACAAGTATTTCAGCTGTGAGTAAAATAAAACAAACCCTATTTACGTATTTCCCGCCGGTAATTGCGCAGTCGATCTCACTTATATCGCCTGCTCATGATGTTAATAACAAATTATGGTAGGGGCAATAAACCTTGTCACCTCATCAGCGCCCTCTCAGACAAGTGCCAAATTGGATAGAAGCAGGACGAAGAGGCAGAAATAAATTTGACGCGTTGCGGGAGTCATTAACAGGATTCTCTGCAGGTTTCGACCTTGTGATGACTCGCGTCCTAACTCTGTTATTGAGCGTCTCATCTGCGATGCAGGTCAGACCAAGGCGTTCCAATATAAACACGCGAGGTCTCCGCTCCGTATAAAATGGGATAATTACACGAAAATTCCATTGTACTCATTAGGGACCTGTTTTTCGAGCGTCCAGGAGAATCCTACGCTTGTCATGATAATTCAGTGGCTTTGAATGGTAAAAACTAGTTGTCAGTTCAGAATTATTGCGTTTATTTTCTTTAATGTGTCATATATGACTGGTTTTGATGAATTGAGCTACTCACAGATTATTTTTATTCATTTTTGGCAGTCCTGTACGGATGTCACGAGTCGCAATTTGAAATTTGAAGTTCCTCTGTCCATAACAGATATATCGCCTATATTTTGCTATGAATTTACTCCCGCACATCATTATGAAAAACTGAGTACGAAATTTTACAATTCAAATTTTGCAGTCCGGATGTACATTTCAAACATCACTAGTACTTATGAATTTATTCAAACACATTAAAAAAAACATACAGCTGCGGACACAGTACAAAGCTAAACGATACCGTTTTCAGTCGATTTCCCATCTAACTTATTAGCTGGGCTAATTTATTCCCTGTGAGCTGACATACTACTAAATTAACTTCACATTAAATTTTTTCCCAAAAACTTATGGGCTCATGGCCAACCGAACAAGCATGCGGAAAATTTTAACGACAGATTTCGGATCATACAGCAAAATATTGCTTGGCAAAAATACGATGTAGTGAATCTCTTTCTAATACCCCGCGTTTACCTTCAATTTGCCTCGATGAAACAGTTTTTGGACATTACTTAAGGCATTGCAGTCGTAATGTTGGCCTCATCTTCTACCTCCGGAGAATGGGCTGCGGAGATGTCACCACAACGCATTTAGACGTGGACTGACGCTTCCAAATTCCGGGCTAACGAGCTCTTTTAAACCCTAATTGTCCACGCTCATGCAGTTCTTACGAGTCAACTTTCTTACGGCACTAATGATACTGAAATGGCTAAAATTCCATGGTTCATCGTTATGATCTTCCTCAATTCGAAAAGAGAAATCCTGGTATTTCAGAAACACCATGCTGGTTCTCCTGTACAATGAGCACAGTTCCCATTAAGAGATGTTTAACTTTCCTTCTAAAAAGATACCATCACAAGTGCAACGTAGCTTTAACGTTCAACTGAAATGTAATTAAATAATTTTGCTGCAAGTTGGAGAACAAAATTTTTAATTCTTTAAACCCATTCATCGATGATATTTATGGTAAGTTAAACCGTACGAAGTATTTTGGATTCTTATTATGAATGTTTTATCCCATGTTTGATCGCCGTATTATGAAAGATGGCAGCTTTATCACGAAATATTTACTTTGTAAGCGCTGTGAACTCTACCGTTTTCGGATAAATCGTGAACCATGACCCGATGCTGTGGCACAAAGTCTCTCTCGTAGACTACAGCAAAAGTTCCCTTTCTTCTTTCAAGACACATACCCGTACTAAGCAGCTAATACCCTAATGGGGCCGAGCTCGCAGCTCTATCGATTATAATACAAGACTAAAAGTTGCCTGGTGAGGAGAAGAAGAACGAGGTAGGGAACATCCATCAAAGAGACGAGGAAACAAAGCCCTATCACGCAAGAACTAAATCTTGGCTGTTTGGCCTCTCGTTCGCACGCCTCCAGACGACGACGGAGGCGGTGACGGGAAGCTACCTTCCAATAGTTCACAGGAGACGCTCGTAGTGGTTTCAATTACTCTTATCAATTTAGATCTACCACCAGTTTGAATCTGAATGTGCTGTACTTGTAGCATTATGAGGCACTTGAATTTCATAAGTACCTCCGTCGATATTTTCAATTTGATTCTGATTTTTGTTTTAATTAATGCGAGTTCGACAGATCGTGATGTCTAGCGTTGGTATTTCAGGGAATAAATATATATTTATTACAAAAATTTCAGACTTCATGGCTTTGACGTTGAATTTTTTGAAAAACTGTTCAACTTAATCTATTTTGGGCTGACGGTAATTTTATTTTTTAAATAAATCTTAAATATTTAGAATTGTGATTCTACCTTTCCGTTGAAAGCATTCTCCTCAATGAGTGTGTACTAGGGGCATTAGTTGAATTCGTTGGGAAATAGGCACGGGATGCAGCTCATTCTCCCTTTTGTAAAATCATTGCACCAACGCTTATTATTCAAATCTGGGCAAATTTTGAGACCAGTGTGATAAATGGTAATATTCATGTAAACTCTTGAATAAAGCCCCGAGCCACATTTGTCTGTGGCACATTCAATGTTCCTTGATTGGCAAAGAGCATTTCTTTCAGTTTGGTATTTTTTCAACATGCCGCGTCAACCCCTCCCTATTTTGACAGTATTAATTAGACGTTACTATTAATTAGGCGACATTCTTTGACTTCTACTCAAAGGTTTCCTTCGATAAAACTGCTGCAGTTTATTATTAGCAGCTCTATTTATTTCAGCTGGAATTCCTTTCAACAAATAAAACTTGAAAGGAATATTAGTTCTCTGCACGGCGACAAATACGACATACAGGTGTGCATGATGTATTTTCTCGATAATATTGAAGAAGTCTGCACAACACTTTCTAATTAAATCCAGCGTCCAATAACGGAGGGAGAATTGATCAATCCAAACACGTGTCATTCGTAATTCGACACCTTAGCTTTCTTGACAAATCTCGATTTCGAAAACAAGTTTCCAAGGCGACAAACAACAAGTGTTAGATTCCTTTCGTGTGAGACTTGAACAACAGTACGTCTGTAATATGAGTTCCTATCAACGTATGTGGCTCGTGTTGCTCGCAATCAAAATAGATAACTTTTCGGCGTTTCATTTCCAAGTTAGTGAATTCACCCTAAATAAATCGTAAAGAGTGAGGATCATTGAATTTTCGTCTGTATTAATTTTAGATGCAATTGACTCTGATTGAAAAGTTTTAGTGTTCAATTGGCTAATTGAATTATTGTTGATTCACATTTCTCTTTTTAGACACGCGTCTTGCTCAAACGAAAGAAGTCATTTTAAAAACATTTGTTTTCCCATTTTTCGTGCAAGTACATTTCATTCTCAATTATCTCGTTAATGACTGCGTGACCGATCGTTCGTCACGAACTCCATTCTCATTTAAATATAACGATAGTTAAATAATAGCGTTCTCTCATTTTCGTATTTCGTTTTGAAATTAAACCTTGAAAATGAGTTCGTCGGAAATTTTAACAGAACCCCTCTGCGGTTACAATGTTAATGTAAACGTTAGCATAATGTTCTTAATAATTATATTTTGATTTTTTCAATTTAATTTCAAAAAATTAAATTTGTAATTTTGTCAATCGGCTTTGGTTAAACAAGGATGGAACGGCAGTTTGTGATGAACGATCGGTAACGCAACCGTTACCATATGAATTCAAATTATTTAATTTGACGGTCAAATTTTTCAAACTCTGATAAAATTCAGTATTTTTGAAATCGGCTACACTTAACGCTTTAATGTAAGTGCTATCAAAATATTCTGAATGACTCTATTTCGAGTTCATGTAAGCGACATCATAACCTTTTCAAGCGCTGTATTCTGAGTTAATTTACGGGACATCTCCCCTGAGGGAGATACAATTATTGTATCTATGGGAATTAGCGCACACAGGGGGACAATATGAGGGCCCGAGCTGAAGGTTACGTGGGCTTACTTTTTTGTTAAAATAGAATAGGTTTTTGTTTTGTTACGGACCATCTTTTTTCGGTTCACTGATGTCCTGTTTTTTCAGCCCCTACTACTTTCTTTTTCAACTTTGATCTTGTTTCATGAACTTCTTTCTCATCCTACTGTTTCTATGACCTTTCTGCATAGATTCCCCATTCTCTCATCTACATACTAAATGGTGCCTTCCTCCTTCCTCTCTTCGATACGCTTGTTTTGTAGCGGTTAGGGAGGCTTAAACTAACATATAATCTAATCTAATCAAATCTGTACGGGACATCTTACCTTTGTTAATTCACTCTATTTTGAATTTATGTACGAGACAGCATAACATTCTTGAATCATTTTCCTTTGAATTAAATGAACAAAACTATATCCGTCTCAAATTCATCTATTATGAATTGACGTAAGCGAAATCGTAATTTTCGAGAATAACTCCATTTATATTTCATTTTGCTAAGGCTGAATTACAGTGTTCGAGTAGACTTTCACTTTACGTGCCTCTTATCAGCTCTATACCTTTGGGTCGTCCAATAGAGTAAATAAGTCTACACTAGAAAGCAGAAAGCAGTGCGTTACAATATCCGATTGGACTGCGACCAAACTTTGACCATGTTAAGTAGCACGAGTTTTTCCATTTCCATGGAACAAATGTTCAACTGCGAAACTTCTACGCACTACTCTCGGGCTTAGTTTTCAGGATATTGGATTGGTTTCATTTTGCTCACATCGGTCACTATTGCAATAATGAAAAGAGAGAGAAAAACGAATTGGTCGCAAATTTAGCAGCTTAATTTTGTGATACAACGTAGCTGACGTATTGGTAACTTCCGTGTTTGTGCTAAAAGCAGGTGCTTCTATGACATCGAAACCAGTCGGGGCTGCATGCAGAAATTCGTCAAATTGAGTAGTAAACTTTTTATTGGCTTTCGTATAATCCAGCATACTCCCATTGTCAAAAATAACGGCGAACGCTACTTTATCGAGTGGAACTTATTTATGTGACATAAATCATTAATGGGAATTGGTACATATAAAATGGCTTTAATTGTCTTACTTCTTCAACAACTAAAAGTATGTGATGAGTGCATCTGCGAGACAGGCTTTACAACATCAATATTTTTCATCTATTCTTTCAGATACTGATGTTTAACAGGCAACAGAAATTTATTGCATTTCTAAATGAGACATTTCTGTTAGGATATCCAAGTTACCGTGTGTGACGTCGTTAAAAGCGTGTTTTTATACCTGGCATATTAAGTTCGTTTTCTGTCATAACTAATTATTTTTAACCAGTTTCTAATAACAATAAGAGCACGTACAGCTGTTCATCTAATACATCAAGTATCCCCTATCCACATTGTTTTATGAATTTCTTACGAGAAGCAAAGATTTTGCAATAATTACAATAATTTTACAATCATTTTAAGAAAAATTTTTTTAACTTGAGAAATACTTTCAAGAGTTGTCTAGTCATTGCAAAGAAAAGTCTAATTACTGTATGCTGCAGAATTAAACGTGACATAGAATACGCTCTCATTTAGCTAGTATGATGGAAATATATACCACTCTCTTGCATTTTTTTCATTACAGTTGACGGGCATCGTAAGAAAACAAAATAATTATAGAGCAAACAGTGTTCTTTAATATATCTGGTAGTTTTTAATAACGGTTTAAAGCTAGATTTTTTACTAATAAAATAGCTTGATTTTAAAAACTGCCTGTCTTCATTTTTCCTAGAAATTACTAAATAATTTCCAATTTGAAATTCCCTCAATTCATGAGACTGAGCCAAGTGCAAATGTACGGGTTGGGCCACAAAATCCGATCTCATATGATGGGGCAATTACTGTATCACTGATACGTTTCTTCTTGTAATGAAATTAGCACGAAAACAATTTGATGGATTTTTCATTCATACTGCCCTTTGGAATTATAATTCGAATTCTTGTCGCACGCCCTACACTGTACTGTTTGGCTCTAATTTATTATAGATTTTGCGTAAGTTAGTTCATTTACTTACTAAAGGTCGTAAGCATAATAAGAACACAATTTTTCCATTAGCCTTCTTACGTAAGAAAATCCTCGCTTCAATGAATTTGGCATCGTATTTCCATCCGTGAGCATTTCTCGTTCGTTTTCTAACATATCTTGTGGTAATTAAATTTTTCACTTAGTTGCGCAGATGAACCCAAAAATACTTTCACGGCGTGGCGAACACTTCCGTTACAGAAAATATCGATCTGGAAACTTTTTCTTCCTTATAGGATTCAACAAAATCCAATTAAAATAATATCTTCATTTTGAAATATACAAATATTTTTGTAACGAAGGGTAAAAAATTCTCGATTTCCTCAGTTTCGTTTGAAAATATATCTAACGCTCCTTCACCATCGCAACAGCGCATCTAAAAGTTATTCCTCTTCTACATTGAACTGGATGGTAGTCCCTGAGGCCAGGATCCTCCCTCATTCGGGCCTCTGTTCTTCACTTCGAGCCATTTTCTATGAACTATTGAGACCTGCTGACGGTGCTGGCCGCGCCGGTCTTTAAACAAGTCCATCAAAACTTCGCAAATAACCATTGCAAGATAGCTCATCCAGCCCTCTCTCTCTCTCCCTCTCTCTCTCTCACAAAAACTTCCCTTTTGCAATTTTCCTCTCGAACATTGAAGAATTCAGATCACGCACAAGTTTCTCTGTTCACCTCGCACCCACTGCATGGACATAATATTTCACATATTTGGGAAAGTCGATAAATAGGGCATTCATGCTGCTTTGAAATTGTCGTGCAATGGACACAATATATCACACGATTTTTTGCGAATGTTGATAAATATGGCATTCATGCTGCTGTGATACTAAGAGATGACTTACGGTGAAAATGTAATTTTTTTGGCGACGTACTCATTCTGCTGAGTGCAACACTTGCGCAGCCTATTTTTAAATCTGAATATAAATTTCTCAGTCTTTAAAACTGCGTTAGTATTTTAAACACCGTTAGTTTCTTGAAACCTGAGTTAGTGTCTTGAAACCTGTGTAAGTTTCTTGATTCCTGTGTAAGTTTCTTGATTCCTGTGTAAGTTTCTTGATTCCTGTGTAAGTTTCTTAAAACCTGCGTCAGTTTCTTGAAAACTGCCATAATTTCTTGAAATCTGCGTTAGTTTTTCAAAACCTGATTTTTTACAAACCTGCGGGGATAATTGTCACTAACCTTATCACAATATTTTTTTAGCCCAAATTTGGAACAAAATTCGTGGCCCCGGAAATAAAATATCCGAGTTTCAAGAAGTGAGCTATTGTTATCGTTAATGTGGGTAATGAATTGTCCGGCGTATATACTAAATTTGAGCGTCTTCATGTTTCAACATATGACTGTTCGACGAATGCTGGGTAATATTTTTGTTCTACGACATTCTGGTTTGATTTTGAATTTTATTATACTCTAATGCATTTTCAATTCCTAATATGTTCATTTCTTCATTCATATTTGAAATGGATTATCTTTCAAACATGACACACCGCAGTCCCGGACAGGGTAACGCTAAAGTACTGAATCTCATGACCTTTGGTACGGTGAGTTATTACAGCACATGGTTTATGACAACTCAGTCGTTAAGCGTCAGATGACGTGCGTCTGGAATGAGATGGTGATTGTCCTCGTGATTAGAACCAGCGTTACTCAGAGCAGGGCTGTAAAATTAATTTATTTTGCCAATACTCAGACTCTGACTAAAGTTGGCAAAGTGGGCTTTTCTATGAGAAATTTTGCCTTCAAACGATTGATATTTCTCAACAAGGTCGAGATTATATTTTTATCAATTAAAATTTTGTGATGTAGGATAAATTTCACATTTCATCCAACAAAATTTAATCATGTAGGTAAAATTTGGGTTTCCATCTGATAAATTTACCACAAATTCCCAATATAGCATATATAGCAAAACTTTCCATCAAATGCCAAATTCGGCGATTTATCGTGTAAAATGTCAAAATAATAGCCAAACTTGACTATTTATTTAATAAAATTCTACCATGTTGGTTGAATCGTTCATTTTCTTCGGACAAAAATACCTCTAGTAACCATGAAACAAAGGTGTGGCCTGAAATGATAAGGCGGAAATATTTTGACGTATTGTATGCTATCAAGTGCGTACTGTTAAGAGTCTTTACCATAATTTTTCCTTTGTTCTTCCGAAAATGATCAGTCTGTAAGTATTCCACTTTCTAAAATGTTTCTTCAAAACTCAAGCAAAATTTTTTTCAAGTTTTGTATCTCATCGGAATTTGATTTTTCTCTTCCGGTTAAATACTTGTTGGGTCAAGAGCTGCAACACCTAACACCTTAGCGCTGTCTATATTATCTTGCTGTGGTATTTCCGAAGAAAACTGATTCAAGTACGAAATATCCTCTTTGCGTTCGCACACTTTCCTCCTTTTACAAAATATATACTTTTCATCAGTCAGAATGGCCGCTTTCAGGCAACATGACATTTTTTAAAGGGAAAACTTGGACGGGTCACAATAGGCGCACTCCATAATTTGTATCTACTCGGAAACTTCTTTACCCCGTCATTTTTTTCTCAAGCTACCCTGAACTTCTTCTGCATTTTTGCACGACTCTTCCCTAGGCGATGAAATGGAATCTTTGTTCACCCAAAGTTGACGAAGGATCCTAAGGATCACTCAAGTTTAGGAGTCCTTAAACTTTCGCCTCAGTTGTCAAATTCCACCTCAAGTTGTCATATTTAATGAGCAAACTTACGAGTGCTGGAGAAAATGCGATCTCTACGTGACTCGCAACAACAGGAAACAACTCTAAAGGAAACACGCCGGCGCTGATTAAGTCGAGGGTGAAGTGACGCTGTCGCAGCGAGGGAAGACCCGTGAGCTGAGAAGCTCAGGAATTGCTACCGCTCATTTTCAGAGCCGCTGTGCATGTCAAGATTTTCTAATAGAAGGAACCAAAAATTTGGTAATGCAGAGCTGCTGTACAAGTGTACATATCAAAATATTTCAGTAAAAAAGAAGTACCAGAAATTTTGTAATTCAGGGCTCCTGTAGTTGTAAAGATTATTCAATGAGAAAAAAGAAGCAAGAAATGGATTCTTTCAAGCTGCTGTAGTTGCCAAGAACATTCAAAAACTAAGTATGAAAATTAAACGAAAGAAAAACTTGAGAATATTTTTACAAAGTCAATCTTCTAAGAGTTTCCCCACTACGTTTTTGTGAGTGGAGTAACGAGCACATCCTTTGACAGCAGCAGCTTTTTTCCGCGTTCGTGCCTCAAAGAACACCTCGAATGCTGCTTTCTGCATCTGGTAGGAAATATTGGAACTTGTAAGTCGCGGTAATCATGCTGGGAGTAACCGTCGAACGAAGCTCGTGCCCCAACTATGACAGATCGATTACTTATGGAGCGTAAGTAGTATGAATGGGAAGAGTTGGTCCAGCACCTCAAAACTTTAAGGGCGTCCCTAATAACTTGCTTTTCGCACAGTCTTCATCACTTGCTTTTTCCGCAGTCTTCATCACTTGCTTTTTCCGCCATCTTTATCACTCGCTTTTTCTGCGGTGTTCATCACTTGCTTTTTCTGCTGTCTTCGTCCCTTTTTTTCTGTGGTCTTCATCGTCTGAAAAATTCTGTACTAAGCCTTTAATATCGTATTTCGTTCCTGAGACTTAAGCTGGCAGTTAGCCCTCTCGCGGGAAAAATGTGAAGTCCCAAGCTGAAGGTTAGGTAGGCCTTTTTACCAAAATAGGGCAGATTTTTGGTTGTGTTACGGAAAATCTTTTTTTCGTTTCAATGCAGTCGTTTTTGAAGCACCTATTTTCTTCCTATACTTTTATCTTGTTTCGTAAACTTTTTCAATCTTGCTATTTTACGAGCAGGGTGTGGGAACGTTTATTGTACGTAGAATCACAGTACCTTTAATTATATTCTACATGGTGTGCTGCTCCTTCCTCTCATGAGAACATATTTTTTGTTGTTAGTGAGGCTAAAGTTAACTAGTAATTTGATCGAATCGTAAGATTTTACCTCAAGTACAGGACTAAACTCTGGTTTCAGAGACTGAATCATGGAGATGCATTCTTGAAAAAATTATTGGACTCCTATGTGCATTCATTATTTGTATTTGTTACGTACAAGTTCCTCTAAATTTGAGTACTTCATTATTCATCTCGGCATAAGAGGCGTCTGCCCACTGACCTCCCGCAATGCATGCATCATGTTCGATGCTGAAGATTTATTTCATTTATTAAATCTTATAACGTGCGACTAGATTTCCAATTTTACTATTTTCATTTGCACTATAAGTTTGATTGTGTTTTGCTTTCTGCACCGTCAACAGTATTCCGGTACGTTTGTTTCTCCATCATTACCTGAGATTGATTATATCATCTTCAGCATCGATACCATCTCAGAAACTAAGCGGTTCATTCGAACGCTTGTTAAAAACCGTCTCAAAATTCAATGTAATGTTCGGCAAGACTAAATACTAAAATCTTCTGTGAGTTCAATCGCACTGTTTGCGGAAGCTTCGTTTTTTTTTATTTTCCTCAATAAAGCATGCGAGTTTGATGGCACTGCGTGGTCCGGTGGGGGGGTACTGCTCGAGTTAAATCTATTTTTTACTGAAAGTTTCTATTTCGTCATACCTTGGGTTAAACAGCCCCTGTAATCTTCATGGAACACATCATGCTTCACTTGCTATCCAAACTTGAAGCTTAATCTGGGCTTTCTGTAATCTTGTGTTGTTCTTTGCAAGGTGAACTTTTTGGGTCCACACCGTAGCTCAATTCGGCGTGGCAAACAGGGCTGCATGTCGTTCGTTTGAATACCTTCATTTGTATCAAAATACATCAATTCACTAGCACGTTCTTTTCGGTAACGTTTGTTGGTTGTCTTGAAATATATTCTTCTAACGTTTTTCTAACGCTAATTTCAAGTCCGGTTTTGTGATAAATACTGTGATTTCGTCGTAATAACCTTTTGTTTCCCTCGCGTAAAAAATTAAAGTAAGATTCATTTATTTTTAAATTTAAAGTATACGACACTCGTAGAATTATCCAAACATTGCCCATTTTTCTTCCTAACTAGCACTGAACCGCTTCAACTTTTCACGAGCCCATCATCTTCTAATCCTTCACCCCATCTATTTCATTAACGAGTTCAGCCTTAACATATCCCCACCGAACCTTTCTAATCTGCAATTGCCTACTAATCTCCTTGTAATAATGAAACTTCCGCCACACTGCCTTCATGAAAGTAACCCTGCTAAAAAGTCGACCCAAATGCTCAAGGGCTTCTATTTTTTTCAACACCCATCAGCGCTCATAGTCGGTTGGCCTACAGCTAGCCTCCTTGGACCGGGGGAAATATACTCAGTTCTAATGCAGTGTGATATTATACAGGATTTCTTACATATATTGTGTTAGGACGACGCAACCCTAATATTATTCATGTTATTCTGGGGAGTTAGATGATGATACATGTGAGCATCATTTATAGAGTACAACAGAAAAGAGCGCATTAAGTCTTCTACACTAGTTTTGGAAAAATGTTGACTCATGAAGAGTTCTCTTTCACAGTAGTTCGTTTAGGTATTAGGATCATTTAATGACCCACGTATTTTTAGTTGTGTTAAATTATAATGGCAACTCTTTAAAGTTTCGAAATTAAGCAATTTAAACAATTTCATTACTTGAACTTTTACATTGGACGATTTAAGAAATGTTTTCTTGTAATCCCTACTATGTTAAATAACTTCTATGGTATCCTGTGAAAACTTTGTTCTACGCTTACAATTTCAGAGAATCAACTTGACACACTCAACTTGAACCTACGCTAGCTCACTCGAACAGTTATTTAGCGTGAGATAATTGAAAATTATGTTAATTTTCAAAACTGTGTAATATTCCCTACTAAAACTGCATGTTAAAAAAATCAAGCATTGAATTAATTTTGAAAATCCAAGCTGTCATTTAAAGCCCCAAATGAACAATAGGCAGGTTTTTAAGCCTTTTCAATACCTATATTACAAAATAACATCCAAAACTTATTTTTTAAATGTTTCCTAGTTGCACTTCTTACGGGTATAAGAAAGCGTCAAGTTCTAAGCCAAAATTCCAATGAAGATAAAATTATGGAGATTGTGTTACATTATAAAGAGAGTATAAAGTTGTTTCGATTTCTAATTAAATGATAGTGCTATCCAATTAGATGAAAATTATTTTCAAACTCTTCATGGTCCTCATCATTCACCTTTTCATACATGAAATTACACTGAGAAATTTGATTTAGGTCTAAGAGCTTGAGTATTCCTATGTGTTTGAATCATCTGTATGGTCACCGTGTTTCAGGATTCTTCTTACTCTAAAAGCTTTTTTGAAGTGCAAATGATTCATTTCATCTTTATTATTTTTGATCGGCTTTCAGTCTCATAGAAATCAGCTCAATTTTTTTTAGCACTTGTCGTTCTGAAATATTTCAGTTATTTTCCTGAAACTGTTTGTTTACCAAGAAATATTAAAAAAAAATCAGTAATTAGTTTCTACTCAATGTGACACTATTGATTTAAGTTAAAATTTACGCAGAAATCATTGAAAACTTCAAATTTAAATTAGTGTTCTCTCTTTCCTCCTCAGTTCTGAACTTCAATGAGCGGCAAATTTTATTCCTGTTCTAATTTTTCCACGAACTCGAGCTTGATCTCTTCCAAAACTCTTCGAAGACATCCAACGTAAAATTGCACCTATTTTCCGTGTCGAATAATATAACCATGGAAGCTAAATTAAGGTTCGTGAGCAAAATAATCCTGCTCTAAATTTTTGTGGGTCTCTGCGGAAAATTTCCAAGGTTCATTATTTCGCATGAAATAATATTTGAGGAGGGCAAGTCAAATACTCCGTCGGAAGTCTACCCAAAATATAATATCGCGAATGCAAATCATTTGGACTTGATTTCAAGCTTTGGTCCCCTGACACTCGCTCTTTAATCTGGGGGCACGAGCAAAAGCTTTCAGCAATATTAAAAAAATATTCCTAAACTCCTGTCGTAAAATTCCCCTCGTAAGAGAAAAAATTCGCCTAATATCTTTTTGATAGTCGTGCAGAAGTTGAGCGGCCTTTTTAAGGAGTCTGTTAAATCTTCTCTTGGGAATCTTCAAAATTTTGTCCCCTTCTCTCAAGAAAGGATGAAAGTGAGTATTCATCCTTATTTAGAGTTTAGTCCCTTTCACTCAAGAGCGAGTGAAATAGAAGTTTTGTTCTTGTTTAAACTTGTCTTGTTTTCTTATAAACGGATGAAATTGACGTTCCATCATCATATGAAATTTTGTTCCCTTTTCTGAAGAATTCAAGAAATTGAGGCTTTGAAAGTTTTAAAAATTTAATCCTTTTTCCTCAAGAGCGCATAGAATTGAAGCAATGCCTTTATTTGGAGTTTGACTCCTTGCTCTCTGAAACTTCCTTTAAGGAGCACAAGAAATGATAGGCTATAGGCTTAGGTTAGTTAAGTTTTTCTTTTCAATGCAGCTGAGAAGCACTCACAGAGAAGTTACCTGAGCTATTGACAGCTTCTGAAACTTAATTGTTCATGCCCATTTCGTTTTTTCAGTTTGAACTACTTTGGGATTCCTTCTTTGACATTCTTTCGTTTATTTCCTAATTTACTGTGTCTACTCGCGTAGTACTTAGGGAGAAAACACGCGTTGTACCTAAATTCCTCGTTTCTCATAATCTATACGAAATAGTCTTTTATCTTTGCTCTCTTTAGATCGCATTTGCTATGGCTAAAGAGTCCTAGACTAGAATAAAAATGATTATAATAATGATAACGATTTGAGGAACGGGAAATTTAGCCATGTCCTAATTATAATTTCATGTTTTAGTTCTCTTTCCTCAGGAACAAACAAAATTTGCTTGTCAGGAATGTTCATCAAGAACAACTTTTTTTGTAATCGAATTAGCGGACTGCAAATTCCCTTTCAAGAAAATGTCAGTGAAACTATGACATTTTTAAACGCTTGAGATTTTGATTATGTACCTTCCAGTTCCGAAAATTGGCAGTCACATTCGAAAGCACTTTCTAAGTCAGAGCCAGGGATAGTTGTGTTCAGGTAGTGAGACCGATGGTTATTCTTATTCCATAAAAAACAGCTTGGCGTCAGCACAGTAACCTCAATGTTGCACCGTGGTGGCTGCTCAGAATTTGAATTGTTTTATATGGGTTTGGGATAAAATTTCAGAAAGAATATAGCTGTGCTTTCCATTTTTATGGATTAATCCAAGCTGTTCTGGTATTTTTTAGTACTTTCAGATGTGCAATTTTCACGGAGGTTACAGGTTGCGTGGGGATGAAAATGATTGCATTTCTTTGAAGTAAATAAACTTTCGAGAAGAAAACGTCTTGCAACTATTGTATCTATTGAAATGAACGCTTTAGGGAGAAGATGTAAAAGCTCACGCTAAAGGTTAGCTAGGCTTTCTTTAGTTGAAATAGCACCGTTTTTTTCCGTTACGGACCGTCTTTTTCGGTACAAATCTACCCTGTTTAATTGCAGCTATTTTTTCGTCTTCAATTTTGTTCATGTTCCATAAACATCCTAACTTGCTGTTTCAATGATAAGGTGATTTTGCGTACAGGAGATCATGCGTTGGGAACACACATTTTTTATAGATTCCCTGTTCCCTTCTCTCTATGCTGAATTATGCTTTCTTTCTTCCTCCTTTTGGAATATATTGGAGTATAGTAATTATCTCATATATTACACGTGATTTTGTGCTTTAAATGTGATGTAATTTGGACGTCTCATTGTTCCACTGCTCTACTCCAATAATTTTCCAAACTTTGCTATCGGACGCAGGCTTGCTCTGATGCCAGTCGTAAATATTGAGGCCTGGCGGAAATTTATGCTGGAGATGATGTCTTCCGCTCAGAAAGTTGAAGATAGGCCTATACACGGTAAATTCAGAACAGTGCTTTGTTCATCATACTTTCGTACGATCATTTGTAAGTATTCAATGAAGATTAGGATTACATATATGAGTAATCTGAGTTCCCACTTAAAGGACCCACCCTCATCAACATATTTTATTCATGTTTTGACTCCAGTGCTAACGCGTCGCTAAAACGTACCTGAGGGATGGCTAATCTGAACTGACTCAGTTTAATTAATCTAATTCTAAATAACATGCTAGTCGTATCACGAAACATTTACCGAATTGATTACTTAACTTTTGCACTGTAACTCATTTTCATCATGTTCATGATTGGATTCGTAAAGTATCTTAAAATATCTGCTAAATGGATTATTTAATTGTTACAATGTAACTCATTTTGATCAGGTTTACGATTGCATGCATGAAACATTTCAAGAAACTAAGTAAAAAAATTACTAGCCTAGATCGACACACCTTTTCCTTTTTCATATGATGGCATTCATGGCACTTTTGGTATGAATGCTATTAGTGGTATGACTAATCAAATTGTCGTTACCATATTCACGATGGCATTTAACATTCATAGCGCACTTTGAAGTTTTGCGTTGAGAAATGAATCAACTACCGAAACTTACCTCAACTACTTCAAATATATGCAAACATCATTTAACACTTTGGCTGCGATACGATCCACCGGTAGTATTGAGGGAGTATTCATAATGCTACTGACCGACCAATAGTCACAAACTCAATTCGCATAAATACGATTTGTAAATCGAAAGTAAATGACGGCACAATCGAGTTAATTTTTATTATTTTCAACATTACTTAACACAAATGACTTTGAATTTGAGTTGAATATTGAACGTCAGTTTCACCAGCCGACGACAAGTGTTAATCTACAAATGTAAATCTTAGTACTGATTGTAGTTCGTACTTTCCGTTCATTTTTAGGGAAACGTTATTAACATCTATCGGATAGATTGTATCCATGACACCTATAAAAGAACCAGTTGAAGAAATGACATCTAAAACCGTATTTTAAGCACGCTCATGAGTACATTCAGGATGCATTTCAAAGAGTCACCTGAATCCATTCGCCAAGGGCTAACCACGATCGTCGAGGCCGTAGGCTCCTCTCTTATTAGGCTTCATCAGGAGGAAAGAATGTATTTTTCTAAGACACTCGACGCACTTGAGAGGGACTCTTGTGGCCCTAAAACAAGATACCGGAGAGGACCTCCTACGCTCAGGAGATCCTTCTCCAGCTCTTCTGATTTTTCTTTCAGGCTTCTTTTGGTCCCCTTCAGTGCGTGGGCTTTCCAGAGTAAGCCCTTCGACCAATTAAAATGGAGGAATTTGAAGAAGCACAAGTGTAGTTTTATGTGGAGCTGTTTTCTACGGGTTTGAAGCGCTAGACGATACTTCTGGTAATGTTGATAGGGCTTCTTCATTTGTATCGGTTGTATTTTGGAGAAGCTATTGCTTTCACGTTAGCTTTGTATACGGACAAGTGCATCAAGGTAGTTTTATTTTTCATAAAAACAGGTTTGTTAACAATGTGAAATATTTTAGCAAGTTTCTGCGTTTACCGGAAAAGATCTTTTCTTTCTTTGTTACGTCAACAACACTTTATTAATAAAGTACGGCGGGCTTCAATTTCGTATATATCTGGTGAGGATCCGGCTGATGTGTCGCATTTGTCAACAGGTTTTTTTTTAATCAAGCGTACATTTCTAAATTTGCCGGCCTTTTATCTTTAGCCTCAGCTGGGCAGATCTGCAGGGCAGGAAAGCAAGAGACCTACAACACCTAGCACGTGAAATTTATCATTATTTGCGACTCATCGTTCCCTGCAAAAAAAATTATGGCTTCTACTAATTCATACTCTTATCTAAATAAGGAGCATCTTCCATTTCCTCGATTGGACAAGTAAGTTAAGGGTGTGTTAAGATTAAAGTCCAGAACATCTTCATTTTTCTTGATCAAGAAAATATAATCTGTTCATATTTTTGTTCCCACGTTTACCACTTGCGTGAAATTTTCAAGTAGTTTTACTGAAGAGCGCATAATGGTCAAATGTGTGAGGACCGCTTAATGCAAAAAATGAACATTCGCCCGAAATTGACCGTTACTACTTGAACACATTTCTTAATGAAATAAAGATTTACAATACCTACGAATAAGTTTGCTATAATGGGGTTCTTGTGATTAACATTTTACTCCGAGTTCGCTCCAGTTAAGAGTTGAATATGCGCGAGTTCCTCCCCCATGCATGATGCCCTAAAACTGCGAACATCATTTCCGCGCTCTAAGTATGGTTTCCTTTTCGGAAAATCTCAGTCGATGCGTCTGCTTTGCGTGTTGTTTTGTCCTTTTTTCTTGCTGGATGGCGTGCTGTTGCCGCTTTCCCGCATTTCGACTGACATCTGTGCCACATTTCACCGAAGGACCGGAAATCAAGTAATGGATGCAGCGACTTTTTCTACTTCGGTAAATAAAACTCTTGTAGTTTTCACTTCCAATTCACGACGCGACTGAAATCATATTTGATATGAACGCTGTTCTCGCTCCGTCATTACGCTGTGGATGGCCCGCCAGTTTCAGGTGCTTATCGTGCATTGTTATATGAATGAGATCGCAGAACTCTTTATGATCAAAAGGAAATATTTTGTTTGCAACTTTGGATTCTAATCTATCTACATTTCTCTCATTTTGTTGCGAATGGTAAAAGCTTTTGTTACAAAGCACAGCCAACGAGATGCACAATCATGAAAGTATTCACAGTGAAGAAATAAAAGTTTAAGCGTAGTATTTTACGAAAGCAGGATAAAAAAGAAGGGTTGCCTGTAAAGTAGTAAATTGAATTATCCTATCATTATTGCTTGAGAAATCAACCCATTTTATACCGATTCAACACCTCAATATCACCAGAACTAAAAATTTGGAAATATAGAGCCAAAAATGGTATCTTGTTTGGTTTATAATATTATCACTTGTCTTGTTTCCTAATGGATTTGATAAGCCGATAATGTATTTGTTGCTTCAATGTAACCGCGGTTTTTCTGTTCCGTGTTGAAAATAAGTAACCTATTCCTACACTAAGCTTTCTACCTACATATGCTTTACTTATATGATTCTAATTACCCAGTAAGCGGGTACTTGAAATAAGTTATCTAAACTGTAACCAAAATTGAATTCAACTGTAATGAAGCCAGAAGGAAAAAAGTCGAAAGCATTCTAGATAGATTTGAGCATTAAATTTGTTGGCAGGTGTCCTATAAAATGATCTTACCTATGAACTTTTGGGAGCGTTTTTAGTGCTCCAAGCGATGGATGATGTGAGGTCCCGAGCTGAAGGTCTGGTCAGCTTCAATTTTGTAACGCATCTTTTCTCTGTTCTCTATTCTGTTTTTTCGGCACCTATAACTTTCTTCTTTACCTTTTAAATTTTTTCGCAAACCCATTTCCGAACTTGCTGTTTCTGTGCGCAAGCGATCTTGTTTAGAAACACGCTTTGTACCCAGATTCCTCGTTTCCATAAATCCACATTTGATGGTGCCTTCCATCCTCTCATTGGATCACTTGTTTTGTTAGGGAGGCTTAAACTAACTTAAATTCTGATCAGAGGAGAATCTTCAATTTTTTCAATTGATAAATAAAATAAGTGTGTAATAGGAATAAAGTTCAGAACATCTTAACTGTTTTGAGGAAATATCGATACACGGTTCCTCATCGTTCAGAATCATCAAAAATGTATACATTTCATCGTACGCATGATTGATAGACTACTTTTAACGACCACCTCTGGTATCAAAGCTGTGAAAGAACTTTAACAATCATACGAATCTTCAAAAAGGAAACTACCCATTTCGTCTTGTTCTTCAGAAATGCGGAATTTTTGACCTCAACAAGCAAGTGTAAGTACAGGTTAAAGAACTCATTCAACATTCTTTATCATCATAAAGTTTGAAGTTGGTTCCTAAATCACTTTTATTTCGATTTTCTCCACTGTGAACTTATTTAATAATAATCATAACCTTCCCGGCAGGTATAATTTCAACTTGGAACTTCAATGATCAAAATTTACGTCAGAGTCAGATCAGCGACGAAAGCAATCACTGTTTGCACGAGGCTCAAAGAAAATGGGAGTATTTACAAATTGTAATGACAGCCAAAAATGTTCACATAATAAGACATATTTCTGCCTTACGCATCAAAATTCAACTCACTGTCGAATCTGATGCCTGAGGAGTTACAATTTCCACAAGAGTGCTAGAAAAATGACACTATTTACAACTTGTTACTAAAGGCTAACATGAACACAAGTTCCTCTACTTGAAATGTTTTCGAAGCGACCGCTAAAGCTCTGGCTCGCCTTATTGCTTGCCTCAGTCTCTGTGGTTGAGAAGTCTGTAGAGTTTCTTCTTGGCCGACTACTGGACTTTGAGATCAAAGACGTTTATCGAATTTTTTCTTTGCCAACACACGCTCTCAGGTACATCATTTTTGTATCCTCCTCCTTCGGCAATCATGGCTCCTTTGAAGGAGAGTAATTAATTTATCAAAAAATGTGTTTCTTCTTATACCTCCGCGCTTTCTAGTCAGGAAGACGAATGTGCGATCAAAAGATATGCCTCAGTATTCGGCGATTTTGTTGAAAACAGATATACGTAGACACGAAAATATTGAAAACCTCGATTGCTTAGTTTATGATGTTAGTATTCATCTGTTCGTTAGTATTCTGCAATTTTCTTCATCCGTGTAGATATGAACAAGCTAACTTAGCCATTAGGATAAGATAATGCTGATATGTGTGGAAAAATCTATGGTTGATTAAGATATGGATTACAAACCTGAGCACCCCTCAGGGGGATACAACTATTGTATCTATGGGAATTAGCGCTCCCAGGGGAAAAATGTTTGGGCCCGAGCTGAGAGTTAGGTAGGTCTTCTTTTTGTTGAAATAAAATGTTTTTTGTTATGTTAAGGACCATCTTTTTTTCGGTTCACTACTGTCCTGTTTTTCAGCACCTCTGACTTTCTTCTTCAACTTTTATCTTATTTCATGATCTTCTTTCTCAACTTACTGTTTCTATGCCCCTTCAGCATAGATTCCTCATTTTATTATCTCCATACAAAATGGTGCCTTCCTCCTTCCTCTCTTCGATACGCTCTATTTTTGTAGCGGTTAGGGAGGCTTAAACTAACTTATAATCTTAATCTTACAAACCTGAGCATCGCGACAAAAATTAGTATATCAATAAGCAACAGCGGCGTAGTTTTTTTTTGGAATGAGGTATTAACCTATAAACTTTTTATTTTACATTTCCTAGAGTATAAACTGAAAAAATATGCTGAAGAGAATTAAAATTTATTAACTCATTTGAAATAAATATTCGTTTACAATCACTAGTTGATATATTTTGTATCCCATTTTTAACGATGAAAAAGTTTTACCTTGAAAAATGTTTTCTCAGAGAACCTAGGGGGTATATTGTTTCTAGAGAGCCCAAGAGACCCTTAATATAACTCTTCCGTTAATACTCTAATTCAAATTTGCTATTTTCTCACACAAAATATATTAATCATTCACAAATGTCTTCTATATTCGTGCATAATTTTGTCTCAGCTAAGCGAATTTAACTCCCGTGTGAGTCTGCACAGTCACGTTACGCGTTCCCTCATTCACCACGCCGCAGAGAATTCTCCATCCATTTGACTATAATTTATTAAATTTTTTGAAAATAAACTTAGTTTGAAAAATCTGATAGACTTTCCTCCTGCACATTTTTGTTGTATTGTGAGGGAAAATGATTTCAGATAAGCCCACATGGCACGGCATCAAGCGACAAAGGACATCGCGTATTTTTTGGTGATAACATGTACCATACATTTTGTTCTTTCTCATGATTAGTAATTTTGTTCGAATGATGTGCGTCTATCTCTATCGCAATTGCTTGCTAAAGAGAGCACACCTTTTGCGTAGATTCCGCGTTCCTGTAACTCATTACAAAATAGTCCCTCCATCCTTCCTCTCTCAGGAATGCCTTTTTATTGCGACTAGGAAGACGTAAATTTAGTCATCTAATCTAATCTCATCTGCTAAAGGGATCAGACTTAAAATCAGTCATACAAACATCAATATAACACCGCGTTAAAAATCCCAACAAGACCTGGTGGTGTGATGAACAGCAAATTGCTGTTGCTTGAAAGCATTTTTAGTGCTCCCAGCAGGATGTGATATGAGGTCCCGAGCAGAATGTTTGGTAAGCCTTTATTGTGTTAGACGTACAAAACATGTACTTCTGTAGGGGCTTGAGTCACAAACGAAAGGCAGGGAGTTTCTACGAAACGGTTGTCTCGCCCATTGCCCTTCAAGTGCCAAATCACATGGCAAGGCCCATACGAAGGTGATATCGAGAGTCTGAGCGAAGGCCTTTGCTCCGAAGTGCGACGAAGATAAAGGTTAGCGTGAATGACTGAAGATCAAAAGGCTCATTTAACGAGGTTATTGAGGCAGTTGTTGTCGTGCTCAGCAAGCGCAGGTCGTTAAGGTGCGGATCAGCAGCCGTGAACCTCGAGCTTGATGGATCGAGATAAAAGTATTGGCTCTTAGCGAGCATAAAACTCTTGTGTTCAGATAACATGTTCGGCGGGCACAAAAAATGTTGCCTACAATGCCTTGTCTGAGATTACGCCGAGGTTATGTGAAATTTATTATTGTTGTTCTACGAATAGTATTACTGTGCGACAATTTAGTACCTGTTAGTTTTTTTCGAAACTATTTATAAAAATAATAGTACTTATTGATTTTCATTTCGGGAAACGTAATCTACATAAAAACAGAATAATCTAGGAGGGTAAAAATATCATTCATGTAGTCTTCTTTATATAAGTAGAATTATTTTGATAAAAAATTACTTTAATTATTTTAATTTTATTTTATTGTTTGAATTATGCCCGAAAGATAATCTATTTTTGTTTGACGGCAACTTATATTCACAAAGGGATGGTGCCCTAATGGGGGGTTGCGCTTCACCCACTCTGGCTCATATATTTCTATCTCATCATGAACAGGTTTGGTTGACCGAGTGTCCAAGTTTGTTTGAGCCTGTGTTCTATCGGAGATATGTTGACGATACTTTTGTTTTATTTAGGGATGCTAGTCACATTGCTTTATTCTTAGACTACTTGAAACGTAAACATCCCTCAATAAAATTCACGCATGAGAACGAAAAACTTAATAAACTCAACTTATTAGACGTCTGCAGAGAAAAAACTGCTAACTCGTTCAAAACTACCGTATTTCATAAATTAACGAACATTGGCTTAGGAATGAAATATTACGGTGCAATTAATTTCAACTTCAAGTGCTATCTTATTTCTTGCCTTGTAGATAGAGCCTTCAAAATTTGTTCGACGTATGACTCTTTTTTAACACAGCTAGAATTTTTACGTTCATATTTTTGCAAAAATTCATTTCCCCCTTTTTTTAGTTGAAAATTTTTTTTTGGAGGACAATTGACTCTCACCGTGTGCGAAAGATGGCTAATTTTGATGTGCCGGAAAAAAATTTGTACGTGTCTTTACCATTTATGTCCATGTTTACCAATCGCTATGTAAAGAACGAAATAAAAACACTTATCACTAAATATTACCCACAAATAAATCCTAGAATAATTTTTCGCAATAGGTTCAGTGTTGGCAGTTTTTTCCAAATTACTGATAGGATGCCTGAGTTCCTGCAAAGCTGCGTCGTCTATAAATATAAGTGTGACCAGTGTAATGCTACATTTTGTGGAGAGACGACTCGCCACTTGGTGACGCGCATAGCAGAACATAGGGGGGTGTCAGTACGTACTGGGAGAGCTACCACCAACACTTTGCACAGCAGTATAAGAGACCACTCGCATGCAGCTGGCCACCCAATCACTGAAAATTGTTTCGAAATTATAGGACATAGCAATAAACTAGATATTCGCTTGTGAGAAAGTATACTTATTCACCACACTAGGCCTACGTTAAATGAAGCAGATTCATCTGCACCTCTGTATATTTTAAATTAGGATTCCCATTTAATCTTTAAACACTTTTTCAGTGGTTATATACCTTGCTGCTATAATTTCTGAATGTTTATTTATATTCCAGATACTGAAGATGAGTATAGTTTTTACTCGAAAGCTCTATTTTTATAAAGAAGACTTCATGAATGATGTTTTTATCCTCCTTGATAATTTTGTAAAAATAAATTAATAAACTACTCAGAACATAACGCACGTGTTTTAGGAGCAGTTAAATAAATGGAAAACATCGAACATTGAATGAATGCACAATGGACTTGAAGAATCTTCAAGTTCCTCACAACATAAAGAATAAGAGTATTTGAAGTGAAACGTAAAAAGCTAAGGGTTGGCATCTTACTATAATATCTTAAGCATTTTGTTTGATAAAGTATCAATTTTTATACAATCAATTTTAAAAGAGGAGTGCATGACCCAGGTCTACCGATACCTAAATTTCTTACGTTTAAAAATTCTTGTTTTTTCAGTGGGCTGTACGTCTGATGGATTTTTTATTATGTAATGCCACACGTATTGTAGAACAAACGGTAAATTAAATTAATTGTTGCATTTCTAACAATAAAGTATTGTTCCTATTTTATTTTCAACGAGGTGAGCTTTTATTTTAAAGTGTTATAAATGATCTAACATAATAACCTGAATGCAATATCCGCAGGCGTTTTACCTTCACTTCACAATGCATCTCTGATTTTGATTGGGCAGGTGGTCTTATGGAATCCAAGAGCTTCTTTTTCACTTCCAGTGTTCTGATTCCTCGTAACCTTTAACGGTCTGATAAATTTGGGAACTATTCACCATGTAGAGATTCTTGAATGGATTGTAGACCCACACTATGTCATGTAAGTGTGACAGTTTTGTCCGTAAATATGCGTTAAGATAATTTTTTCGACTGACGAGTTGCGTATGATCGAGAGCGTAAATAAATCTACATGCGCATGATCAGATTTCAAATCCGTTAGCTTATTCATAAAATAATTTCCTGAAAATTGTATGTTATATTTGAATTATTAACATCTGAAATTCAGTTTTTGGTTTATATTCACTTGCTATGAAAATGAATATTTTGGTAACTAACTACTTTTTAAGTTCATAAACTGTGCAAACGAGCATTTTTTCAATTCTGAATGAACTCAAACCTAAATACTGAAAACGGTAACAGACAAATGTGATACGCCCAACTGTGAATAAGTGCTATTCGGAGCACTCTGATAATACAATTATGAAACCAAACGTAATGTTATAATCATATCTATACTTTAGAATAATGGCTTGCAGCCAAGATACTTATACCGCTCTTCCTGACTGCGCTTTTTTGAGCTGTTTTTGCTAACAAATGATAATACAATTCATAATATGATGTTCATATATGAATTCATTTCAGTATAGAATTGAATGAAACGGTAAATAAATTTGCGGTAGCACCTATCAATTTATCAGGGAATGTAAATTTTTTAAGCTTTGAGTTCTTTTGAATATGACCATCTAAATTCTGAATTCACTTCTATCCCATCTGAAAGTTTTTTTTTTGCATTCATGACGCACGTACTACTCAACCCATCTATGCTCAATCCTTTATTACTCGGTTGAAGCATTTTAGAAATGTGTTTAACGGAGGTAACTATTCTGTTGAACATTAAACACAATACTGTACTATTTGCGTGTTCCCCAACATTCTCCGATCAACGGAAGTGAAAAAATATTACAACATTTTACACCTCGAGAACATCGACTAATTCAGTTAGAACGATTTTAAAATGTGCCACTCACGTGACGTGTGTAAGGAATTTGTGTGGACTTAATAGGACTTTAATATAATATGGGACTTTAATATAATAATATTTAATATAATATTAATAGGACTTTAATATAATATGCTCGCCTTTATTTGATACGCTATATTAGCAGGGGAATGAAAGTAGGAAAACTTTTATTTCGACGCATAAAATTATGCAATGCGTAACTTTAACAATATTTTTAAAGACGCCCTTCAGCGGTGAAATTTCAAAAGTTCTTTGTTTTGACAATTTTTTTATAAATTCGTAATATCTATTCCCACATGAAACTCGTCCCTGTATGTTTTTGGATAATCATGCAGAGAAATTGATGTAAAAATAATCGTGAGCTAATAAAAATAATCCATGAAGATATGACTGCTCATGATCAGGTGGCAAAAGCCATGATTATGAGCTCGAGGTAAGGTTACACTTAATGTGTTACTGACAGACACTTTGAGACAATCAGCCAAGTAACAATGCACGTGCAGCCCCTCGGGTAAAATGCTCTAACAGCAACAGCAGTTACTTTACTTTCTTATTAGTAACCTGAAGCATCGAGCGGTGTGCGTTGTAATTACTGAGCGACTTATGCCAATACATCGTCTTATGAAAGAAAATTAGGGAGAAATCTTTGAGGAAGCCTCGCTTCCGTCCAGTAATTACTCTTTACGCCGTGTTAATTTCCGAATGGATCACAAGTCTCTGTGATCTTTCCGCAAGGTTAATGCTCTATAACTCTGAAAAACAGGTCGGCAAACTGCATGCAGTGGTCCAATTCTTTACTTCAGCGCATTTGTTAATGAGAAGTTGTGTTGCGCTCGAAAATTATCTTTAAATTTTACAGGAAGGCATAGCAACAGTTAGAACTGCCGTCCTAAAGTCGCACGTACGTTCGCTGAGTTAGTACTGTATTGTGTTTTTATAGCGGTGAATGAGTGTCGAATTTGTTTCATAGTGGTGTTCTAAACTTCTTTCATCATTTATCCAGGGAAAATTAGTTTTGTGAATCTTTTGCTATGAAGACCTTGCGATAATTCCAGGTATTTTAGAAGGTCATTATATTTTTACGTTCTCATTGAAACATTTGAAATTTATTTATTACATGCAAGTACATTTTTACAAGCAAGACACAAGAATTTACTTGCAGTCATCAATATTAGTATTGTGGTTGACTAAGCAAAGAGGTTTCTATGACAACTTATCAGGAGATGAAAAATGTGCAAATTGATATTGATAATAAGCAATTATACTCGTGTATCTAACTTAGACTTAGCCAAGCATTACTGTTCCTTCTCAGCTTGATGTTTCTTAGCGCACGGTTCCCTTGTAGAAACACATCTTGTGTATAATTGGCCCATTTTCAACAGTCCACACTAAATGATCCTTTCTCTTCGCTCTACTGAGATCGGCTTTGGTGTGGCTAGGGTGTCTAAAACTAAGGAATATATTAATATAATAATGTGAATCATAAAAACCAAGTCCAGTTACAATTTTTGAGGAAAGATTTGAACTTTTTTCAAGGAATACCTCTAGCATCATTAAGGCATTGTTTAGACACATGTATGTTATGATCTACTTAATGAAATGTCTTTTGAAGTCGAAAATTGGAATTACTCAGTTTCTCTCATCAATTTTGAATTAAGGAATTGTTTTTTGTTTCCAGTAACAAAGTGTTTCTTCAGTACATCGTCGTAAATGAGAACAAATCGCGGGATCTTCTGTATTTAAATAGTGAAATCGTCGTCGCGTTATATTAAAATCAACCTAATTTGAAAACATGCTTCTCCCTTAAACCCTACAATCTCATTCGTATTAAAAAACAACAAAAGATCCACAACTGACTATGTGTGGCCGCTAACGAAAATTATTGAACGTTCCAATGACAGGTTATGACAGGGCCGTGACTGTGATGTGACGCAATGATGTTAGACAGTAATGGGACCCAGTGATATGACGCAGTGATGTATAATAATAATTACTCATTCACGTAATGCTGTGATGTAACGCAGTGACGTGATGCTGCGTTGTATTGCAGTGATGTAAAATTTTCGCTCCTATACTAGTCAAGCGCTTGATAAACACTAGTATTATTGGATACATTCAACACGCAGGATTTGTGAACGGATTGGCCTCAATGCGGATCCTGTTAGAGTGTCATTTATGAGCACTTTTTGGACTTACTAGACAATCTTAAAATCTAATTACAATGGTTTTTTTTCTAGCGATATTCCTGTGACGCCGTACCGCACCAAAATATCCTCTCCTATAATACAACTATGGTATCTACGGAAATTAGCGCTCTCCGGGGGAAGATGTGAGCTCCCGAGCCAAAGGTTTGGCATGCCTTTTGTTGTGTTAAATTGGTTTCCGATTTACTAATGACATTATTTTGCTCGCTGTTGTCTTTTTTTAGCCCTTTTGATTTCTCTTCAACTCTCACCTCATTTAAAAAACATTTTTCCTAGCTTGCTGTCTCTATGCACAGGGGATCTTTTGTGGGAAAGCAACATGTGGATAGATTCCCTGTTTCCTTAACTGCATACTAAAGGTTGTCATCTTAGTTCCTGTCCTTGGAACACCTTTGTTGTGGTTTGAGAAGCTTCAACTAATTTGTTCAAGTTAATTTGAGTTTTCCACGCCAACTTTATTTGAAATCAGTTTCAACGCCAGCATCATCAAATGCTCCAGCAAGACACATTTGCATCTGATAAATTAGTTTTATTGCTTGAATTGATATTTTTAGGAGCTATCAAATTTTGGCGACTCAGGTTTCCGTTCAATTTTGATAAATAGGACTCGCTTACTTGTTTTTTGTTCGCCTTGCTTGTAAAATTTTACCTCATTTGTCTTCCCCAGAAAAAAAAAATCGGGGCAAACTTTGCGTTCAAGAACTCGTAAATTTTGTTTTATTGCAACCAATACGAAGTCAACACGAACTAATAGAAGTCATAATTTTTAGTGTTCTATCGGATACAAAAACTTCATGCAGTCGGCATTTAAAAATACACGAAATCGGTAATCTCTTGCAGTTCTTCGCGTCAGACTATATTGGTTCCAATACTGATTTATTCCGTTCGTATTAAAGTATTCCGCTGCACATCCATGAAACTTCGACTCTTCCTGAAATCTTTTCCTCACCACACTCGACTGACCAGTCACCGTGTCGAAATCTGTAGGCACAATATATGAAATTAAGATGTTCCTTTTAGCAGGCATGATAAAGTATCGGAGGATTATGTTGGTTTAAATTATGCTCATTATGCATAGGCTACGAAAGCAGGTCATAAGCGAGGCGTTCGACAAAGAAACCCTATTTGTGGGAGCGATTTAATCTTTTTCCTTCTCCATTAAACGCCGGCAAGATTGGCGTGAACCTTCTTTCTAATGCCGCCAACAGTCTTCTGTAAATTTGGCCATGGTTCGTAGAAAATTAGACTCCATCGAGCCGAGGCGAGATCAATTCTCTGAAGGTTGCATGATGTTTACACTCGCAAATCTGCATAAATTCGCGCGCCTGATGAGATCATCTAAGTAATTGCTATCTTGGCGTGATTAATTGAGGTCTATTTTCTACCGCCAGTTCTTCCCTGTGGAAAAGATTTTGTATGCTAATTTGTTGCGATAATTTCATCAAAAGATTTCGCAAACCTGGAATGTTGCTGAAAAACTTTTCAAAACAAAATGATTTTGGTTATGATCTGTGCACAAAGTTTTCCTTAAGTACCTTGATGATCAGGGATTATATAATGAGCTTTAAAATCGTTATAATTATTCCGCTATAAATCCAAGACACGTGAGACTCGCATTTTCAATTTTGCGTCTTTCAATTTAAACTATTTTCCACTTGAACTATTCGTATTTGAATACTTTTTCGCCTTGGTAAACAATTAAAAACTAAAATGTGTGCAATCAAGCGGCACGCGTCGATGCAATGGCCGTTATTGCTTTGGATAGCTTATCTGTCAGTGCTATTGGCAATCAGTGGTGTTGGCTCTGCCATTCTTGATCGAGAGTGAATTATTTCAGGATTAATTCACAGCCATAGAACATATCTTCATTATACTAGAAAACATCACTACATCTATAAGTCTTCGCACATTGTCCTATTCCCTCTTTTACTCTACAAAAATTCCATCCATCATGAGACTTGATGGAATAGTTTCACCCAAAACTATACTGCTCTTCCAGCGCTGTATTAATGTGTTTAATGCTTGTATATTCTCATAGTTTATACCTTCAAAAATCTGAAGAGCAAACATCAACAAAGAGAAGAAGACGTGCAATGAAAATAAGAACAACTTGCTCACAGTGAGTCGACAGCGGAATGTCACAGACCGTCGTCTTGTCAAGAGAAATAACGCTTTAATTTCCATAATTTGGGATCTCGAAAACAATTTAAAGAGCTTGTGGAATACACAATGAAGAAACTGTTCAGAAGAAACGAAATCTTTTATTTTCATCATTGGACACGGTGTAACTGAAGAGAAAAAATTCTCAGGCAGAGAAGACGGACGCGGATTTGTTGAATCTTGGCAAGGACTTCGACCGAGATCTGGGAAACTCGTATTTTATTTTGGAAAATGTTAGGTTTTGATTTATTTGAAAAGTGCCCGGAGTTGCCGATATTTCTTGAACGTGCAAAAAGACTACAGCAAAATTTGGGGCGCATGAAGAGGGAATTTTATATCCGCGAAATGCCGCAATATTGAGCCTCTTCTCGTAAATGGGCCGTTAAAATTGTTTTGTCTTTGAAAGTCTTGACGAAAAAAGTGTGATCAACGTTTTCTCGATTTATTGCTAGCCAGAAAGGTCCACGAGAACTACGGGATTAATGGCAAGGATGGTCTTGTTTTTGTAATGAATTAAAGCCTCCAAAGTGCTACAGAATGGGAAGCCATTCTACGGCTGTGGGGACCATTTCACGCCTCTAAACTTCCAAACGAACGTACTTAATATTTTAGCGTAGAAAATTATTCCTTACAAGAAAATCCGGGTAGATGAGTTTCTTTTTTGCCTATTTTACTAAGTGCATTTCGTCGGGCGCTTTTTTCCAGTGAATAAAAATATTACGGAAACTTTTCTTGTGAGTGGAACAGGGTGAGCGTTATGTTCGTAAAATATTTACTTAAGTGTTCGTCGGAATAAAGGAAATTACAGTTAGTAGTTACACAATTTTTCTTAGAAAGTGCGTTACTCCAAAATGATTCTGAGAGTATAATGTATTTCGAAATTTGACTTATTGTCGTCTTCGTGATCGGCAGACTTTTTTAGTACCGTCGCTATTTTTTAAATGAGTCATTCATCATAATTAGATAAGCTGAGATTGAACATCAAGTTATATTTAACTTGTATTCATTAACTTGAAAGTTCATACACTACGACTCTAAATTCGTTTCACTCATAAGGTGACTGTTGCATTGAGCAAATTCACTTAATTTAATACTCCTATAAATTATTTGGCGCATTGGAAGACACGAATAAAAAGGATTTGTAATGAATACCTATTAGAAAAAATCCTGTATGGTTAAAGATTTTGTGAATATATTTACACGTTCAATGAATTTAAGTTCAAAATACTTAAATGAATGCGTCTAATTTGTTAGCGTAAAATTTGCATAAAGTTCGCAAAATAAAACCATTCAAATTATCGATCATGGAAAAATCGTTTGATGTAACCAGCAAACAAAATTTGCTCGGGATCAGAAAGATCATTCATTCACTACAGTTCAATTATCTGCTCATACTCGATGAATTGCCGAGGCGTTATCAGTATGTTAATTATCTATTATTTCCTCTTGAATTTATCGAGCGTTCTCAGCAGATGCTCTCTACTTTCTTTTTAAATTTCTCCTCCAATATTTTTTTGCAACGTTGTACGATTACATTATTACTAATCCGTGAATATGTTTCATTTTTATAATTTAATGTTTCTGATTTCACTACTCAATTTTTCCCAGATCCTACTTTTTGACTTACTGCCTGATCAAAATTTTTAATTATACTAAAATATTGCATCTATTGATAATGCCTGATTTTGGTATACCTTTTTCATTCATTTGCACTATTCATCAATTTCTTGAACATTATGCTGACATTGCACATATATTACGCGTACCTTGTTATCATCAATGAAAGAAATGGAGAAGTACTTGAAAAACATTTACTCTGAACGTTTTACTTTTAACTTGTTTGAACATTTGCTTTGAACTTCTTGTTGGCTCATGCACAACAAGAAGTCCGTAGATAAAATAAAGGACATGTCAGTACAGTCACGATTACAGAATCGCTGAATACAAGCACAAAAAAAAGTTCGCTTTCGTGCAGGTCGCTTGCTTACTTCTTCTCATTCTAGTTTAGGACAACATTGTAGTAATGGTTCCTGTGAACAGATTATTGACATTAGCCTATTGAAAATCTAAGAGACTTGTGCCGCCAACTTAGACCTACGTATTTTAGATTTAATATTTATTCATAAACTCAAATCCCCACAGGTGCATACAACTATTGTATCTATGGGAATTTTGCGCTCCCAGGGGGACCATGTGAGGGCCCGAGCTAAAAGTTAGGTAGGCTTCTTTTTTGTTAGAATAGAATAGGTTTTTGTTTTGTTACGGACCACCTTTTTTTTGGTTCACTGCTGTCCTGTTTTTCAGCACCTACTACTTTCTTCTTCAACTTTTTTTGTTTCATGAACTTCTTTCTTAGCTTACTGTTTCTGTGCACCTTGTGCATAGATTCCGCGTTCCCTCAACTCCAAACTAAATGGTGCCTTCCTCCTTCCTCTCTTAGAACATCTTTGTCGTGGTTAAGGGAGGCTAAAACTCTCATGTATAATAATAAAATTAATAATAATAATAATAATAATAATAATATTAATAATAACAAGCTCAAATCGTCTCTCAACGAAATACAGAGTGCATACCCCCTGAAAAGTCAGCCAGTAATTTTTTTTTGGGTTTCTCGTGCTTGTATCAGCGATTCTTTAATCTTGACCCTACTGATATGTCCTATATTTTATTTGCAGACTTTTTATTGAGAATGAACTAAGGCTTGAAACGTTCGAAGTAAGTATTTTCCAAGTACTTTTCTATTTCTTTTATTTTAAATTTCCTTCGCAAAAGAAATTTTTTTATCATCATTATCGGTTCATTGTTATAGCATTACTTGCTCATAAGTTGGCAGTGTTAAGTAGCTATTAACGCACTATTCTGGCATAATTTTCACGTTAATCATGTTGCATGTTCTGACATTTTTTTCACGTTTTCACATCATTGCCTTATTCTGATATTATTTACATGTTAATCATGCAATATTGCATTATTCTGCCATCATTTACACGTTAATCATGTATCATTGCATTATTCTGTTATTATTTACCCGTTAATCATGTATCATTGCACTATTTTGTCATTATTTACACGTTAATCATACATCATTACCTTATTCCGTCAATATTTGCACGTTGATCATGCAACATTGATGAAGCCTTGCAGCACAGCTATGTAATGCCTAAAGCCTCGTCAGCGCTGTCAGAAAACTTTTCTCGCACTCTCAGAACCCGAAAAGAACGAACCTGGGGCTTGGAAATCGCCTAAAAATGTCCCTTTGCATCGGTAATTGGAGCTCGTTTTTTCATGTTCTATACAAAAACCTTGGCCGCTTCTCCTTCAGTCGATAAGATTTGCCAGAGCGCCCTCCTTATTTCTGAGAGTTTGTTGTTCTGCTGACGAGAATGTTCCATTGTAGCGGCCTGATTACTGTTATTGAATTGGAATTCTGTATTGTTTGGTTATGAAGAAAATCAAAACGCTCGTAAAGAACTCGAATTTCATGACCGAAATGAATGCCAACTTAAAAAATCAAAATCCTGTGACAAAACTTTTGAGTTAGAGAAATTGATTATTTACTGCCTAGCATGAATATTTTGAAAGCAGTGAACGTGTTCAAATATTTTTTGTAATCGTGCGGTCCTGGAACATACGAGTATTTAATATTGAACAAATGCCAAAATAAATTAATCGACAACTCTGTGAATTTTTCGTTCCTGTATAATACCGCAGAAACTTATTTCCTTTAAAACCGCATAATGATTCAACAGTTGAGTTTTCTCCTAAAGCTGACGTAGAGTTATTGGTAGGCATGGAAAAGGACTTGATGTTCAGGGCTTGATGTTGGTGAATAACACAGGTAAAGTTTTCCGATTAAATATTTTTTTCAGTAAAATGCTCAATTTTCTCATACTAAAATTTTTCGGACTATCTAATGAGCGTTGAAATTGATAACTTCAAATTTAGATATTGTATTCTAAGAATTTCAACGTCATAGATAAACTGTTCATTATAATGTTCAATTGTAGAAAAATTTAGAATTTTCAACAGAAATATTTAAAAACAAGTTTTTTATGTGAGAGCATCATTTAATCTTCCGAAACCTTTGAGTGTTTGCCAATCATTTGACTTAGTAAATGCTTTCGTCACTGCTCTGTAGAAAGTGGAGTAAAATACCGAGACGGAAATCTTGCATCGGTGCATTTTCCCAATTGGAAAATTTATGTACCCTGTGCTTATGTTCAAATAATGAAATTATCCTCTAATTTAATATTAGAATCAATTTACTTTTATCTTCTGCATGTGTTAGGACCCGATTTCTCAAGGAATTTGGTCTAAATTTTCAGCAGCCAGTGTTGTGAGAAGTGTGCGTTATGAGCAACCTGAAAAGATTCTACTGAAGAGCAAATAGTACATGCCTCTAATGCGAATGCAATGCCTGCACTCGAATCCAATGAAATGTTTCTAAATTTGAAAGACAGTTTTCTGGCCATTAGTATTACTACAAACGATAAATATCCCTTCTTTAATATTTTATTTGAGTTTTGCGCGAATTTTGGTTATGCAAATTTGGGTATGATTATCTGAGGTCATCAGCCGATAAAATAATTCAACCGCTTTTGAAAAATAATGCCAGCAACTTCAGATGAAAATGACTTCTATAATTACCATACCTGTTAGATGTGAGGTAGCCATCTATGTCGTAATTTAGTGAGGAAAGATTCTGTGGCTTTATATTTTATTTCAAAATCGTTTTACTTTTAAATTGAGTCCCACATCCGTATTTCGTGAACGAACATCCCCCGGAAGAAGTTACGTCGCTCGGTAGTGCGATTTGGAAGGGAAAATCAATGGAATCCCTTCGTCTACGTCGCAACGGGATCTGGTTGCAAGGCTAACATAAGGGACGCCGCTATTAAGAGGTTTGTAAGGAGCACTGATAATGGCGGCAAATACGCCTAACAAATGAAAATGACACCCTCTGCCCAAACTGAGAGGTCGGCAAACACCGTCCAGAAATCGAAAAGTTCCGAAGAATCGCCCCTGGTGGCCTACAACTGGTCTGTAGACTAGTGGCATGCGCAGACCTCAAACTAGAGCCTGATTTTTGTGTTGGCTATGCTTTGACCAAACCTTCATTCCTTTGAGTAGTATCAGGTTCAAAGTCACTTTCCTAGTAGATGGTATTTTTACACTAATTATGTTATTCTTATTTCAGTACCTTCTTCCACTTTCTTTGTCAATGGGTGTTCCGAATGGGATTAGGAGTTGCCAATTTCATTTGTTGAAATAGAGCACTGTTTTGGTTTTATCACGAACTGTCAGTTTCCGGTTCACTACTGTCCGTTTTTCTGTGCATGTAACTTTCTCTACCTTATATCTTGTTTCATGAGGTTCTTCCATCCCTGCTGTTTTTATGCGCTAGGTGTAGAGAAACGCCTTTCTTCTTCTTCTCTTGGGAACACGTTCTTGGAGTTCGGGAGTTTTAAACTAGCTCATTATTTTATTCTAATAATTTCTTCATTGCTAAACGTTCTCTTTACAATTTATTCAATAATTTCTAAGTTCGCCTTTCAATCGATAAATTAATAAAATGAAAATACATAATTTTTCCATTCATGTCCTACTTCCCAAGGGTGATTTTTACGTCTTTATTTGTCAGTTATCAACGAATATTAAATTCGCATGGGTTGAACGTCATTAATTGGGATTATATCTTTATAGATAATTCCGAAGTGCGTCAACGGGGCTCGTACAATAGAAAACTAGATACACAGAGTCTCCTGTAGTTGCCAAATATACTTCGTCTCATTGCAATACCTGTACATCACCATTCAGTTGTTGCAAGTGCGATTGTAATTTCAATTAAGTGAATTTGTGTCTGTTAACTTTTTACTTTTAATTGCATCAACAACACTGTCCTCTAACTGCCAGTGTGATTTGCTTGATGTTTCAGAAATCATAGTTAATATAATGTGATGACCAAAATCCGTAGATTTTTCTCACTAGATCAATGGAGGCATATTACAACTAGTGTTCTCACCGGACACTTTCATGATTGATTAAAACCTACGAGAACCACGTCTCGAATATATTGTATCGTTTCTTTCTCTTGATTCATTTTATTTTTCGGTGTTTAAAAATTTTTTTAGGGTATTTTCGTTTCCAAAATATCAGTTGCATTCGCGCGTTTTGGAACTTCGTTCGCCTTTTATTTTCCTGCGGACAACATTCTAGGTTTTTATGTCACCAGAAGTTATTTCACTTGATTGAGAAGATAGAATTATAAGGTTTGCGAGAGGAGCGCACGCTTGCTTTCATCATACGTTCCTGTTTATCTGCTTGCGGAAATTTTTAATCTGAAGGCCAACTTAATAAAAAGCTACGTGGGGGTCTATTTCACCAAATAAATAATTAAATATATCAAGGTTCGATAATTTTATGAAAAATTAGCTAATATCAGTTCACTTTGATTATGGAAAACGTTTACGAGCCTATTTAAAATAAAACGATCACTAATGGCTCAAACTACCACATATATGATGCGACTCTATTTACTTTTGTTATTGCTTCCGATAAATGCAAAAAGTTATTCAATTCACAGAGTTTTGAAAAATCCGTTACGATTTCAAACCATCCGTTACTCTTATGAACGTTTTGAAAGAACCTTTTGTGGTATAATCTATATTTTAAATGTTTGTCCATGTGATTCAAATAGAATACATAACAGAAAATAATCTGAAAATTGATCCATAGTTTCCTACGTGAAATTGATGCATTTATTATTCGGAAAAGTTCTTAACTCTGCATTTTTTCTGATATATGAATAAAATTCGGCGATGCTACGCGAATTAGGGTTTCAATCTCCCAATGTTACCGGAATTATGAGTATAATCCAGCAATTCTGTGTCAAGTACGGTTACACTCCAGTAATTTCTTGTGTCTATTTATGCAATCCTTCAATTCTTACTTGTGAAATTCAAAATATTTTGCTTTATTCAAACACTATTCTCAAAATAAAGAACAAAATGATCAGTCTGTAAACAATGGCTTCACTCAATATCAATGTTTGTACAGACATTGTAAAATGTTCATGGAAATTTACTAATTTTCATTCAAATTTGAAACTCACTCAGAGACGCATACAATTCAGGTCATGCTCGTTGAACACCAAGTTTTCTTCTTAGCGCCGTAATCTCGAATGCGTTGAGCGAATATTCGCGCGTCTTTCTTTAATTAGACTCGGATTCGTCCGAAATATATTGCCCTTCGAGACGCTCGACTGAATACAATAAAAGGACCGAAAAAAATCTGCACAGTTGATGATCTCTCTAAAACGAAGATATCAGAATTAACAGAATTAGATGGGAATAAATAAGAGTATTGAAGTGCAGCTGCTCAGCTAATCTAGTTTAAAAACTGTGGCTAAGACTTTTCAATAGGAAAATATCGCTATTTATCGATGTGGAATAAGTTGAGCTATAAAAATGTTTAAAAATAATTGTAATAATTTGTAGTAATAATAATTGTAATAATTTTAATTGGCACGTGCAAATGAATCCATTTTCTTTTAATCGTAATGTAAAACAATTGACGATTTTTTGCTACTTAAATCTTTAATCAGCGACGTAGACTTCCTCTGCATGAAGTATGTTTATGCCCTGAAACCTTGCCAATTTCAAATTTTTCAGTTGGTAAATAAGAGCAAACGAGTTTTAAATGTTACTGTGAGAAAGAATATAGTCAAGAACATAACCACTCTTTGCATTGTTTTTTAACACGAGGTTATTGGATTTAATTCATTTTTTTAGAAGAAGAGGGGAAAACTTTTGAAATTGGAAAAGGTCTAAGTTTGAATTATATTTAATGCTTTTTCCGTTCAAGTTGAAGAATTTTGCTGTTCTATTTAAATTCAATAGCAGATCCCTTAGAAGATTCAATAGCAACTATCATATTAAAAGGATTTGATGCTTTCCAGAGGAACATGTAAGGTTTGACCTAATGATTAGGTACGCCTTCCTCTTCATTGGAATAGAATTGGTTTTTTGTTTGGTTACGCGCTGTTTGCTGTTTTTTGAGCTGTCAATTTTTTCGACTTTCATTTTTTTTCATGAACTTCTTGCTATCTTACTACTTATGTGACCTGGGTGTAGGGCACACTTTGTGCATAGATTCCCCGTCCTCTAATTCAAGTACGAAAATTTGGCTTCGCCTTCCTCTCTTGTGCATACCTTTGCAGCTGTTGTGGAAGCTTAGACAAACATACATACCAATCTTATCTAATTTATTGCCAACTCTCTACCTTTTCTGGGAACACGACTATTGTTCCAATGTACATGAGCGCCTTAAGAAGATGTGAGGTCTGGGTTGAAGGTTATGTAAGCTTTTTTTGAATTGAAAATTGTGTAAGAACGGTCATTTTCTTGTGACTGCCCAACCGTTCTTTTGATTTGGCTAATTGCTACCCTGTGTTTTCAGCAACTGCTACTTCTTCAATCTTTATCTTTTGTCGTAAACACACTCGTACTTCCTAACTTACTGTTTATATGCGCATGAAATCCTGCGCGGGAGCAAATCTTGTGCATAAATTCTTCGTTACATTATCTCCTTACTAAATGCAGCTATCCTTCTTCCTCTGCTTGGAACACTTTTGTTCTGATGATGGAGGCGTAAACTGACTTACTATCTATTCTAAGTCTGCCGATTCTCTCTTGCAGTCAGGTATGATGTTGAACTCGTTTGTAAAAAATACTTTGAAGGACGATGTTGAAGTCACTGATTAAACCAATGAAATGCGATCAAAAAAATCTTTATTCAAGGTTTAAAAACACACAACCTTAAGGAAAAATTTGACCCCAATCAGGTGTATATCAATTCAAAGCTGGTTTGTACTGTCTATCAAACTAGTAATCCAACATTGAAGTAATATACGGTCACCAAAAGCGCTTTTTTCCGTATGACTTCAAAAGTTTCTCCCTCGTTGTTATAAAGGGAGATAATCTTTTGTAATTTTATTTCTAATGAGGTTATGTATTTCCATAAAAGGCTGTGTCCTCCAAATAACTTTCTCTTCAGGGACTAATTAAGCTTTACAGTTTTGCCCATGATATTTGTAGTGGCTCATCGATGTGTGCCGTTAAAGTTCCCGTGAAGAGCTCAAAGCAACAGAGCTCTCTACCGTTAATTTACTACACAGTCCTGAAGTACGACTTCGACAATTTCAAAGGCAAATTTCGTTTAATATTGTTGACAGGAATGTGGATTGTTCCCAGTGGGAATATGTGTATAGAAAAGCTAGGGTAGGAAACGCACACTTTTTCAAATTGAATATTTTGAATCAGTCAAAACGTTCATTCGCCCTAATTTAATCGTGAGCTCCAACGTTGAAAGTAATAATGTTCCTAATTGGTGTATTTTTTGAGTAACTTTATTGTTTCCCAATCACCTGACCCCGTTGGGCGTAATTAAAGAGCACGCTTTGGCTTCCCCGTCCCACTGTATTGTACGTTATTATTCTCAGCAACTTTCCGCTCTACTTTCCATGCTGAGAATTTCTCCCTGGATCGGCGAAAATAATATTCGTCACAATCTCTGACCAATCAAAGAGCGCGCGCTAGAACGCACGGCCATAAAAAGCAATTTTCTTCATGAGTGAATTTCCAGTGTTAATGAATTCCAGGCCTTGTGATCCAGCCACCTCCTTCCCCTCGATCCCCCCACTCTTTCTCTTTCCTTTTATTGCGTGATAAATGCGATCACTGGAAAACTTTTCTGGCTTACTCGAAATTAATTGCCCCGTAAGTTTTCATTTTTATATCGGCTATTGAATCAGTTTCTATGCTGCTATTTTGAGGGATTGTTTACGTCATTGCTTTTCCGCCTGCTTTTCAGAAAACCTTCTGTCGACTCACTAGTACGGTTGATTCAAACAATCATTTCTATATTGTGGTAACAAAATTTTAACCTCGAAAGGTTAGTTGCACCACCTTGTTTCATTCGGACATGTGTGAAAAAGGCATTTTTTCAAATACACATCGGGGTCTAACCAAAAATGAGATGGTTTTTCATATGAAAGAATATTCCTGAATTGAATAGGCGTTCCGATAATGACTGAGTACTACAAAGTTTAGTTTATCAGTGAAGATAGCTTTCTAGAAATAAAAATGAGAGTAATCCAGAAGTAAAAGAGGTAACTCCGGAAAAGAAAGAGTATCTCCGGAAAGGCAAGAGTATTTTTCAATGGAAGAGGATTCCGAAGTGATCGCAGTTTAGCTTGAATTTCATTTATTAGATGCGTATCATCTTGAAGGCTAAATATGCAGCTACTAATTCGTAGTTCGAACCTCACGTATGAAAACGAATGCAGCATTAGTCAAGATATGTATCAGCGCAAGACTCGAGTAATGCGTCCTCTAATTTTTTTTAGTTTTGTGATGAAATACGCGGTGCAAGTACGAACAAGTCCTATTTTTTTTCTATTGGATAATTTCAATGAAACAAGGTTTCACAATTTATCGACAACTGAAAATGTGCTCTTTTCTCGTGACAATGTGCCCTTCGCGAACTGTTCTGTTTGTTGAAATTATTTCAGGGTTAAATTATCACACATAGGCTTTGTAATTTCCTATTTTCGCGTTTTTGTATTCCTGTCTTTGACATGTGCATGAACGATGCTTAAACGATGCTATGACTTTTTGGCTTTTGGATTTGCCGAGCTCCCTAGGCTGCTTCCAGTTCTAGGTTTGAAGACTATCTAAAACTCCAACATTACATGGGTCTTCTGCTGTTTCCACTATGAAGATTGCACTAACTCACCAGGTATTCTAGTTGAATATAAACGGTCAGAGTACTGATAACCGACACCATTGCGTCAAGAATAATGAGAATTTCTTGAGGTATGACTTCAAAAATCTTTGTAATTTTGTCGGCATACATGATAAACCATGGGAAGCGCCGTTACTCGCTTTTGCATTTAAATCAATCAATTATTTCGATGGACAAAGAATTAGTGAATTCGTCGCATTGTAAATGTAAGCGAAAATCCTATATCTGAGATCATGATGATTGGATGTTAACCTCGCTGTTGGTTGTCAAATTTCCCACCGCTGACAGATTTATTTAGCTAAAAAGATTTAAATGAGAGAATGTTTGAAGAGAGGCGGACGGGAAGAAATACCAATTGACAGGTAAATTTAGTGACGTTACGAGATTAATTTATTTTGAGTCGAATATAGGTGGACTCTAAATAATAAGCAGCACTTTATGTCATCAAAATAAGGTTTCGATAGTTTCTAGTACTCAATGCAATTTTGAGCTATTAAATCTCACGCTTGAAGCAACGTGATGTTCGATAACGTTTGTCACAATAGTAAAAACATGATGCGTACAGTCACCGTTTGTGGACTTTTACTACACATGAATTAATAATCAAATACTTTCTACACCTTAACCAACATTTCATGTTTTGGTATCGAAGTGGGTATTTAGCGTGTAGAAATACTACTGAATAGAACTAAGTTAGAACAATACTGATTTTAAAATATTTGGGACAAACATTTTTCAAATTTGCTTACCTTTAGTCGCTTCTTATGAAGTTTGGCATCAATTGCGTGTGCGCATTCACATTTGAATGAATTCAATCTTACTTCTTCACAATATTGGAAACACGTTTTTCCTTGCGGTAACTGCAAGTGCATATTCCTGAACGAACACTCGCAAGAACATTTTTCCAGAACCTTTATTCTCCTAAAGGTATCTTTACTTGAATTTTAGACACCCTGAATCAAAATAATTTCGATGTCAATTGGAGAAATTACATCAAACTTCTGAGGTCACTATGTACTTCACAGAGTAATCCAGAAGACGCTGTTTTCTCTGCGAGACGCCTCGTGATCAATACTTCCCAACACCCGTTGACGTGAGATTACTGGACCTAAAGTTTAGGCACACAAAACTTTCTACTTCTTCGAGTTCAGACACACATGACTTTATAATTATGCCAAGTTTTGGACCACATATCTCATGCAGTGCGTGCGACTTATGACCGTCCTAAGTTCGACTGGCCCAGCACGTACCAACACTTGGCCCTGTACGTATATCATCTCGAGCTCATTTCCTCCTAACTGATGAAACTATTCAAACAAATTAGTCAGTCCCAATTGACTGCACGATATGAAGGTGTCCCTGTCAAGCAACTAACTTTCTTCCTGAATTATTGCGAGCGAGTTCTGTGTTTCAGTAGATACATCCTCATGTCAAGCTGCTGTGATAAAGTTTCGTTCGTGAAACATGGAGGTGAGCCCTTTTAAGATGACGCGAGACTCCTATTCAAGGCATGAACAAGACTACTCTTCTGTTCAAGTTTAGAAAGTTTGGTTTTTACAAGGGGAAGTCAATCTTCGAGCGTGAATGAATAACTTAAAGGGGTTTCTCAGCACTCTTTGAAAAAATAGCGTTGAAAATGTTTATGAAAATTGAAATCAATGACTAATGGTAGTATTAGAGCGACGAAAATCTGAATGTGTACGCAAAGTGTATTGTACATTCAACATCAATTATATTCTCTAATTATTGCAATGAATGACGAGGCATCTGAGTTTCGATGAGTTATCTGTTGAATGATTTACACTCTTCTAATTTACAGTGTGGTTATTCACGAAAGAGGTTACGAAAAATTCTTCCTCTCTAGCTACTTTCAAATTTTGAACGAAGTGAAGTAGCTTACATAAAGATTACTTTACATAACAGAGACGGAAAGCGAAGTAGAAAGACATTAATCCATATACCGGGTGTCCCACAAAAATATCCCCGACTTTTTTAATTGATTATATCTCCGCTTTGAATTAACATATTTGAATTGTCTTTTTTTTACAATGCAGTAAATTTTGTTACCTTTTCGAATAATTTAAGTTATTGAGAATCGTTTCATGACCCCTTTACAGTGATCGATTAACTAAAATAGGTAGAAAAACTAATTGTTCAAAGGAAAAGTTTTAAAAACAACACTGGTGTTCTTCTTCATTTCTCAATACCTACTGTTAAAAATAATTTCACATTAATGTATCCTACATACCTCCAAGTATGTATCACCTCCATCATTAATAATTCTTCGACAACGAATTGAAGAAGTGTTTCAAGAACTAAAGAAAACGGTGAAATATTCCGCAAAACTTTTCGTCCAATGGTGGTTGGAAGTATTACTTGTCATGAGAGAAATGGAGGGTATGTCGAAGGATACTATATTACTTTATTTATTTAAACGTTATTTAAGGATAATGATTTGTTACTCTTTTAAATCATTTTGTTCAGTTTTTTGGAAAGTACAAAATGAGAAAGAATATCAATATTGTTTTAAGAACTTATTCTTTGAACAATTAGTTTGTCTACCTCTTTCAGTAAACCGATCATTGTAAAGTGGTTATTAAACGATTTTCAAAAACTTGAATTACTCGAAAAGAAAAATACTACATTGTGAAAAAGACTAATAAAATGTTAATTCAGAGCGGAAATATGAACAATTGAAAAGTTGGGGACATTTTGTGGGTCACCCGATGTAGAACAACTAACACCCTGAAGGTACGTGATTGTAAATTTGTGTGATAGACAACCCGTGATCGGTTGGCGCAAGCTGCTGCTATGGAAAATTTCAGGATAATATTCTTCGTAGGATGAGTATTTATAACAGATCGTATCCACAAACAGTGCGTGGGAATGTTCACTCCTTTAATAACCAGAGTAAAACATTACGTGGAAATTTTTGGTGTTTCTCCTTGGTACGAGGAATATTTTTTTCGTAAAAGATTCTTTACCTCCTCCAAAACCGAAACGTTAACATCTTCCTGAAGTTACTGTGAGAAAAGGAGCCCTTAGTTGTCAAAATAAAAGAGTGACATTCGGTGTTTCCTGGTTAATGGTTTTGAATTCCAAAGTAAATAAATACTTAGCGGAAACGAGTCATTTTTGATTAGGTCGTAGAACGGTAAAACCCGGTTAGCACCATCGCTCATACTGCGAGAAGTAGCTTGAAAAACTCGGGTCTATGGAAAGCTTAAAATTCCTAAGGGACTCCAGCACGGACTACTAAAATCAGCGCACCTCTTATGCATCAGTACTTGCGCTACGAAGCAGAGTAATTCGAAATTTTTTGACTGAACTCATCAACTTTTTTTGATTAGCTGCGCGAGAAGTCAGCCGCGTGAACAACTTTCAAAATCGATCTGATTTTAGAGCAATCTCGATCAATGGATGCGCGAGAAAAAATGTGCACTCTAATAATTAGATTTCTATTTTGAACGCCACGAGATTATTTTATAAGGATTTTTTCACACTTCAAGTTGTCCCAGGTTGTATTTAACTTTGCTAGTGTGATGTGCCAAATCCCGATTTCAGAATAAGCAATAGGTTCAGATTAGTTAGGCATGTCAATCAAATGCTATGGGGATTGGTGCCCTCAACGGAGATACCGTAAGGTTTCTTCAGCTATTGATGGCTTTCAAGACTCCTATCTTATGTGCCTGCTCTGCTTCTTTCATAAGTCATGCTTTCTTCCCAATATAACTCTAACCTGAATAATTTTCTCTTTCTTCCATACTTTGCATTTCTGAGCGCAGGGTACCCAGTAAGAGCTACACCTTGTGCATAGATCCCCGTTTTTTTTAGTGCTGACTGAACGGTCCCTCATTTTCGCTCTCTTGAGATTGCTTTTATTTTGGTTAAGGAGTCTTGAACTCAAGGTAACAAGGTGTAACATTTTTTCATGCATAGTGGTTAGCTTAAGTAAACTTCGTTAATAATGTGATGACTAATTTTTCTTTTGCTAGCTTCATTTTTTCATGGAATGATTTCATGCCAGGTATGGGGTATAAAACAAACAACTGAAGATATTTCACATTGTCCGAAGTCATTTTTTATTTCACATTCAAAATTGTAAGGAAGATCGAGCTAATGATAATGGCTCAGAAAAGAGTCAACGAGGCAATTCGTCCATCAGTGTTTAGGATGAGGAGGTACCCGGCATAATTATATAAATTATATTGTTTGGTCTTTTTTGAAATTGTGGGAAATTTCTTTTCGCAAGAAGTATTTGAAAAAATCATCTGATGATGTTTTACAAGCTTGATTAGTTTTTCAGAATACAATTTTTATGACCTAATTGGCAAAATTCAAAAGATGATTTTTTTCCTTGCAAATTTAATTCCTTGAAAAATTAAATTTGAGTTTTTCCAATTAGGTTCCTTGCAGTTTTGGTAATGTGTTAATTTTCATTTTGGATTAAAAACAAGCTCTAACTCTTGGAAATATTTTGTATGCTTCGTAATTCAATTTATTTTCAATATGCTGTCGTAGCGATGTTTAATGATTTAGAAACAGTTTTTAAATTAAAATATATTTATTACTTCAGATAAACACAATTCTCAACCATTCCACCAAGAGATGTCCGCTTCAGGTAACGGTACAATCGAATTTCCTCTTTCTACAGTAAAGTACGCATTTCAGTCGAAGAACCTACGTAGTTGATCGTACGCAAACCTCATCATCTTACGCAAACCTCAACTCTTTTATGAATGTAAAACATCCACAGTTATTCATCTAATACAAAGCCTCATTCAAATTTTGAATCACTGGGAGCAACTTGCATGAATTGTTATTTTTATAAATAGAGGCTTGCTGGAGATGATGGTTGATAGCTCGAGGACCGACCGTATTGAGGAAATGCCATACTTCGTTGGACCGAAATAAACCGTTCATAGTATCATCATTATTAACCACCGGGGCGAATACACGTTGTATAAGTAACCATGGCGACTGACAGTCTCAACTACGCTGCATTTAGCGAACCCTCTGCTGATGCCTAATTAGTCACAGTCGCATGATAAAGCCAAAAAAACTCGAAATTTGCGAAGTCTTCGAAATTCTTCGCATGTAATTACCAATCGATGTGTTCATTAAGTGAATACTTTGCATTAGTTTTCGGATATTGACTAGCGTTGCTTGTTTTCACTCGTATTTCTACTCAGTAACGCGAAAGGAATACTTTTAACTCGCTACAAAAACAACGGCTTCAACACGCGGTGAGCAGTATTCTCAACCGACAGCAGATTGCGTTTACAAAATCAACTTATGCCTTATTGCGCATGTGTGTGGACGTTCAATCAATTTGTGCAGTCCTTCATGAAGTCCACAAACAGACGCTGATTGAACCTCTTCCGTTCCTAACAACAGTTTCCAACGCATTATTTTTACCTTCTGGAAAAGATCCTTGAATTTGAAACTTGCCTGTTCTAAATGAACATTGAAGCAGTTACGTGATTGCTGAGATTCTGTGGAGCAATTATCTGAGAATGACGTAGGAGTAATGGGTCTTAGAATCTCAATACTTTTAATTAGCGTAATTAGCAGAGTGCCTGCGCGTTTTGTAGTTACTTCTAATTTATTCCGACCATTTGGCGGGACCAATCGGTTTACCAAGACGTCAATAATTTTCATCATCCGATATCTCTCTTCTGAGTTCTTTAATCCAACATTTGTTTGAAAGGCTTCCTAGGTTCAAGCTCACTGATATAGAACAAATTTTTCGTATGAACTATATAGAACAAGCCCATTGATTTGATAGATATCTCGTATTTTTATGCTTTAATTCTTAGACCCAAAAACAGTTTGCTCAGCAATCAAAGTTTCATTCAGCACATTTGACGGTGTCACGCTCACAGTCCAAAGATTTTACAACCGAAATGATTCATTCCCCGCTCGAATTTGATTATTTCCCTTGAGGAAGGATTCTAAAGTCAATTTCCAGAGCCAATCTTCGGCCAATAACTCTCGCAATGGAGGCTTTGCTTCGAAACAACGATCTTAATTACCACGAGATTAATGATCAATGTCAGGAATCTTTGCGAACAAAAGATTTGTCCGTCCATCGAGACGCTAACTGGCCCAAGTTAGTGAAGCAATAGTTCCTATTTGATATAGAATCCTTTATTGTTTCATTTCGATGCATAATAATTCGGGGAAACTTAATTTTTGGTTTCTAACCAGCAACGTGACCTTTAATTCACGTTGCGCAGTCAGTTACTGGATTTGTTGTGCGATGGCTTTATAGGATTCTGAACGACCTCGTGCTTTACGTGCTTGATATGGTAATCTTATTTTGGGTCTAAAAATTCTCATTTGGCCTTGCTCCTGCCGTGATGAAGTAATTGCAGTCGTACCTTCATCAACGTATGAGAAGACAAGTATCTTATAATAAAGAGGCTTCCATTAGCATTTGATTGAAGAATTTGACCCTTGGAAAAAAATTGCTCTTAACATCAGATTGTGGTAATCGTTGGAATACAAGTAAAAATATGAAATTTCAATTATGAAGCATTTGTTTTAATTAAAACGGTTCACCGCCTCCTTTTTGACTTCATGAAGAATCCTCTATTCAAGTATAAGCGTGCGTCGAAAATGGTGGAATACTGAGATTATTACAATGTGAAGCGACTAATAAAGCTACTGTAGAGAGTACCACCGCCGTCGAAAATAAATGTTTTTCTTAAGTTAAAGCAATTCACTCTCGAATCTTGTTTTTAAAAAAACAGTTCATAAGCAAAAATTTTTTTCTTTCAATTCGTCCAATCTTGTGAAAATATCTGATTGCCTTTCAATCCATGTAAATGAACTGTAAGAAGAAAAAAAATTTTGGAGAATATTATACAGTAAACTGGTATTCTGTTCACAGGGTGGGAGCAAGAGCGGCAGACTGATCCATCGAGCAACAAATTGTGTAGCATTGTACAAGTTGCAGCGAAACAAATATCACAGTTAACACTGATAGTTGATTTATTTTTCGGCTGACAGTTAATAGTTAATCTATTGTCAGGCCTATAACATTAAACTTAAACTTGACTTAATTAAACTGTTTAAAGTCCAATTTGACAAATAAGTACACTTTCTGGTCAAACTGAGCGTTCAAAAACTTAGGTTCAATATGTATGGGGATTTACAGAAATTCAATTGCTATGGCCGTATTACTGCTACGCTTATTTCTAATTAAAATTGGGGCACCAAACAGGCCTATTCCGAATCATCCCTTCATCTGGACTAGACTTAATCCTATCAAAATTGATTACTTTCGTTTTTGCGAAGGATTCGGGCCTCGAGCTTACTGATACATTTAAAAATACGTTCTATGGCGCACGTCGACTGGTTGTAATTTTCTTTTCAACTCGTTGTGGAGTAGAACATTTCTCTGTAGCAAATGTAGAACAAATTAACGTGTCATGATGTATCAGGTTGGTGAAAAAGTAATGTCATTTAAAGATCTGGATAAAAATAAATGAGCCAATGACTGAAAATTTTTGTTCATTAACATACTCGCTCTTGGTTTCTATCACCTCATTCTACCTTTCAACAAGCTTATCAGTGGCTCACTTGTGAAATTATGTAGGTTTAAAATAAGAATGGGAATTAAACTCTTTTTCAATCTCTTCTCTCATCATTAGCCTAAGTCCACTAAAATGTTTCTTTAGTCTTCGAAACATATAACAATTAGAACATCGGAATAAATGGGCCTCGTTAAATTATCTTGCAATTGAGTGATAACAGTAGGATTCTCGGACGTTCAAACACTTGAAACAATCAACTGATCGGAGCAAGTGTTTTTAGACTACCTTTCTATAGCTCATCTCTCAAAGTGAAATCACCAGTTCGAAATTAAGAAAACCATATCCTGCAACCTCTTTCATTCACTACATCATCCTCTCAAGTATTCTGAACAGGTTTTTGTGCCGCACTTGCATTTTAACACTTTCATGAAACTCGTACACTAGAACATTTCTAGTGGAATCTTTAGATATGATATACCTATAAAGATATAAACATAACAAAAATAATGTAGAACGAAATAGTTTAGTTAGAGAAATATATTACACTGATAATAGAATGTAAATAACTGACATCTAATTCTAAATGTCTGTTTTAAAAATCGGACATTACTTATGCACCAACCTGATATTTTGTCTGCTCTAAACCTTCACAATATTAACTACTGTTCATGCTGCATTTATTGAAAATGGACACTGAATTTGTTATCAACAAACTTCAATTTATATGGTTTTTTGTAACTGTTGAGTTACGTATTAATTTTTCCTCGCAAAAAAAATTTTGAGCCATTCCTGGTAAATTCAAACACAATTTGTAAATGGCGCCTTTTCTTATAATGTCATATCTACTATAATACTACGTTCAGCATTCGGAGTACCTCTTTCTTCATAAAGCTTTATAAGTAGTATGACGTAGGTACAAGCCTGGCCCAAGCAGATGGTTATAAGTAGGCCTTCCTTTTGCTTCCTTTCGTAGAGAATGATTAGCTTTCTCTTTTTTATGTACCATCATTTTTCGCTTCAGTGCTATTCCGTTCTCTAACTTTAGTTCTGGTATCATAAATTTCTCGCTGTCAATCCTGACGCTTCTAAAAGGCGATGGGCTACACACTTAGTGCATGAATTCTCTGTTCCTTTAATTCCATTTTGAATAGTGCCATTATCCTTCCTCTCTTTGAACACATTTTGGTTAGTGAAGTTCATAATTTATTATCTAATTTATCCTGCAGGTGGGATACGTGCAAGTTGGCCCTTTTGGTTTTTACTCTATCATTGAACTATTTCAAGCATGATTAAAGCTTCACAGAGCTGCAGCTCAATTTAGTTTTAGTTACTGTGTCAACTTTAAAATGACTTAACTTGAGCTTTATAGTTGGCAAGACTGCTTTTAGTACTTGCGTTCAATTCCATGCTTTTTTTAGGAGGCCTGCGATTTTTTCACTGCGGCGTTGTCAGTTGTCTCAAAGTCATAACTAACACACGAGTGCGTAAGCCCCTCGGGAGAGCAGAGGATAGGCAATAAGTTTTAGTTAGGATTGTCTATCATATGTTATGGAAACTGACACCCCCGGGGGAGATACTGTTTAGCTACTTCAGCCATAGATATGCCTTTAGAAATTCCATTTATCGTGCGTCCCTTGCTTGCATCAGTCATCATTTCTATGCTATCTCTTCTATGTTTTTTGTTCCTCTTACTTTTCAACTTGCTTCTATGCGCATGTTATCATGTTATGGAACACACCTTGCGCATGCATACCCCGGCTTTTAGTCGGTATCAATTGGTTCCTTCGCTTTGCTTTCCAGCGATCACATTTGCTGTGGCACACTCAAAGTGACAATTAACTAATATAATTTTAAAAATTTAAACTAACATAATTTAATAACGAGTGTAAAAGACAATAGGTCTTGTAATCCCTCTTGAGCTACAAGTAGTGTTCCTCGTACAAACCACGGTTCTGTACAGGTTGCTCATAATAAATTTAATAATATAACTTGAATGCATCAAGCACAAACGACGCATATACAATTCATACGTCTAGGATAAATTATAATTTATAATTAATAGCTGCATGTTCGCATACCATGAAAGAAGTTACAAAATTACAGTGGCGAGAACGGGAACGTCGGCACAAGTAGCCCAACCTTGTAAAGCGGTGGTAACATCCCCATGTCGTCGGTTCTAATTACGGATGCTTCAGGTATAGCTGAGGGATGAGACCCCAATTATACGCGATCCCATTACACGGAGGATGTACTCCAATCCAAAACGGAACTTTCAGACAATTATACGGCGACGCCAACAATGATAATTTAGAGATAATATGGTTTCTTTAAAGATGATCCTTCAGTAGCAATACGTTCTGAAGAACACGATCTGGCGGCTCGTGCGTCTAGGAGCCTCGAAGCGATCATATTCGAGATATCGAGTTGAAATCAGTGCGCACACGAGGGTTTTCTTTAGATGCGGCAGGAATCCATCTCACAGTTTTTTCCTCAGTTCTTTTCCTTCCTGGAAAACTTAAGGAAACTGTTCTTATTCTTATGTAGCCCTGAATTCTTACGGTCTGCACAACCTGCATGCATCAAAATGTGTACAGCTTGCAAACTGGCTCTGCTTTTAAAGCTGTACAAGAAATGTCTAGCTAGTTTTGCTAAAAATAAAATGAATTATTTTAGTTAGAAGTCATAGCGGCGGCTATTAACAGAGCTACCGTTTGGTGAGCATTACCACAAATTCGTATAAACGGACATGAATTGATAAATATTGTTAGCAGACACCAACATAAAATCTTGCTAGAGACAATGTTTTTCATAGTAGCAAATTTCACAGTTAAGATCTGCCGAATAACCAACCCCTGAAACCTCAACTATGAACAGAAAAAATATCTTCAGCGCACAAACTCTAGCAACGTCAACAAACATCAACAAAAGCAAAATTACATGACGGCATATGAGGGGCAATAGGTAAGGTCTAAAACTGTACTAGACCGCCCTTGGTCAACGAGTACGTAGACCACGAGAGCTTGTACACTAAGCAGCAGCAAATGGCGATACGCAGAGTCTGATACCGTCGAGAGCTGCTGCTTATTGGCACCACTTAGAGTGGGCCAGCTGCTTAGTGTGGCCGGCGCCCCTGGCTGGTGCTCTCTGACGGGTGCGAAAATGCTAAGCAAACGTGGCCTAATGTACGATGCCAGGCCCCTGTGTTTTGGTGCAGGTCCCTCGCTGAAATGGTGCAAAGTTGGTCAAGGCTTCACTCACAAAATATTTATTGGCACGGTTTGTCGGGATAGTGTTGTCGCCGAACTTAGACGGGAAAATTGCCAGAGTTTTTGCTAATTCTGCTCATTGTAAAGTTTTCAACGGTTTGGCTGGAGGGCTGACTCGGTCTTGCTGATACTCTCGCGAGAATATTGGCCGAAGCAATTTCACGATTGGTGTACGAATTTGCTGAACAATATGAACGTAACAAAGTTAAGTGATTGCGGGTAAAATATATTAATCTGAGTGGATACCTTACCTTTCATAGTTGGAATCGGGAGCATTTTGGTATTGTTTATTCATAGAGTATTTCGAGATGCAGGTATTTTCATTGATTTGACGAAAACCGTAATTTGTCATTCGTTGGAATGTTCAACGGCTGTTAACCGCACATGAGATCTGCTAGTCATAGAATTCATCAATGGTGGTCAGTACTTGGTAATGAATAATTAACGTCGATTTTGAGCTTCATTTGTGAACCGATGCAGAAAATGTCGAACGTTTATACCCCAATCTGGACAGTAAAAATCGAAAGCAAGCAAACGACGTCAAAAAACTGAATAAATCATTCGTTGTTCATGATTATGTGTCTGAAGCTGTGCGAGAACAAACCGGCCAACATTTCTACCACAATTACTACACTCAAAAAATTTTTTTGTCCAATTCAAAGTGCTCTTGAAAGCTTCACTGTGCCGTTTTCGCCAGCATTGTAGTTAGGTGGGATTTGGAAGGTTTAAACTAGTATTATTGTATTTCTATCGCAATAATATTCTAATTCCAGATCCTTGAAGCTATCTACGCACGTGACAAGCACACCGGCTCGAGTACCTCAACTACACCATAACGTTTGAAGCATGTTCACATTAGGAGCAATGTAGTCCTAAAAATTTGAAAGCGAAGAAAATGCTAATAAAATCGGAAATTTTATTAAAAAAATGTTGAAAACATTTTAGAGACAATCTCCATCAGTTCGCTGAACTGATAAAATGACTAATTTCATTAGCTTTTCCTTCGCTTTTGAATTTTTAGTGAATTTACGATTTCAGAAAATCGAACATCTGTTACGAAATATAGTTTTTCAGCTGTTCCTACGCTGAATGTTTCTTCCTTGCCTCGTATTTCATCTTTGTTTTTTTTTTTTTGGCAATTTTCGTGGGCTTCCCTCAGTAAGTTGCAGGTGCCGTGGCGCCTTAATCCAAGGTTACTGCTCGTGTCGCCGTCGTTAACTGCAGTGATAACCTTGGCGGTTGTTGCTACCTTCGTGCTCCAGAGGGGCTTTGATATTGCCCTTACATTCTTATCCATATCGGGAGCAGTTTTGAAAAATAAGCATGGGATGCAATTTAAGGTTCGCAGTTGTTGGTTAAATGAAAGATTACCTTGTTTTTTGTTGATGCAGTTATGTTTTAAGGTTAGACCAATATTCAGGATTTGAAATAGCTGTTGTTTGATACTGTGCCTAAACATGTTAAACATGTGGTGATGCTGTATTTGGTGCTGTAGTGATGCTAAATTTGATGTAAACAAATGTGTAGATAGATTTGTTTCTGTATTGAATATTTTACACCCGAAAAGGAGCTGTGACCAATTGCACACACAAATTGGTTTCAAATGACGGGTATTAATTATTCAGATTTTCAACGAAAACGTACTTAGCATTTGTTAACATGCGTCGAAACATAGCCTGATATTTTAATATCAGGAGAACGTTTTTCTTTTTCAAATGGCTTCGCACGTAACATCCGTTGTGTCAGCATATGTACCTTTCTAGTTTGAATATCAGCCAGTCAATTTTGATACTAACCAAACTTAAAAATTTTCATACGTAAGACGCAGTATGTAGGTTCAAATTTCGTCTGTTAACACATTTCCGGCAGTGGGTTATCTAATGTTCAATATTCTATTCATGATTAATTTCTATTGTTGTTTGCAATTTTGAAAATAGGAAAAATTGACTAAATTGCGCTTTCATTGAGCTCTCAGTAAGCATTTATAAAAATTGAGCTGGTGACTGCAGGTCGGTCAGTAGCATGATGAAAATCCCCTTAGTGACCACCGGTGGGTTCCTACACAGGAAACATCATAATTCCCTCGGACGCAACATTTTGAGGACACCATCACACGAGCTCGATTGAAGCTCATTGAAAATTCCCTAAGAACGCTCCGCGGATGATCATGCACCAAAAAACTCTTCCCCTGACGACGAAATAAATGATTCAGGGCGATAAGATGCACTTGCGCTGTTTTTCTTTATGTGATCCAGTGGCGATACGAGATGTGATTTACAACACTCGCAGCGCAGATGAGTGAGTACCATACAGACGCTTACGTGCAGTTATGACTGTCTCAACGGATTATCTTGCGAGGAGTCTCTGGTTTAACTCAATTTCCATATCTATGAAGATATGCAGACCTTACGAATTGAGCAGCATTGTTTCACGATGTGAAGAGGCGCATAATTTTGTGAGCTTTGTTACAACGCACATAATAATTTAGACAGTGAATTTTTCTGACGACTTTCGTTGAACTATATTTTCCATTTCCGATAAGTCGATTCTTGGGAATACCAATCAACTACCAACTTCTTTAGATTCGGATAAAGTTTGTTGCGTGATGGTGCACTAAATCGTGCCTCTGTCACATGTACATTTCCCCGATTCATTTTGTGGCACGGAAGACGTTAGTGGGCAATAAAGGCTTTATGTGCATACGTACAAAATGCCATTTTGAGTAGCACAAAGTATGACATTAATTTGTATGTTTATCAGGGTTGACGACCCTGAACTCTTACTCAAGGTTTCATCGATCAACTTCGAGAATGAGACGCAAAAGCACTACATTTGATTAGACTGCAAAACCAGAGCTTACAGCACACGTGCTCTGCTTACGATCCTAGAGTACTTCAGTTTCTCCAACTTTGTAAGTCCTATAGTGAAGGTTCATCAGTGATGCTTGCCAGAATTTGTCCTGGACAAGAAAGTCTGTCAAAGCAAGTAACGCTGTCAAAGTAAGTAACGCTTTGTATAAATTGAAAAATTCTGCTAAAATAAGTAATATTTCGTCTAAATTACTTATTCATTCAAATACGTAACGCTCAGTAGAAATAATTAACGTTTAATCAAATTGAGTAATGCTCTTTCAAAATATGTAACACTCAGTTAAAAGTCAAAATAAGTTACGCTTGTCAAAAAAGTTAATACGTATTGTATGGTGCACCTGCAGCTCACATTTTTCAGTCACAATTTGGCATTACAAGTTGTTTGTAGGCTTTGGGTACTTTTAACTGGTACGTAATTTTTGCGTATTAGAGCTGCTAAGCAACTTGATGCTTCAAGAGTTCCTGGATCACGATCTCAGGCCACCAATATTGTCTTATGCTATGAATTTATTAAAGAATAGCTTAACTCAGATCAAATTTGCCATTGTAGGGATGCTAAAGTTCAGTGAGACTCAGGAGCATTTGAATTACAAGACAGAAATAATTCTTTGCTGCAACGAAATATATTTAGCGAATGAAGCTTATCGCTTATCCGTTTTAGGGACACTTATTATTTAGAAAATTACAAAAAAATATTTGCGGTTCAAACACAGTACTACCTCTCTGTTATAAAGTTCTCTGATTACGAGTAGAAAATCCTAATTTGAGCAGATTACTATGCTTTGATAAATTGAGTCGGTAGCTGTGCGATATTATGTACAGTACTACTTCACTTGGAAGTGTTGAAATACTCAAGCTCGACATAGCTGTTTTTGGGTATAAGGATAATTGTCCCACAACCGGCCCCAAATGCCAGAAATAAGTGCTGGTTCAATTGAGTGTTAATAGCAGAGCGTACAGTGGCGATACGTATAACTTATGAAGCATTTGTAAAATAAACTAATGATGAGGCCTTTATCAAGTTAATTGGAACAAAAAATATCATTTCAATAGCGCTTGCTACAAACATAAAGTTTAAGTTAAATTCTACCAATATTAGTGTTGAAAAATACAAAAAACTCAATTCCATCTATCACTGATATAATTTGAACATTGTGAACAATTTTATAATTTAAAACAGCTGAAACAAAGTCCCAAAAAGCCGATTTGGAACTAATTTCATTTCGCCCCAGTCGAAGAAGAAGTAATAATAATCAAATTCGCTTTATATTTCTCTCCCTTCTAAACAACTCTCGTATTGAAGTAATTTTATTTTTGCAAGCATTTTGTTGACTCGTTGAACGTTACTTGTCATAAAGTTGAAATATTAGCTGCAGGCACCGGAAAAAATACCACATTGACATTTCTGTGAACGTAGCTGCCTTGTTTTTTCTCGCTCGTAGTCAATGTTACATACTATATGTTACCATGAGGCAATAGAAGCAACATAATTAATTTGACATAATTAATTTGAATTAATACCACATCACTGCACGTGGACAGCTATGTTGTGACGCAGAGACCTACTTCAAAACTGATTGCGAATAATTCAACGAAAATATATCTCCAGCTCAAACGAAGTCCAAAGATAAGGCCACACATATTTTACGTATTTGAACTCACCGTATTTTCTAACTTGCGTTAAGCAGATAGTAAAATACTTGCATATTCATTCAGAGCTGTCACTGCAAGTTTTAAATTGAACTTTCAACATTGTTGAACTTTTAAACTTTTTTAAGTAGCTTAAAAGTTCAAGACTCGTCGCTTTTAAGGCTTTGCAAAATGTAACAACGTTTAATAAGTCTCAAAAAAATCAAAGAAATGAAAATAAAGGAGGAAGAAAGGAGCAATTTTTCAATATCGTCTTGAAATAGGGCGTTGTTCTTTCGAAAGTGATCATCTCGGGTATTCAAAGTAAAATCCTTCATTAGGCTATTAAATTCTTTTATCGCTCAAAAGTACTTAGGAAAGATTTAAATACTTTGTAAAATGACGACGTGCAAGGTTCCTCATTCCCAGCGGTCTTTCTGGGAAAGAAATTATCTCCCCTGACATTGAGGTCGGAGTGCGCTCATTATTATTACTAAAAGTGTAATTAGAAAGCTCCACGCTGCCCAACTTTTGCACTTACCCCAATAAAACGTGCAAAATAATTATTCTCGAATAGCCCGGCCTCAAACTCTTAAGGGAAAGGATCTCGGCCTGAAGTTGTTTTTAATCCCTTCCCTGGAATTTCATCGGATCCCAAGCACAAGTATCCATGTTCCAAGCCGCTCATAAGATGGCAGACTTCGGAGCGCCCAGATAGAGCTCGATCCTTTTCATTGACCATTTGCGCTACAGTTTCTCTAACAGTTTTCATTAATGACCGCCATCCTAGGGTGAGCGATGCCGCTTCGCAAGACCTACTTGACCTAGGAGCGACTCAGATTATAGGACGCTGTGACACACACCAATTTGAAACTTCAGAAGTTCGGAAAGTTGAAGCTCCCCCACAAGGTTATGGGGAAGTCGATATAATTAGAAAGATGCACGGCTTCCTAGACAGGCGGAGGATTAGGCCGTGTACTTTAGATAGTGAATGGCTCTACGGGATGGTCTCAAATGCGACTCTGCAACAGGAAAGAACTCGAAGAGATAAGGAGTACATTTTTTTCGCCGGCTCAACGAACATTTTCTGGGAGCGAATCCAAAAGGGTTCTGTTTCTGTCGTTAAGTTCGATTCAAGTTTTGCACTTACATCAGAAAATTGGTGTGTGTTATGAGGCAAAGCCTGCAGAGTACTTATTTTCAGTAGTATGGTGATGTAGAATTTAGCGCCCGAAGTTTTAGTGAGCACGCAGGAAAAAAATATTAAAACTAACAAAAGAGTTTCTCCAGTATCCAAAGAGCTACAAAACGTTCTTTTTGGGAAACTTTACCGGGTGTTGATTAAAACTTGACCTATCTATTGTTCTCGAGACGTTTTTCTGCCCCCAAAAAGGATACATTACAGGTCACTGAAAACCGTTCTGATCGATCACAGATTCTGAGTAGATTTTCTCGGAAAACGAAGAGGATTTTCCAATCACTTTCGAGATCAAGCTAAGCTAGCAACGGAGGTATAGAAAGAAGGGAGGCCAAGGACAAAGGCAATTTTCTGCCTTACGATTGTAATACGATCGGTCCCCTTTACAGATTTCATCGCCTTTATGCCTGCCGACCTCCAAACGGGATTCTGCAGAGCTTAGTGTAGATTGCTACCTAACTCAGAGCTGAGAGAGCATCGTAAGGATCACATCCTCGAGGCGCCGTGCTCTGCCCAAAATTATAGGGCGCATAGCAAATAAACTTAATGAGTTTTTAGCGTTAATGCGCCTCTTTGGTGGTGATGGCGGAAATTAGAACTCATCATGTCGCAAGGCAATCATGAGCTGAAAGAGTTTTGGGATTGTTGTGGTTTTATCAGAGTAAAACTAGTATAAATTATGAGGCATTCGAGGAGATTTCTTCTATAAGTTGCGCTTGTGACAGCGAGATGCAACAATATGTTCAATATGGGTAATATATAATAATAACATTAATTCCTACTAATTTGTGCACTAGAATCCGTGAACCAGTTTTCTAAACGTATGAATACTCTCCTTAAATTTCCATTGTTATGCTCAGGACGTTTCTATTATTTCTCCTTTCAAATTATTTATGCTTTTTAAAACTGAGTTAAGAAATGGGGTTGTAATTACCACAATATGCTAGGAGAGATATAACGTTCATACATGTGTACCTATGAATATGTGGCTTGGTATAAATATACTGACGCCTGCCAACGTCTCAAATGATCAATTCCTTAACTGATTAATTAATTCTCGTAAATATTGACAGCAAAATCAGAAAAAAAGTTGAAGTAAATTATTTTCAAACACGGCGACACAATTGTGAAAAAATGATCAGACGATCTCTTTTAATTTCAGAAACCTCACGGCACAGCTAAACTTCATGAATAACATTTTATTATTTTCCATTCATGAAAAGCCGTACATATTCACCTGATAGATTCATACTAGACTTGATGAATAATTATATAGGACTTTAAATTTAATCCTCGAATAAAAAATTTTTATACCAGTGTAATTACGAAATGTACTACGGAGTATTTTCTACAGTTATTTAAATATAAGTTGAATTAAGTAATAAGTTACAGATAAATGCAAAACAGTAATAGAAAAGCTCTCAGAATTCCCAAAATTCAGCGAGCACTCCATTAGCGGTCCTTACTACTGAAGTAATTTTAATGTCTTGCTGAGCTGAAAGTTTGGATGCGTTACGTTTAATAAACCTTCCCATGTTTGTAAATATGTCAGTATCGCATCATGCACTTAGTACTACATTTTCTGATCTGCATCTTGAATACTGACTAGCAAAGAGATAAAGTGTGCACTGTGACACTAAAAATCTGGATATATTTTACCAGGTACAGTTCGTTCTGAGTTACAACATACGTACTGTTGAACGAACGGGGTGGATTGAGTTGAACAGAGGGGAAGAATTGAGTTGAACGATCGTATGAGTTGCGTTGAAAGAATGGGGGTGAGTTGAGTTGAACGAACGGGGTGAGTTGAGTTAAACGAATGTGTTGAGTTGAACATCGTGAGTTAGAATGAATATCCTATACTAATTTTTAAGCCATTTCTTGCTCTCCCTAATAGGAATGCTTCATTTTTGACCCACCGCCGCTTACAGAGAATGAGTAATATATTTCAATACTTCTTTAGCAGAGTGCGAAAATAATTCGTAATCGACCTTGTAGTACGTATGTATTATACCCAGCAATTGTTCATTAATATATAAAAGTCCATGTTCTTTTAAATTATGTAGGGATAAGCTTGCAAGTTGAGTCTAATGTATCACGCATTAGATTTTTATGTTAGCGAGCTGCTCGGTAAAGTGTAAATTTAATAATACATCAAACATGATTTCTACGACTAATAGAACCCGCTTAGTTTAACCTATGTGCACTTACCTTGCGCAATGATCACACTTTTTTATTTTTCGGTCGTTTTACCTTAGTTTAGAGAAATTATTGCATGTCAAACGAGCGTGTACTATTCTAACGTAAGCTGGGAATTCAATTCTGGTGCAGTAGTTCTAGAGCAGCAGGACAGAAAAGCAACCTGAAACGAATAAAAGCATAAATTCCAAGAAATATTTTTATTTGTCTAAATGCAATTTGTTGCGGAAAAATCACTTGAAGTAAAAATTGAACTCCAGAATGTTCAGTAATTTGGATCTGCTATACAGTGTCTGCTTCTAACACACTTGATTAGCTCCGTAAATTAGGCTTTTCCTCGGTGTATTTCAGTGAACTATTTTTATGCAACATCATCCATTAAGAATAACTTTGGAACCCTGTGCATCCTAAACGAATATAAAATAAAACTTGATGTTTGCAGATCCTTTTTCCAAAATGTATTCGAAATACGAACAAGTTAGCGACTGCAATGAGAGTGGTGGCCGTAGCCAACTGCGGCCTCGTTCTAGCCGACCTGAATCAAAAAGTCTTGGGTCAGCATAAAAGCAACGAAAAGAATTGCTGGCACAAACAGTTCGGTATAAAAATACTGACTGCTTCAACGAAGCCGAATGACATTGAGAGTTCGAATATTCTGTCAACTAAGAGGATTGCCTGAGCTAAACCTTCACGAGATTGCCAGTTGGACCCTAGCGATCAATATCTGGGATCTCCAACCCGGCACCGGTCTTTTGATCCGACATCATTGAAGTGTATCCGTGGAATTCACGTTGCCTAGCCAATTTGACGAACTTTAGGAAGTGTAAGTTTGAATATAGCTTTCCTGATCGAGAGGCTCCATCATTCTTTAGATTTGCCTTCGACTGCGCACATGGCAGGCAATTTCACAGCTCGGAACATGAAAATCTAGTCGCTTTTTCCATTTCTTAAGGTTATTCTGTAAGAGGCCCTTTTGCTATGATCTTATTAGCTGACTGCATCGATCAAGTTCGTTGACAATAGTAACTTTACGAAGAATAGTTTTGAATTGAATTTTAGTTGGAGCAACTTTCCCGTTCTTTTTTATTATTCTGATGCGAGACTTTCAAGATAAATGATTTTTCGATTATTCGAAAACCATTCCTAACTCGAGACAGCCTAACTACAGCATGGATCTGTCAAAACCACGTTCCTACATTTTTCACTCCTAGGTCCTCTATGATGAGCCCAACTTAAAATTGCATAGGAACGCTCTCTGAAAAGTTTTTACTTTCGCGAGAGCAGCAGAGGGTTGGCCAACGTAGCATTTTTGCCCATACGTTTTGATGAACTACGTATAGCTGGCCATTTGCTTACCATGACTACAGAACTTTCTTGCCTGAACTTCTGCAGCGGGTGTTGTTGCAGGAGTTGTTGAGCCCTCTATGGAAGAGCCCAATCTATCGGAAGTGTGGCAATTACCAAGCATTAGTCCCTCAACTAATTGGACCCAGTCACGGAATCTTCCTCACGCCTTCTCTTGGCCAAGTTGAAGCAGCTTCCTGAGCAGAAGCTTAGACAGCCTCAGGGGGGAGCGTTATGGGCTTCAGAACGGAGGCGCCCATTAGCAGAACAATGTAGAGGAAACCACGCAAAACGCTAGTCTAATAAAACTTAACATTTATTGTGTTTTTTCAAATGAACGAGGCAAGTCATTCACGTATCTTTTGTCTGTAATGCCTGGTATAGTCAAATGCTCAAATGCTTGTTCGTACGGATGGAAACCATCTTTCTCATGAACGCGTCAGCAAATCTGCGACCAGTTGAATTGTATCGTTACCTCGTAATATGCTTTTATTTTATGTTTATTATGACTCCAGTTAATTTCGATTCAATTTTGTGGTATAAAATGGCCACACTCTATGCACTTCTTTGAAAACAGCGTTCAGCAATTTCCACCCTACAGCTCTAGCACTCCCTCTTAACTCCACGAAATAAAAGCTATTATTCCACATTATTCTCCTAATATTCAAGTTCACAATTTTTGTAGTCAGTTTTTTATTTACGTACTTTGCCAACCAGAAGATAATACAATCAACTTGAACTATCTCCATAATTAGAAAAAGAGAAGATCTCAACTCCTTTTTTCTGTTTTTGAACATCCGTGAAAACAAGCGGCACCCGGTCGGTGTGGCCACATCGATTTGCACTCGACGGTCTCTCCGTCCTCTGCTTCTGTCATAGATGCCTCCCTGTCAAGTCTCGCTATTGGAAATACTTCAACCCTGAAACATTAGGATCGGATAGCATTACCAGGGGTCCATCATTGAATCCGTAGAATGAGAGGGTCAAGAAGCTGGCCCGTCACCGGTATGGTTAAGATTCTTGTGGGCCTCCCGAGGAGCTTGGCTTGGATCCGAGGCAAGGCATATTTCTATTTACACTTCAGGCCCTCGTGTGCTCTGCGGATAATTTTTGGCTGCTCCATGAATATTGGCCGGGATATTGAAAGGAAGGTCGTTGGAAATTGTGCTGGAGCTCTCAAAATATGCATAGTTTCCCTCAAGCCAAAATTTGGTGTAAGAACTCGAGCGAAACATTTTAGAAATCGTAAGCGATGCACTATATGGCGTGGTAAATAAAGCCAGCTTCTTTACCGAGGAGAATACTTTAGCAATATTTGCGCTCGAACTCTGTCGCTTGAGTATTGTTCCTATAAACACTTTATTTTAGGATGCCTAAGTAATTTAAAGGCCCTCCGTTGCACTTTAATCTTCTTCTGAAACTAAAAATTATATTTTTCATGAAATTAATGCGAGTCCACTTGGTTTTTGTGTTCATTTTTTTGGTTGGGCATTATATAAAACAAATTATGTTTTGTGCTGCCTCTATAATATGTTTGAAAGATGCGTCTTCTTGCTTCATTTTTTACAAATCGTTGTTAGTTTTGTCTTAGTGGTAGAACTCGTGACAGATTGCAAAACTCCTATTTTAAATAAATCCTACCCAATCACTCAAGGTTTCCAAGTAATGTATTATAAACCATTTGCTGGATGGCATAATGGAAAAGCAATCAGGGATATAAATAGGATCAAATTTTGTTTGCTCCTTAGATTCTATTGTCCCTCAGATCTTGCCGAGGCAATATGTGGGTTTAGTTATTCGCTGGAGTCGGTTGCGTAGCCGGTTGTGGAATCTGTTGTGGAGTCAGTTGTAGGAGTTGTTAGTGAAGTTGGTCCCACTTGTTAGTTGGGGCTCTAGTAGTTACCACGAGTCGGTTGGGGCTCTATTAGTTACCACGAATCGGTTGGGGATCTAGTTATTAGCGCGGGGTCAGTTGTAGGTCTAGTAATTAACAGGAATCTGTTGCGGGGCAAGCAATTGACATGAGGTGGTTACAAGAATCGGTCGTATGTCAAGCAATTGACATGAGGTGGTTAGAATCGGTTGCGGGTCTAACTATTGATATGAGTTGGTTACAGGAATCGGTTGAGAGTCTAATCACCAACAGGAGTCGGTTGCTGGTGTCAGTGGCAGGAGTTGGTTGTGGGTCTACATAACCTTTAGCAGGCGCAAGGTTTTTGCTTCATTCTTCCCATTCAATCTCTCGAAGTTATGAAAATCTTCACAGAGTTTATTTGATTCCATGACTCTGCATACTATTTCATCACTCACTGACTCTTGAAACACTCAGTACGGGTGTGCAAGCATAAGGCCCATACCCCACCATACGCTGCTGCACGCTGTAAGTAACTGCGGTCTTAAATTTCAATCGCAACGTGCTCCACTTTCAGTAGCGAAGTTTTTTAATTACTGTGTGAGAACAAACGAGTCTCGACTGTTCTATACCCTCTACAAATTTGTGAAATTGAATTCCCCCAATTAAACGAATACATGAGAAAATCGGAGAAATTTTTCACATTTTTTCATAGGATTATTATTTCTGCTCTGAATAATGCGGTTATACGCCGAGAGTGTCAAAATATAGGAGACAGTTATAGTAATTTAACGACTGCACTGTTCACCGCAAAGTCATTATCCCGTGGACTAGGCAGGAGAGTCATGTGTCTTTTCTCCCGTAGTGGATTCTCCTTACAGATGCTTTTTCCGCAAAACTTGTTTTATATGGTAACGACCGGCAATACTTGCATGAGTTTAATAGAGTTCAGAAACTATAGCAGTGAACGAATTAGCGTCTGGTAATCAAGCTCCCACACCACCGCCAAGCTGGGCCAAGCTCCCTTTGAAAAAGCAAAGGTGCGAATTTTCTCTCCTAAAACGGGCTGGTGAGAACAAATGTTACGTTTTAATTTAATTCGCCGTTGGTCCGTGGCTTTTAGGTGTTGGACAACGAATAACTCGACCACTTTTCAGCTTCAATTAACGGAATTTTCCAGGCCTGCAGGCTTAAAAGCTTCCTTGGCAGGATAGGTTTTCGAAGTTCTTTGGAACACATTTTGTCTCGTGGTGGGGCAATTTTCTATCGTGGAGATGTACACTTGAAATGGAAAACTCTCATGAGAACACACTGAGCAGAAATGTTCTGCAACCTCCTTTTTGAGGTTTGCTTTTCTTAAAGATATTCCTAGCTGACCACTCAATGGTATTTTGGCATCCATTCTTCTAAGAATTTAAAACGTGGAACGGAGTTAGCGTTGTTTTTTCAAATTCTTTGACTTCTCAGAGAGAAAATATACATCTGGAACATTTCTCTGGGCGGCCCACTATTACGTTACAGAAGCAATGCACTTCTTTAAATATGGAATCAAGAAGGAGCGTGATTTTTTATTGAAATTCGTTGCTAACAATGCATGCGGATATTCATTATAAATTAATTTTCAGCGTTTGTTTTTCCAATCGTGTCCCTAGGTGTTCTTACATGGATTCTGAGAACAAGTGTAAGCACAGAAAAAGCTATTTTCGTATACGTAACTCACATCGTGCTGCTTGTTATCAAGGGATTTTTTTACCAATAATGTGTTAAGAGCCGTTGCACGAGTAAATAATATACCTGATACTGATAAATGCATAACTATAAAAAAAAGTGATTCATTTGGATAGATTTTCTTTTCCCTTGAGAAGGTAGGTATTGTTCACATTGAAATTTGCGATCCCAGGAGGCAAATAAGAAATTCAGAATTAGAATTTAAGTAGGATTTTTGTTGGAAAACAGAACAGGAATTTTGCTTTGTTACGGGCTACCTTTTTTTGTTCACGATATCGCATGTTATAACACATACTTACACGTGACGATTACTTCTTCGTTCACTTTCATTTTGTTTCATATTTTTTTTCAATCTTGCTGGTTCTGTGCGCAGTGAGTGAGGACACACCTTGTGCTTAGATTTCCCGTTCCCTTAGTTCCACAGTATACGACGCTTTTTTCATCCGGTAATTTTCCTCACGTTAATTTTCTGCAGCTTCAGGTTAGGTTCGTTGAGTAGGAATATATGGTTTACAAACGAAGCTGATGCCAAATGAATGTTAAAAGAACACTCCCTTGAATCTTAAGTGCAATCCAATTGTTTTACAGTGATATTTTTCCTTTATTTTATGTTGTATAAAAGCCCTTTGTAACTAAACTTAAAGGTGAATTCATGGACTGTAAATAAATGCGAAAAATATTCATTTTATCATGAAAATGTGAAAGCTTGAAATGAATTCTCAAATTAGGAAACCTTAATTATACCCAGAATTTTTGCTTTAAAAGTTCTCAGCCTCGAGACTTCCTATTCAAAGCAAATGCTCTAATCGCTCCATGGTCCGTCCTGCCAATGCTTGGTCAATCTTCAGCTCGACGGCTTCCGTCTTCTTCCCAAAAAATCCGGACTCTCAAAAATTCCAGGAACTTCGTTAACGGGTAAAAAGTGCCCCCGAATTTCGCTGCTAAACTTACCAGCATATTTTGCTAAGCTTTCGAGTCAATTCTTCATAAGAAAGTCATTTCTCTTTGTGCTCTTCGAGCGTCAACGGAATCTTGTACGACGAAACAAACTTGGTGCATTTGCTGTGCAAACTTTCAGGAATGTTTTAGAAGCGTGTTGATTTTCCATTAATTCCACCCAAGTTCGCCTTTTCACAAACATTTTTCTTTCTTGAGCGAACAAGGCTGACATTTTTCGAGGGTTCCAAACAATTATTCATGCCGAGGTTGAATTGGAGAGCACGCGGTCCTGGAAGGCACGAGCGATTTTTGGGGCAAATTTCGACAATGCGATTCCAGAGAAAGAGAACAAGCAAACAGAGAGGAATTTTGTTTACAGGACCTGGTCGCAGGGCCAAAAGTCACGCCGATTCGCTGGGGATGAAGTTAAACTCGAGGTCGAAAGTGGACTTTCCCTTGCAGTGAAAACTTACTTCACGGAACTCAACCTCTATGCTGTGCCTTAATCCACGTTCCGAGCCTTTATGCTCCCGTATTTTTGTGTCTTTATACACCTATTTTCTGTATCTGTATACATCTGAACACAGTGATCTAATTCGTTTTTAGTCAGTACTTTAATCACCTTATACTTAGTGCGCCCATTTCAATGTCATTCAGAACTTCTATAAACGTTTATTTAGCGTATTTGTCCACTTGCATTCGGAAGCCTTTTGCACCTGTATTGAATGTCCTTATTCACGTGCGATCAACATCCTATCCGTAGGTACTCAGGGTCTTTATCCCCCTATATTCAGGGTCCTTGCCCATCTGTATCAAATGCCCTTATCTGTGTTCAACATTCTTATCCACCTATATACAGTGTCATAATCTTCATGTATTTCATGCCGCTATGGGTCTGTAAATAGTGTTTTTGCCCCCTTGTATTCAGTACCTTTATTCACCAATAATCCTTGATTTTAGGCGCCTATATTCAGTGCCTCTATTTACCTCTATTCAGTGTATTTAGCCGTCTATGTTTAGTGTCTTTGTCCACGTATATTAAGTGCCTTTGTCCACGTATATTAAGTGCCATTATCCACCTCCTTTCAGCGCCTCTGTTAGCCTCTACCTAATATTTCTTTCTATCCACCTGTGTGTAGTGTCCTTATGTACCTGTATTTCTTGCTTCCATCGACTTGTTAATTTCGGTTGTAGATTCTGAACAATTTACTCGGGCTTGTTTAGAATCAGTAATAATAATCTAAAATGAGAAGATAAATTTATCATTTTCGTTTTACCCGACTGGAAACGGTGTGGAGGAAATGACATTTAGTTTTACTGTCGATGATACTGCTTTGAAGAGAAAGGGCAATTTCTTCACTCGTTTTAGGTTTTTATTTTTAGTGACTTTCAAAAAATTCGCCTTCCTAGTAGTCGAGCTTAGATCCTCTTAAATATTTCAGAAAAGAAGTTAAACCAGAACTTTCATGAACTTTCATGCCGATAGACATTGAGATCGTCAATTCAATTCCATGCATAATTATAATTAATGATATATATGATAGATGGAAAAGTTCAAATTTCAAATTTTCTCAAGCCTCCCAATGACCCATGCCTGCTCAGTTTTGTTCGAAAGTACGCTCTTACTTCCGTCTAGTCTCCAAACTCACACCCAACACGGTATTGACGGAACTTCCGTCTAGTCTCCAAACTCACACCCAACACGGTATTGACGGAACTTCCGTCTAGTCTCCAAACTCACACCCAACACGGTATTGACGGAACTTCCGTCTAGTCTCCAAACTCACACCCAACACGGTATTGACGGAACTTCCGTCTAGTCTCCAAACTCACACCCAACACGGTATTGACGGAACTTCCGTCTAGTCTCCAAACTCACACCCAACACGGTATTGACGGAACTTCCGTCTAGTCTCCAAACTCACACCCAACACGGTATTGACGGAACTTCCGTCTAGTCTCCAAACTCACACCCAACACGGTATTGACGGAACTATTTTCACGCGCTGTGGAAGTTAATCGATGGCGTAACGCTCAGAAGCAGTCAAGGGCATTGTCAAGTGAATTTTGGCTCGACTGCTGCTGATACATTTGCGTTTCGATTGGAGATCCCCTGAATTCCTTTTCATCTTGTACTTCTATTCATCTGTATTCAGCGTTCTTATCTACCTGTATTTATCATCATTTTTCACTTTCATTTAGCGTTCTTATCCACCCGCATTCAGCGTCTTTATCCAACTCTAGTTAGCGTCCTTATCCACGTTTATTCATCATCCTTATCTACGTGTAGTCTGCAAAATATTACTGTTGCTTAGCAAAAAGAGCGTTCACGAGGTTGACAGTCTTTGCAGCCAATGAGAAACAGCTGTGAGCATTGCATCGGTCGCCGTAATTTATGCAGCAATTCACTCACAGACGATAAACTTTCAAGAATATTTGATTTGCTACGTTTTTGCATCACTAAGCCTGCAAACATTTTTTTCGAAACATGGAAAGTCATCTATAGCATTTCTTTAGGCTTAGCTATTATTGGAATAAATTTAGCGAATATACTAATATCTTGATGATGATAAATCAGGACTAAACTTACACATCCTAAATATTGCACTACTGTGTGGAAGTTCGTTCATATGCTTCAAGGTTTCTATACTGTTACTTGTTTGACCTCATAAATATTCTTTGAGTAATAATCAGCTCGAATTGATCAGCATTCGTTTAAGTAAGGATTCAGAGTATTCATGCATTGTTTGGTTCATTTTCTTCATGTTTTGAGCCATGACTTATTCATTACGAGCCAGTCTCGATTTGATTGTTGCGTTCGATGAGAAACAGAATTCATTGGTCACATCAAAGCGCTTTACTGCCGTGGATTAACTCAAATTAGGGCCTGCACAGCGGAATTACCAATCCTGCTCGTTTAATGAAACGATCGTAGTATATTTTAATGGCGTAATATTACGGTGAGGATGGCTACTAATTTGAGATCGTAAAGAAACACTGCACATCAATCGCCGCGTTCGAGAATAAATGGCCACCGTTCCCTCGTATCATTTTATCTCTCAAAAGCAGCGCAACATGTGGGTTTGGGTTTTTTTTATCGAAGAATTATGGTTTCCCTAAAGTCAATTTCTTCGTACTGATGAAATACGCTAGGCGGTGTCAGAAAATCGCATTGATTTTTCGGTCCCAACGACAGGAGTTGTATAATCGATTCGATGGCTAATATATAGAAAGAAATATACGATTTCTCTTCTGGAATAACTCACTGCAACATACTTCGTTTAAGTATAGAGAAAACCCTGTAGAATGTTTCAGTTTTACTGCCATTTTATTGCTCGCATCAAAGCGACGCGACACGTAGGAAAGAAAAGCTGGCCAGTATGAAAGTCCCTTCGCCTCTTCGACGCTTTTCAATAATCGAAAAGGCAATATTTGTTCAGGTGGTTTTATGAGTAACTGACTTTGTAACTGATTCGCAATAAAATAAAGGCTTGAAAATACGTAGGCTTGGCGCAGCAGATCGTTAGTCCATGCTGTTCTCAACGTGTAGAGTTTGAGATAACGAGAGAGCGATGTGACCGTGATGTGCTGTGCAGCGAGTGCTGTGCTGTGCAGCGAGTGCTGCGCTGTGCAGCGAGTGCTGCGCTGTGCAGCGAGTACTGTGCAGCGAGTGCTGTGTTATGAGAGCTGTGCAGCGAGTGCTGTGCTGTACAGCGAGTACTGTGCAGCGAGTGCTGTGCTGTGAGTGCTGTGCATTGAGTGCTGTGCTGTGCAGTGAGTGATGTGCTGTGCAGCGAGTGCTGTGCAGCGAGTGTTGTGCAGCAAGTGCTGTGCAGCAAGTGCTGTGCAGCGAGTGCTGTGCAGCGAGTGCTGTGAAGCAAGTGCTGTGCAGCAAGTGCTGTGCAGCAAGTGCTGTGCAGCGAGTGCTGTGCAGCGAGTGCTGTGCAGCAAGTGCTGTGCAGCGAGTGCTGTGCAGCAAGTGCTGTGCAGCAAGTGCTGTGCAGCAAGTGCTGTGCAGCGAGTGCTGTGCAGCGAGTGCTGTGCAGCAAGTGCTGTGCAGCGAGTGCTGTGCAGCGAGTGCTGTGCAGCGAGTGCTGTGCAGCGAGTGCTGTGCAGCGAGTGCTGTGAAGCAAGTGCTCAACAATCACAATGGTTTTTCCACCAGCTACACAAATGCTTGAGATGCCACCACTGCAACTCTACCTACCCGGCGTTTCGTAGCATCTGAGTTCGAAATTGATTAGTTTAATTTCAGAATGAATAAATTTGTAGTCCTCGTTGCATAATACCTGAGAGAAATTCGTTTGAACAATAAATTCGTCATTCCACATCAAATGAAATTAATTCGTTGATTGAAAGGCTTCCGAAACCTCACGAGCTAACTAGCGGATGAGTCATAAATATTGAACGTTTGTCAAAAGAATAGGAAAGCTTCATTCGTTTTAAAGAGGGAAATATCCCAATCCCACGAACATGAGCATTTTTCAATTCCAGCGTTTGTAGATTATATGAAAAGCTTTCAATTATGGTTACTTCAGCGTCTTAAAGAAAGCTAACACGGGCTCAAGCAGCTCCAAATGCATAAGGTTAACGATTCATTTAAAATTGCTCAGTCGATTGCAATGTACATAAAATCTTTTCGTAATAGCGCAGTTGACAAAATTACAGAATTTTTAAATATTTTAAAATTACTCGATTCATTTACGGTACCCAGACTCTCGTCATTATAGATAGCGCAACTGATGAAATTTCTAAATTTTCATATCCTATTAAATTACTTGATCGATTGCCAGATTTTCTAGAGCAGGTCGGAAGCAAACACCATAATTTTATGGTTGACACTGCGTTGTTGAAGCTCAGCTCTGCCCGTGATATAATGACGTCAAGTTTTATCACCTCTTGACCAATATTTCACAATTTTACGGCGTAATTCTGGCCCGCTCTCTATTACTACGACTACATTACAGTTATTAAAGGTCAGTTCATGGCGTACGTTGCCGGACGACCTTTAAGCTTAGCAAATCGTTCAGACTCGAGACAAGAGTTACGCAAGCAAAACTTGCCACGATAAAGTGCAATTACGATCTTGTTGCTTGGAATGGATGAATAGTGGATCATTTATTACAGTATTTAGCAGCGCTGTGCGCTGTAAATTTGAGGGATTTGAGATGTTTTCGGAGCGATTTGTGTTACTGCATTCGAGAGAACGACGCTAAACTGGGGTTGCGTATAATTCAACGTGTGTTAGTGCTTTTCTGTTGTGTGTATTTGCTTCTTTTTTATGTGAGCAAGAGATCCTTGTGCATTTAAGGAGCACAATTTATATCATTTTGCAGGTAATTTTTTGAAGGTCGGAATGTATTTCTTATTTATTTAAAGCAGGCTTTTTGTTTTCGAGTGTGAGTACTTAATTTTTCATGTGAGCAAACGCTCCTTTGTAATATTTTTTATCACTTTCATCCAATTCATTAAATAAAACGAAACGCTCCATATTTTTATGTAATTATGTACCTCTTGTTAGACAGAGTTTAGCTCTACATGGCATCTATTAGTATAACACAGAGGTGCGCAACACTTGCTAGCTTCAGTGACGAAAGAATCTCTCTGTTGTTAAGCTCCATCTTTTATACCAAGCCAACCCCTTGTTCAGTGTTCCATACATGTCAAATTAGAATTGAATATAAGTAACTCATACATCAAAGTTAAATTTTCCTCCTCCCAAAGTCTGCATAAAGCAGCTTCCCCACGCTCCACCCTTCAGTAACCCCCCACCCTGCGCCTTGCGGTAACTCTACTACCCTGTCCCTCCTCGCAGCTTAGCAATTTTCGGCGAAGTAGTATTCGAATCTTCCTAAAAAACGCCGTATTTTTCTCGCGCTCAAATAATAGTTTCACTACAATTATTGAAAGCTATATATTATAATTAGTGTCATATAGCAATTGTATTATTGTAATTTATTATGAGGCCAATTTTTTGTGACCCCCTTACGGTGCCCAAAACTGGGAATTAAGGAACAGCTGAGCAGCATAGGACTTGGCAGATTGACTGACAATCTTTGAGAAAAAGTCGGTGCTGGTGTTCACCGAAATCATACTTTACTCTACAGAGGGTAATTTAAACTTGAACCCATATGAACCTTTTAATGACCATGAAGGAAACAAAGAAAAATCCTCTATTCGATGGGCTTGCATTGACATTATTTAAAGGAAAACGATGCTGCTTTCTCTAAACGTTTTTTTTCATAACTGCTTGGTTTTACGTCAGAGTAACGTAATTAGCTCTGATTGCAAGTACACGACGTTGCTTGAAAACGATAAAAACTTACTTTCTCGTGAGGATTCTTTTGATTTTAAATAAAATTATTCGGTTAGCAATGTCTTCCTTAAATGCTCGGGATAAAATTTGCATGCGGTATTGCGTACGAGCGTTCGTGCGTGCTCGGTACGCGTTACTTTGTTTCGTAAATAAGCTATTTTAAAGCTGAATATCAGCAGGCCAAACACATCACCATTTCACTAAAGCACCACATCATTCGTATGTGAATAACGTTACACAATGCGCTTCCAAACTATAGAACAGAACCGACTAACTGACCCGCCTTGAACACTCGTGCTCCGCAGCAAACGTAGGTTGCAAATAACACCTATCCTGACTTTTCAATAGGAGACGCCGCAAGTTATGTCGACGTGTCGGTAAACTTCTCGAACTTATGAGCTAGCATTACACGCTCATTTATATAATTGAAGCTCTCTTACCCTTGGAAGAGGCTTTCAATCGTCGAAAAGAGTGTTATTTCGAGCAAAAAGTTCAATAAACAATGTAGGCGCTATGGAATATGCCTGCAGCGGCGAAACAAGCCCTGCTTCTTGCTGTTGCCATACTTCAGCGTCGCAATCAACACAAAATTTTCATGACTTTCACCTGAATTTACTTATTCACTATCCCGATAACGTTCAGCTTTCCAATCATCCCAAGTACAACTGAACAATCCTTAATCTGAGTGAATTATGAGTTCTTTCTTTGCTTTTTTGCTCGTGGCTGAGTATCGTTACAAGCTTTATAACATTTTAGAAGTTCTTGTGTCCAAATAGATAAATATCTTTCGATTTTTAGAACCAAGTGATATTCTCTGAGCGCAAAATTTCATCGAAGCTGTTTTTATTCGCTAACAAAAAGAAGCTTTCCTTCGCGGGGAATTTCAGTTTATCGGTTCTCATTACGTTACTTTACATAAATATAAATTTTGAAATGTGATGATATTTATTATTCGTTACTTAACAAGCTTCGGTGTTCTGATTTTATCGAGGACGATTTCAGAATTTTAAATCATTGCTTTTTATTAGACGCATTTTTTGCATACTCAAAGCCTTTCTTCACAATATGGCGTCGAGCCTCTCATTATGCCCGTTCTGATAAAAAACGCATCATTGATTAGTTTCAGCCTGCTTATAAACGCATCGCTGCGTCACCCATCAAAGAAAAAGCTTTGGAGCATTCGCACAGCTGTTCGATCAGCTTCAGTTCTCAGTGACGATCACCTCAGCTAGTTATAAAGCATCGGCTGGGTGATACGGTGGTTCCGAGCACCAAACTCCTGCCTTGTTGTGTCAAGATCCTTCCTTGCGTTTAAGACTCGTTGATTTCATATTTTTTTAGTTCTTTAGTTTAGTTTAAATTTAATTTAGTTCAGATTTAGTTTAGTTCAGTTTTAGTTAAGTTTTATATTTTAAAACAGCATTTCATCTCTGCTTTCCCTATTTGGATCAGTAGTATTTGTTGGCTTCATTTAGTGATTTAAGCGATCTTGGTCCGTAATTGCATGCACATCAGCTTTAATTTACGATTTATCATATTTTAATTAATTAGAGAATTCTAGTTTTCATTACGATTATGTTATGAACGGTAATTTTTCTTCTAATTCCACTTGAAATTTTTGAGAGACGTGACAAGCTAGATGATCGGAAAACACAAAACCTAAATTTTCTCCATGCTGGGCCGCGCCTTAGCAGTCAAACATTTCAGTCTAAACTATTATTTTTATTATCATTAGTATTTTGAGCATATTTCCGGCGCTGCAATTGATCAAGTAACTAAAGCAGAAAGCAAAATATTCTGAAAATAAAACATATACTCTTATTCAAAGCTCTGCTGGAAAAATATGGTTTAAAATTTTTTTCTACAAATATTAGAAGAAGTTAGGAGTTAATTTAGACGTGCAACGGCATTTGTCATTTTAAATTCATTTAAATTTCGTCAATAATGGTTGTGTCATGCCTTATTCAGACAATATTTAGGTAAAATCATTACATTGCATTTTTACATTGCATTTATATCGCATTCAGTTGCAATTTCACAACTATTTTACGAGTACCCTGATCAAGATATGTACGGATTTTACGTTGCAGTTCACGTAGTCTCAAATGCAGGATTTTAAATTACGTGCGACATATAGGTTAAATATTTCAGTTACCAATGAAAGCCCAGCGAACAGTAGGTAATCTCATCCAATGTCATATGTGTAATGCATTGTTTATTGACCGTGGCACTATACGCGTGTTCTAATTTGCTTTCATACGCCCCAGTGACGTACCCTGAAGTCCTGAACTGATACTCAAGTGCTCGAGAATTAATTTTTTTTTAGAAAAAAGATGTACTTTGGGGCACATACCGTTCATTCACATGCCGCAAGGGCGCAGCAGCTGGGCCTAAGTTTTAGTTATGCTCTTATGGACCATAAATTTCTTGGCTAGCTAAAGGCTTTCAAGTTTTTTTAGCCGCATTACTCTCGGCTTGCTAGACCATCAATTTATTTCTCAAAGAAATGAACGAGCAAAAACGCGAACGCTTTCAATAGTTGACGAGTCATCACAGAAGAGCGCTTCACTTTTTTCCTGGAGGATTTTTCGGGGAAGGTCGAAATACAAGATCCTCTCGTTGAGCAATTCGTCCGGAAGTTTTTTTCCGGTTGTCCTATTGAGCCCATTTCTTGCTTGGACTTTCTCAGTTCCAAAGAAAGACCATATAGATGAATTTCCGCTTGACCATTCACTCTGATTCCGAGAGAGCTTTTTCTCAGGCTAACTTTCCGATGGATTTTGTGCTGTAAATTTCCATTGGATGTGAGCTCTGCCCGGAGTTGGTCTTTTAAATTGGTATTTTGGGTATTTTCTAAGCCCACCGAAAGCTCGAAGGCTTCTTTCACGACCCTTCGGAGCTCGTTTTTATACTAATTCTCTCTTGAATAATGGAAACTTCCCAAGTTTATCAATGGGTGAAATCTTCTTTTCCGCTGTTCAATAAGGAGAAATATTTCACTTTGAAATACAACGGCATCGAGCACACTCCCTGCAGCGAGCCACTCCTGCAAAATCCTTTCATTTTATTGCAATAAAGTTCGTTTCAGGTTCGGGATTTTAATTTGCTGACATCATTAATAAGGTTGAACTGAGATTCCTTTTTTACGAGTAGATTTCAAACAAAATAAAATCAGAATAGTAGTTTTCAACAAGATTAATTTCATGATTAGCATTTTCATATACTACCGTCATTGAATTTTCCACTTCAAATTCCTTATTTACATTGCTCGTGAAGTATAAAAAATTAGGAATAATTTCTATCATATTTTGTACTAATTTAAATCAACATGGTTAAATCACTAATTTTACATTCTCTCTGGTTTATCATCATGCATTGTAAATTGAGCTACCAAATATTTGTTCAGCGTGTTGACCCATCAATGCATTGTGAAGACTTAAAATCTTGCCCCATGCGGTATCGCGCCGAAAATGCGTTAATTTTGAAGTTTTATTGAGGGATACAAGATTGTCGTTGCACCTTAAATATGAGCCGTTCTGTAGTATTTTTTCACTGCCATGTCTTCTGGAGAAGGAGAAAACTTATTTTTGTATAGGTAATGACATTAAAATTGTTCTAGAATCTGCCTAAACTGGTAGATATCACTAACGAAACATCACCGAGGATATTGTATTCATCATATTATATTAAATATCTCCTTTACACCTGAGAGGGATGTGCTGAAAGGAATTGTTCTACAGCGATCTTGCGAACCTAGAACTTTCTGGAGTATTGTAGGATGACCGAGCTGCATTCATTGGGTCTGGCTTCTCAGTGTGCCTTGCAAGACAAACATTTTTCAGTAAAATTCTAGCTACCAACCGTAAAATCAGGTATTCTAGTTGTAGGTGCCCATTGTTTGTCTAGGTCTGTAATTATGTAAGTTTCATCTTTCTCCCTTAGGTTTTCTGTCTCTCACTTGGAGAAGACTAGTGTACCGTGCAGTCAACATCCTCCTAGAGACTCTTCGCCATGGCAGATCGAATCATTAACTTACATTATACCAGCTCTTAAAGAGGAATAGCGCTTCAAATAAAGCTAAAAATAACCAAAGAAATGTTTCAGTATCGAAATTGACTCACACTTATACACTTATCAAGAACTAGCAGAAAGAAAAGATAAGACCTTCTTACCATCGTAGAAATTCCAAAATAAATACTGTATGCTTACACGGACTCTGCCTTGACGCACTTTTGCTACACTAAATATCACGCCCTTACAGTTCCTTCTCAGCTAACTTATCTGTGGAATAGTTGAGAGCTCAAATAAGTTGCCAGCTATTTATTTACCTCTTGAAACTCATCACCAACAATTTACGCTAAAATTTTGAAATATAAGAACGCATACACCCGACTTCGTCTCAATCAAGAACAAGAAATATTTCATTGTTGCTCAGATAAACCGTGCATTTTACACCAATACACTCTCCACAGAAAAGAAAGTTATGCCTCACGATTTGGCAAATTAGTGCGCAAAAATTTAATTACTACTGTACATTATTTCGCATTGCTCATAGCGTGCGTTCTTAGAAGCTCATCGAGCTCAGTTAATTTCCGACATTGGTTTTTCGATTGATTACTCGATTACGGAGGCCAAATTGTTAAAAGCTCTCGAGAATTGAAGGAGTTAAGGTAGGTCTAAAAAACAGCTGTGCATCTCCTTTCGAAGATAAGTTATTAGATTTATGGCTATTCAAAATTTCGAGTTCGCTTTGAGGGTGAATACACATGTTTAAATATTCTCATCTTCGTTTATATCTTAATTTTCATTTATGATCATCATTTAATCTTTCATGTTTCATTCCTTTTTTCTATTCCCCCTTTTCGTTTTATCGAGACACGCCTTTATTTGCTAGTGGAGAGTGAGTACCCGGCCAACTGAGACTCAAATTTTGCGTCCTTGAGATGACACTCCAGCTAAAACTTCTCGCAGTCTTTCTGTAGTAATCGCCGCACTCAGCGAAAATGGTGATTTAACCTTGAACGTTGTAATAATAATAATAATAATAATAATAATAATAATAATAATAATAATAATAATAATAATATCTCTCCCTGCAAAAACAAGCACTGTAATCTTGCTAGATGAACGCAGAACCCATCTGAAAGACGTAGGTATTCTTCCGCGGGCACCTTACCAACATCCGGTTGACGTGTTCTATGAGAGACTAAGTGGAAACCTACAGCAAACTAACGTCACGGCGTCGAAAGTAAGTCTCTATTTGGTTCACGCGGTATTGCTTTTTCGTAAGCAAGTTGCTGACGCCAAGATGGTTCAGATGTGTCCCGCTATTGGCCCCCCACACGACCATCTGGTTGCCACTCGTCCCATGGCCTCATACATGTCTTCTTAATTGACACCTTACGAATTGTGGCGATGAAATTGTTGCTCAATCTCGCCCAGGCGTCAAGGGCAACCTCGTCTGTACTGCAGCCGATGTCCGAGATTCACTCGGCTGGTTTCTCTACATGTTAAAGATAAGGGAAAATTAGGCGTAGGACATTAGAGAAACAGCACGTGTTTTTCAATTGCTGACGAAAATGCACAATTTGAAAGCAGAAGGCTTTCAAATGCAATTCATTTAAGCGTTCAATTTTAGATGATGAATAGCTAGCATTGTTGAGTAACTAGTGAGATAATTTGATATGATACAAAAGCAAACATTCATGCCAAAACCATTTGTTGTTTCTGAATTTTTACACGAGGAGCCATGCCTAGCCTCGAAAACGTACGGTGTATAGACAAATTATAACAGTAGACGGATCATAATTTTGATGGGTTCACTCAGTAGTGTATTTCAAAACCGCGAATTGTATAGAAACTCCAGTAGTATATCTCAAGCACTTTAAGTAAATTCGAGTCAACACATGGATGTTCAATCTGTTGAAAAATCTATTTCATTTAATGTTAGGCCGTTGAACATTTAATTTATTACCTACAATTGGAAAATATTCGTAAAACCTCAATTAGCAAATAATCTAAAACGAAAGCGTTGTTAGATGTTGTATTTCTTGAACAATTGTACTAGTCGTGATAAAGTTGTAATTCCGTTATTTATCTCACGTACGTGGTACTCGTAACGACTTAATGTTCAGCTGACGCCAGAAACCGAAGGATTTTTCATTTAACGTCGAAAGAAAATAGGTCATTGACATTCCAAGATTAAAAATCAATACTAAAAACTGTTAAAAATCAAAAATTATTATAGACATTCGCGTGCCAATAAATCTGTCAATTCAAACGTATAAAACTCATGAGCGAAGCATAAATTTTCATCGTTATTGAAAGTAAAATTCCAACTCTAACTTCTTTGCAAAATTTTAATTGCGTTCGCGTTTCTAGGATCTCCTACTAGAGAGATGTGCCACAGCAAACCATGGTTGCTTCAGGTAAGCAAATGCAGACCGGCATGTGCTCGAGCTGTGGAGGCATAAGGTGCGACTTGAGGCGCAAGGTGCGACTTGATATGCGCATGTACGAGGACTTCATCTCTAGCAGTTTATTGCCGTAGTTGCACTTGATCTAAACCGATTTGGAGGAGAAAATACACTGAAATCAGCCGATGCTAAGTAGCTTCTGAGTATGATGATTAAATATTTCCTACATCTCCTTTCTTCCTAAATAATTCCCTTTTATACTACGTTTTCTTGTGCATCGTGAGAGAAATTTGCAGATGTGACGTATTCATTTGCATAGCTTTATCAGAAGGAACTTAGGAGTAACTTCGTAGCTCAAGCTCACTTTTAAAAAACCAACATCCCACTGAGGTCTCATCACACTCGGATTCGATTCTACATTCTCGGATTCTACATTCTGATTACGCCATTTTGAGACTGAAAGACTGGAGCATGGTATCTATTCAAAAATATACATGACATACATTGATTTATCGGAAATTTACGTTTGAGTCATAATGAGAACCTGTGTCCAAAATAATGTAAGACTGATGGAAACTTCAGTATTATATTTATTCACAAAACATTGGTACGCATCTGCACATCAGGTGCCTCCCTTCGTTTGAATCATGACTGAATAGTCCAATAATTTAAAATTAAATGCAAGGATTTATTATTGAGAAATGTTTTTCAGGCTTACTCAAAACGGCAATTCTCAATTTGTCGACGGACTCCCACCAAAGGTAATTCGAGGAATAAATGTTGCGTAACAGTACGGGGTTTGCTGTAGTGAAACATTTCACCTGGGAAAATTGTATCAGTTATAGCGCAAAATGTCTCTGAGGAAATAATGTGCATTGAATTGTTCCATCTAAGGATTTAATTCAAAATCGAATTGGGCATAGTTGATGAAACTTCAAATGCTCGATAAATCAAGGTGAGAAAACGGGACTTCTGGGTTTAGCTTCATATCGAGAAAATCAGAGTATTTAATTTTTTTTAATTTAGGAACTTTCGAAAAATGAAGTAAATTATCTTATCTGGTCTTCTCAGTAAACATAATGTTATGACAAAACCCATTAAAGCATCCAAGACACTTTTATCAGTTTTATTTTCTATCATAAATTAAGTGTCTCTGATCGAGGTATCGCCTACTAAACACAATTTTTAAATAAGCCGGACGTGTACGGATTCATTTTCGAAATCAATAAAAAAATATTAGTAACAGAAAAATTCAGCAGAACCCATAGCGAAACCATCAGCCTGTTTTTAAACCTGATTCTTCAATTTAAAATGTAAATCCTAAAGACTTATTTCAAGTAACTTTATACAATTTTATTCAGATAGATTAGAGCATACTCATCTTCAAAGCCTCAATTCTTGAATTAAGGAACAATATCTCAACAATGATGATTTTTTTAAGAATGACAACTTTCGTAATTTAGATTCAGCTCAAAATGCATCTAAAACCCTAATTTTATTTCTATGCTTATTTTTAGACACCGAAACAGCATGAATGTGATACAAGGTGAAATTGCCCATTTATCTTTATGTCGTTCTAGTCAAAATGACGATGTCGAAGTTAAATTGAGCTTTAGTCACTCAATTCAATTTTGGTTTATTTTGTATTTATTTAATCACATTCTTTGATTGAATGCTAAATTTAGATGAATACCTGAACTCAATGATTTTATCCGGATTTTTCCAACCACGATGAAGTTGCGTGAAGTCCGAAATGTTTGTTTTTAGGATGACGTTTTTGTTACACGAGTTCATCTGCTCATTCATGAATCCAAATTTTCAAGGAATCAGCATGTAACATGCATACTTGAGAATAAATACGAAGCACCAATTTTCAATGAATCAGAAAGTTTGAATAAAAAAGTAGAAAAAAAGGACAGGATTTAGCGTGATGCTTCAAGGTATAAAATCAAATTTTCATGGTACTTTTTTGAGTTGTATAAATTTCTCACATTTCCATGAACAAGAATTTACCAATAAACATTTAAAACCAATCATGGCACAAATTTTTGAATATTTTCTTACCACGTAATCATAACTGCATTAAGTATCTATGATAAAAATGAGCTTGCTCCGATCTAATATTTGGAAAAATCTGAGACACCAGTTTACCAGGCAATTTTCTCTCCATATTGCTTCTAGGCCAGTCAATTTTCTTTCGCTTCGCCGTCTTAGATTCATTTTTCAGAGCTGGTCACGCTTAGGCTGAGCAAAGTCATTTGGTGATCGGCATGCCATGACAAACCGTTGCGTGTCATCGTAAATACAGTGCGCTAAGTTAAGCCCGAGCTTACTATATTATCTCGGCTCTAAATCTTGCCTCACTTTCGTGCAACAATGAAAGTGAAGCTTGACTTCTGATTGGTTCGTTTTCGTTCGAACATCTCCTTTGAGTAGTAAGTCGGGCCTGATCTTCGTCGTGTGCATCGCACTCCTGCGAGAAACCGAGTTAAGGAACTACACAGAAGCGAATGCGCTTTGAATGTATAACAAAGTTTGTGTTTTGTTTTATAAAAAAGTTGCAAGGTTTCGGCGTACTCGCCGTCACACGACCGGTCTTGAGGTTTGATGCCAGTCTTTGGAGAGCGGCTGCAAGCAAGGCGCTCGAAGTGTCTCTTGTGCTAACTCCTGAGACGAAGGAATATAAAAAATAAAACAGCAAGACTCTCATCCATGCGTTCATGGTTGCAATAATGAGAAAATCGAACGTAGATTTTTCAGTTAAACTAACTTTGTTAATCAATAGCAGCATACTCTCTTTTTACTGCCTTATATACGAAGATGAAGAAAGAGAAAAATAGATTGCTGATAAAAATCAGTCGCCTGGTATAGTTCCAAAACTAAGGCCTGCAAAAGTTTCTTTCCTCTCGTTCGTCTTTATCTAGGGAGAGGCCGATGATGCATCGACCTCTTGCACGTGAGTTTGCTTACGTTTCTTATTAAATGTCGCATCATATTAGTGTCTTTTGGAGGTGCCGGTTTTTCGCCCGCTGATTTGCAATGACAGCTGGAACATTTAATTTTAGTTCCGCTTATCAAGTTGAGTGAGACTATCAGGAGCGTTTTCGTAATTCCTTCAATTGTGATCCACCCTAAACGTATTGAGAGCTCGATGGCTTTCATAACGTATATTTCCGTGCGTCTACACCATTAATTACACCAAAGTTATTAGTTATGCCAAACTCCTAATTTTACACCATTTAATTCTGAACAAAGGAAATCCTTTGAGTTGATTACATTCATGGTAAAGAATATCCAAGTCCACGTAATCATTAAAAATTTACCTAGTTTTAGTTTTCCGTCTTTGACATATTTCTGCAAGCCCTGTAAGCAGATATCATCAGGTTGCGCTGTATCACTTAATTTTTTTCTGAAACAGTTTGAATATTTGTAAGGCTGTCATGAAATGTTGAAATTCTTAAAACAAGTCCACATTTCTTAATTCATAATTTCTATTTAATGTGTGCACACACATTCAAATTTCACGAATTTATTTTAGACAAAGTGACTCTTCTAAAAGTTTGATGAGTTATGATCCCCAAGACATAACACTAAATGTTTTATTGCAATTTATTTCCTAATTTCATCTACATGATTCAGAATTTATATTACTGACCTCCGGCTGTTTGACTTCGTTCCGCTTTAAATTGTACAGAATTTCCAGGTTAAAATGATGTGACCCTTCTAAATGTGAGTGCAGCCGTGAAATTGAAGAGTGAAAACCAATAGTCGGCAAGTAATTGGTAAGTGGAAACTAATGGTTGACTAGAAATTGGTATGTGAAAACTAATAATCTGCCAGTCATCGCCAAACTCCATTCTCTTTAGTTTTTTTAATGTGAATGTGATCATGTCTTTGGTTAGTGCGTTCTGGTTGTAATGTTCGATTTACCTTCTCAGACTTATAGGCGGCGATTCTTTTTATCTGCGTTGAATCCCGTTCTTTAATTATTCCTTCTTAATTACTTTCCGTGTGCCTGTCTCCGTAGATCAGGCAGCACGCGAAGCTGAATATTTTCGCCTCCATCATCACTTATGCAAAGCCGAGCAAAGTTACACGTGTCTAATGTCACAGTGCGCCTTTCTACTTCCGATACATTGAAGTTTTTTCATGTCGACCAAAGCTTGTATCATCCGAACAGCCATTGATTGATCTCATGAATAACTCCTGACGCAAATGCCAAGAGTGCTAAGTCATGTTTGCTATGACCATTCAATAAGTCTGCCGGATTTATAAGCTAATTTTCGAAAGTTATACGTTAAAATATTTGAGCACTAAGCAGTGGAACGATGACTGAAAGTTGCGGCACTACTTCAAAGGAAATTGCATTATCGACGCAACGGTATGCTTCACTTTTCTCGTTTTATTTTTGTCACGTTAAATGCCCATGCCTTCAACATTGGACGTTCTTACTTTGGGGTAGGCATCTATTTTATTTTAAATTATATTTTACATGTTTTTCATGGATTAAAAACTGAGGTTTCACACAGTAAGTAAAGTAATTAAAGTTTCTCACATCGTGAGTTTTTATTAAAAACGTGAGGAATAAGCTTGTTTCATAAGGGTATTAGACATTATTTGCAAAAATTTGCTACCCTAGCGTTCAGGATTCTGATGAACACATGCCTACGGATACATTTTTCTAGCTTTTAACTTCATACTGATCGTTTCTTTAACAAATTTCAGAATTTCTATAATGCTAATCCAAATCCGTATGATTTATATCAATTTTTCACCCTTAACACCACTTATAAAATTATCTTAATCACGCTAATCAAAATTTATTAGGTTAGTTTAATTGCTTTAACCACAATCCCAAAAATAAGGCTATCTTTACTGAAATCTATAAGATTAAGTTATCTTCATTACCAAAATGCAATACCTTAAATTTTACAACTTCTTATTCTGCTCATCAGCATCCCTCAAATATACGAATGTATAATAATCATTATGCGTATAATTTTTCAATTTATAATTATAGTTTTATGAACATTGTCGTAACTGGGGCAATTTTCATTGCGCCAATCACCAACTCGTAATCAAGTAATCTTTAAATAACTCGCGTCATGAACGCATGCTCTCAAAAAAATGAGGTCTCGAACGTCTGGAACTGAGAAAAAACATGAAATTATAGTATTTTTCACCGCATACCTTAAAATGTGTGAGGGAATAGCGTAATTATGAGCTCTAATGTGCCAACCAATATGAGCTGAAAGCTGCACGCAATCCAGAGGAACTGAACTATTCAGGGTAAACATGTACTGCCCGCACGTGATGCCATAGAAATAATTTGGTTTCCGCAACAATTGCACAGGAATATCGGCTCGTATTAGTGTAGCTCGTCCGCTCGACACTGCCTCCAGCACTGGGGACATGTGATCAGCGTATTCGTAAAAAAAATGGTTTTCCTACCGTTGAAAATATTTTGAAAATGTTCTGTTTTCTGAGAGACATAAATTGCAAAAGTTAGTTTGCCGCTGGTTGTCAGTGCTTGAAATTATGGTAACTTCTCTGCCAACAGAATAACGGAGCGGAATTTATGGTGGAAACCTCTACTATAAAAAAAAATAGAATTACATCTTGTTCTCTCCCATCTTTTTTTGCATTGTACGCGTGTTGAGGTATTGCTGATTTCATTTTATTTCTGATGGTATACACAAATCCATACCGAAGAAATAACATCACGATGAATCTTACATGCATACTTACATGCAAAATGAATAAACTCCAACGAACATCAACACTCTTACTTTAAAAAATAACCACGAAACATGAACGCCAGACTTAGATCCTTACTTGGACACAAGACATAACAATACCAGCTGGATCTCTCACGAATACCAAAATACATATGACGATATTAGGACGAACTTCTGAAGAATACCCACATTTATGTATAAAAAATGATCCCTAACATGAATATTAAACTTAGTTCTTTGTTTGTGCACAACTTTAATTATTAGCACGAATCTCTCCTAGCCTTGTCCACAAGAAACTCATGGACGAAGCGAGTCTGGACAGAGAAGAACAGAGCAGGACTGGTTTCAGAATGACAATCCAAGGTCAGCTTTGCGTCGTCTGTGTGTTTTTCGTATGTAAATCCCCTTGATCAACTGTACTATCAAATTTCATCAAGATCTCTTTAATTGGATACAAAACGACTCGATTTCAAAATAATAGGCGTAATCTTTTCAATCTAGATTAATCGTCGAATTTGATGCATCAGCTTTGAGCTTGCTATAGAAGATCGAACTATGAAGAGCCAAGAGCCTTGAAAACAAGTCTATTTCAGTGAGGGCTACTGGATACCAGAAATTGAGGATGAAAGAATAGCTTTAAAATTGTCCCTATGAAGTATCAGCTTTGTATAGTGTAATGTAGTTGACGTGTGTCTTAGTTAAGCAACCCATGTTTCATTTTAATTAATTCGTGAATTTCGTTTGGTTGTTAAAAATGAAGTACTTCAATTTCTCAGAAATTCTTAAAGCTTACCCTTGTTTACTTGTCCAGCACGGCTGATTGTGCTGCTCTTTTTGATTTTTCGTTCCCGCAGGAAGTTTTTTATACTCCTAACGAAATTAATACTCCTAATGGGATGATATGAGATGCCGAGCTGAATGTTTGCAGGCCTTCTTTTTGTTAAAAGAAGAGAACTTTGTAGTGTTATGAACTGTCTTTTTTCCATTCTCTGCTGTCTTTTTTCAGCCCGTCAGAGTCTCTTTTTCAACTTCTATCTTATACCATAAACTTCTTCATTAACTCGGTGTTATAATACACCGCGGGAACGCAGCGTGTGTGTAAACGCTACGTGTTTTAAACTCAATACTAAATGATACTTCGTCCTCTTCCTGTAATTGAAACACCTCTTTTGTGTTTAGGAGAGCTCTAAATTGTCTGATATTCTGATTTTTACATATTCAATGCTACCTCGTGGATCACGTATATATTTTACTCGTGGATGGAAACAGAGTAAAAGCCATCGAAATATCCTAACGGAATAAAATAACTTAATTATGGCTGACATTAAGGTTATAAGAAGTAAAACTCATCCCTCAACACTACGTCCATCAGCAGTACCTGCTACACCGCCTGATATGCACCGTTTTCACTATTAAAATCGACGTGAGTGTGGTCACCTAGATCACATACATCATCCAAAATTGCTATTCCAACCTAAATCTCTGTTGTCACCGAGATGTCATATGTTAGTGCCACGGTAGCTCTTAAATCATACTGATTAGTTATTTCATGAATTATTTTAGCAAGTTAAACGAAATGAGTGTTACCTACGTCAGCTTCATCATTTGGATTTCATTGATTACCTTGTGATGTCAATCAGTTGGTGCTCGTAAATCAGCACGCTGGACCTAATCCCTGGCATTATGAGATCACCTACTGGCACCTCCGTCTTTCTAGAAAGCATAAATCGTTAGCGCACCTGTGCTGGCCCTTACATGCCCGGTCTGTGGCTTGACTTGAGTTGGGTTGAATGTGCGTAATGAGTACACTGGTATTCAAAAGACATGGCTACTAATGGTACGAGTATTCAATTCATAAATACGGAATAATACACCATATTCACTTGAGATAAGTGATTTGTTATAATTTCTAACATTCATCGGTGAGAAATTTTTTAAAATACATGTTCATAAAATTTCCATTTCACTTATGTGTCTTCAGTGCACTTGCGTTCAAAATGACACTCTTATCGCTTCATATTGTACATACATACATTAACCCCTTCCCCAACAATTTTTTTGTAAAAACGTTTCTTTTTCAGACTAATTTTTCATTTTGGTTCTATGTAATATTTTTAATGCTGGTAATGAAAACAGTTTGTAATTATTTTTTCTTCCCATTTTTGTGGTCAACTTTTTATTTTGAAAATACCTTTGTCGGCAAAAACGAGTCAAATAGTCATTGTCTGATGTCGAGAACTAGTCATTGTCGAGAAATAATCATTGTCTGATGAACTGGCAGAGTTATCAGAAGTATTCAAGCTTCTGAGGGAAGGTTGATATTCACTATCTTCCGTTGAACTAGAAATTTGGTATAACACTTGGAAATGCTACAACAAAAATGAATGGAAATGTAGATGCAAACAACACCCATCCGACGTCAATGGCTGTCAGAGCAAGTCTAGAAAACAATGTCCTTGAAATCCCACAGCTCTACCCTGTCGCCTCTGCCAGGCGTACAGTTTGACGAGAATACTCATTTCACACGTAGAATGGCTTACAAAGGCTCAAAATCGACGAGTATATACGTGTGTAGCTGGTTTTTGAGGGTAAAGCTTCAGACGAGTATACTCGTCAACGACTGAAAAACGAACATTTTGTGAAAACGGGTATACACGTTTCTGCCGGGGAAGGGGTTAAACACATTGACTGCTATTGATTAAACTGAAGTTCAGTATTCAACTCAAGTTTGAATTCAAAAGTTGTTAGATATTTTACGTATACCAAAGAGTAATTGGGTCAGTTAAATGCTATTCATTTTTAAAAGGTTCTTAAAACTTTTTCAAACGGCCCACCGGTGGGCTGTAGTCGATGTTGTAATGAATATGGAATAATACGGTATATTTATTTGATATAATGAAACTGTTGTAATATTGCAAATGTATCGTTTTGAAATTGTACGACATACATTTGCAGAAATTTTCCTATTCACTTCTCCAAGGTTTATTGTATTTTGAGCCAGAAAATTTTTACATCTGTGATTATACAGTTATCGCTTCTCACTAATAAAGTACTGCAAAACTCACAGTCTTAGTCACTATTTTACCGTGACCAAGCACCCATAATTTACTGGCATTCGGTTAGGTTCATCTAAAAAATTCTTTAAGATCTCTTCTATTCCCTCTTTTGAGATCACAATCTCTGTACATTCTTGAACTAACTAAAATATGAAAGTACTTTTTCTTGCTCAGACTTGCTATGTAATTTCTTTGATAATAAATGCTGAACATCTCTGTATAAAAATAATCTGAAATATTTGAGGGTACTTAATTTTCTCGTCTTCTGGAAGTTGTTCCCAACATATCTCATATACCGTATGACCCAAAAAGAGGTTTACCCGTGTTTAAAATGTCATAACTTAAGAAAAAATTAAGATATTTTGGATATGTTTGCTTAATTCGGCATCAGATACAATTGTCTACCGGTCTCCGTAAACGTTAAAAAATACGTGGCCATTCCACAGCTTTTTATAGTTAAGAAATAGACACCAAAATGAAAGTTGCACCATGCGATTATTTTTCATGTGGACATCTAACAATAAAGTGTATGCAACTCCAATCTATTTAGGTGGCTTGAGGATGCTCATCAAGGTTGAGGTTTACATTTTAAAAAATGATCCTCATCGTGTGAAAAAATAATGAAAAACATGAGAAAAAGAACTCAGGTTTGCGTAAATAGAAATGACAATCAAGTAAGAGGAAGAGACGAGTAAAAACAATTGTGTTCAATAAAGAATGGTTTTAATTTCTATTATTTTAAATACAGGTTCTCTAAGTGAAAAAGATATACAGAAACCTATTTTATTTACAGGGGTTCATAACCTTTGATTAGCCATTCATGTACAGCTTTCATTTTGGGGCCTATTACTTAACTATTGAATGTTATGTAATGGTTACGTATTTTTAAAAATGTGCAGAGACAGATAGAAAATTATATTTTACGTCGAATAAAGCAAACAGCTCCAAAATATCTTAATTCATTGAAAAGTTAGGATATTTTAAAACATGGGTAAATCTTCTTTGGGTGAAGCAGTATACAGCGCTCCTAATTGTATTGCGCATTTAGCCATGTAGTTAGTTCACTGTGACCAGCTGTCTAGTTATCTTCTCTTCGGGTGTGGTGAATCTCTTTTTGAAAGGAAATAGCATGATAAAGAAAAGTTTTCTTATAGTTAGCTGTCAATATTGATATTTATATTCTGACCAAAAATTAGTAGGTATTTGGATCTACGTATAACACTTTTTTCAAAGTGTTCAGTTTCTGTTATTTGTCATGTGAACGAATATAAAGCGATCCCATGACCTTTCCGTGATAAGTTTGAACAATCACTGGAAAAATTTTTTGCATGCAAAACAAATTCAAAATTTCGTTTTTTTCATTGGAGGTACTGTGCAAGGTCAAAGTTATCCCATTATTTGCGCGGAGAGTACATACTTTCTGTATCGTGAAATATTTAATATTCTATTATTCAGACTTCAAGAACTCCTCAATTTCACAGCTTATCTTTGTCAACAATATCAAGTAACTGATTTTTGTTGACCATGGATTTTCTGTTCATTGTACAATCCAAAAAAAATTCCTGGAACGGAATTACATCTTCCTTCAACCGCAACTCAGATCCAACTCTGACGAAGATATCCTAGTACACAACAGCACCAGTGTCAGTAATAATGTTCAGCAGCAGTGGTAGCCTGCAATCGAAATAAAACCTGTCATAATCCCGGGCTACAAAAGTTTCTCTTCCTATTCCCTAGAAAATTCTCTCTCCGAAGCTCTTGCGTATTACGGCAGAGTCCGTTCGCCAGCCTGCTCGTCTGTCCGTTCACCCGCACTACTCTACGTCTATCTTGCGCTCTGTGAGCGCTCCCGTACTCCTAAAGGCAACGTCGAACAGACGTCCCTTCCTCCGTAATTGTGATGCGGCCAGACAGTCTTTTGTGTACAGTGCTTTTGCGAGTCCGCATCCTGTCACTGCATTCACATGTAATGAGGTGACCAAATATAAGTTAGTTCTGCTCTGGGTAACGTGCGACGGTCAACAGAAAAGGAGCAGGAGTGAGCTTGCAAATTGCTTACTTTCTGTGCGTCTCGTTATAGCGAAAGATGGCTAAATTTAATGATACGTATCAATTTGTTTGGCCAGTTTCTTTACGTATTTGATACTCGGAAAAAGCACGTTTCTCAGCTCGAGGTATATTTTAGGGGAGTTTTCGGCTGACCATACTGTTACAGAACCTTCTGTTGGTTCTGTCACTGATGCAGCAAATTTGTCGTGAATAAATTCACTCGAGTACTAAATTCAGTTCATTAAAAGTGTTTTCTCTATCCCATGCTATATTTTTACCTTAAGAGATTATTTTAATGGACATTTGGAAATAACATCCGTTTAACAGACATCGTCAGTTGCTGAGGAAGCACCCCTCATGGGAATACAACTATTGTATCTATGGGAATCAGCGCTCCCTGGGGGGGGGGGGAAATGTGAAGGCTCGAGCTGAGAGTTAGACAGGCCTCCTTTCTGTTGAAGTAAAATGTTTTTGTTATGTTAAAACTTTGACTGCTGCCGGTAAATCTGAGGTTTAATATTCAACTTGAATTTAACGTCTATTGTAGTAAACATTAAAACTCGTGTAGTAAACTCGTTATAAATATTGGGAGTTGATTAAAACGTCAAAAATGGACCTTGGCTTCTTGAATCCATTGACGCTTCTTGAATTTTTTATCTCGAGTCTATGTGGGTCAAAGCTAACTTAAATATTTATACCGTAACATAAACGTCACATATACGTGCTATTTCAGAAACCATAATGCACTCCTTTCGGACGATCACAGTTTTCTAATACAATATATTATTGAAAATAGCGTTCATGTGAACGATGAATCAATCATGTTCACAAAATCAAAAATAGATTTCCTAGTTATTGTAATAACAATAAATCCAGGAAACAGTGATAACCATTCCCGCTTGCTATAAAAGCGCTCGTGGAGCTTGAATTTTAATTGTTTCCTAGGATTTTGAGTAAATTCGTCTCATCAAAAAAAATTTATACCGGTTAGTGATTTGAAACATTTTGTGAACAATAATTGACTTGAAGAAACCGATACCGAAGAGTATTATCGTTGCTCAAAGATATACAATATGTTCAAAAGAATGATGTAATAGTATAAACATAAAAAGTTGAACTCATGAGCATTTGTTTTGTTAGTAGTCGACTCCTCGACTCTACAAGTTTCCTTCGAGGTAATGGGTTCACTTTTTAGTTCAACTTTTATTCAACGGCATTGTAAAAATACACCAACCATGAATAACACATCAAAAATTTATCTTCTGAACATCCTAATTTAAAACAATATTGAACCGACGGAAAATCGTTGTCTCGCGTAGCCTGCTAAAACTCACCGTGAATTCCGTACTTATTCCGGGCTTGCCCAATTGTGTTTCTTGCGCGAGCATTTGAATTTTTCATCCCCTCCAGAGGGCTTGAAGGAACAAGGCTAATCTGGAGAGTTTGTAAGCTTAGCATTTTGCCTGTTTCATCTCTTAGGCTCGGAAGCTAAGCCGAGGTCTCCTGAGTAATAAGACTCCCGTCATATCTCCCACAGACAAGATACATGCCCTCGGGGAGCGCTAGGTCCCTCGAGTGCTAGTTCAGACAGCTATACTATTATCTTGCGCCTGCTTTCTTTTCCGACAAAATTAAAGCCTTTGACGAAAGAAAGGAAAGTTATAATCAACTCGACATACCGAATTTTCTTTGACTTCGCGACTGCTTTGTAGCTTTTGAAGGGTGGGATTGGGATGACCAGTAGGCTGCATTTACGATGTCCCTGAGCAATTTCAGACGACAACTTCAAATTATATTCTGTTGAGTTAAGGTATTAAAGGTTGGGTCAGCATGAAAAGCTCAGCGTTATTGCTATGGAGAAAGTAAGCTTGTAAATGCCACTTGTGCATACAATTGCTCCCAACTATTTCCAAGCGCTTTTCATGACAAGCGTCGAAATAGAATGTCATCAAAAATATCTTAATTATGAACGTAAAATCCGTACCAAGCTGATTATTTTGGAGTATGCGCGCGTACATAGGTATATACATGTACTCATCCTCGTATAATTATGGGAAATGGGAAGCTAAAATTCGATACGACGTATCGATTTATGAGAACGAAATATTTCTGTACGTGTGTTACACGACGATAATTCGAACACTTCTCATCTAAAGATGGTACAACTATTGTATTTATAAGAATTAGATCTCCAAAGGGGTAGAAATGAGGTCCCATGATAAAAATTTGATATACTTCTTTTTATGGAAGTAGTTTTTTTTGTTACAAACCTGTTTTTCGATTTACTATCGTCCTCTTTTCAGTATCTTGTTTCATAAGCATCTTTCAATCCTACCGTCTCGATGCGCTTGGTGTGGGGTACACCTTGTGCATTGTTCACGTAATTCAATGCAAAATGACGCTTTCTTTCTTCCTATCTTAAGAATACCTTTGTTGGGGTTTGTGAACTTTAATTATTTTTTTATCAATTTCGGCCAAATATTTTTTCCATATTTTGCAATGAATCACAAAGATTATTAAAACATTCTGTGTCGCTCACAGAACAAAATTACTTTCACAAACTCTCAATAAGATAAAACGTATCTCCTCTTCCAAAATTCTTGGTGACCGTTGTTGATCCTCTCTAAAATATAGCGTAGAAATAACGTCCATTGTTTCCCCAATTTTTCTCTCGTAAAATCGCTTGGGTTCTTGCAGCTTTGTGAAATGGAGTATCGACTTTAGTCTTCCGCAAGTTTCGGTGTCCAATCCTTTTGCATGATAATAAGAATTGTGCCTCAAAATAAGATTATTTCAGGTATTCACATCGTTGTTAGTTTTCATTTCCCCTCAGGGGGATACAGGTATTGTATCTATGGGAATTAGCGCTCCCAGGGAGACTATGTGAGGGTCTGAGCTAAAGGTTAGGTAGGCTTCCTTTTTGTTGTAATAAAATAGGTTTTTGTTTTGTTACGGACCATCTTTTTTCGGTCCACTGCTGTCCTGTTTTTCAGCACCTACTACTTTCTTCTTCAACTTTTTTCTTGTTTCATGAACTTCTTTCCTAGCTTACTGTTTCTGTGCACCTTGTGCATAGATTCGGCGTTCCCTCAACTCCATACTAAATGGTGCCTTCCTCTTTCCTCTCTTGGAACATCTTTGTCGTGGTTAAGGGAGGCTAAAACTTTCTTATATAATAATAATAATAATAATAATAGTTTTCATTTTTTCTCAATGGCTCGTGGGATGGTGGGACACAAACAAATAAGCTGTCGTCGATTTACCTGTTACTGATTTTGAACGAGAGTACATGCGGGAGCGTAGATCGCTCCTTAATGGAAAAGTAGGTTCTTTTTTGACATTTTCCCTATGTCCTGCGCATGTTTTTTTCTAGGCAGTGTGAACGAATTTCGTGTACACTGGTGTCGGAATATTTATTAAGTTAAGCTCAAAGTTTAGTTTCTTTTCGTTGATTCACTGCTAGATTGACGGAAAAGAAATCTATGTTCCACAATTAATAGTGGGGAAATTTGTCTGCTTGTATCGCAGCACGTTTTGGACTCGTCTTCGTTTTACCTACCTTCAATTCTATCGCTTACCTCTACGAGTCAAAAGAGTACAAATCTTTCATGATACTGGAAGGCTAAATTTGTTGAATGAACAGAAATTCACTCGTGAAAACTCTGCATGTTCGTGATTTCTAAATTTTTCGCCAGTGCATTCTTTTGTTATGAAGACAAACGAGTTCCTAGTTACGCCAACGTGAGAACTTTTCGTGCAAAATGGTCCGCTAAGTTAGTCGGATTCGGCAGTTGAGAAACGCACATAAGCAAAAAACCTATTACTTAACTCCCGAGCATACACTAATTTCAATCCAGATTAAAACTCCGAGAGGCTTTGAAGAAGATGGCAAAGTTTTTTTTCTTTCATTTCACCGTTGGCTAAAGATTATGCCGCACAAATAAGAGAACAAGGGAGTCTACTATTCATTCCAACCGAACAAAAAATTCTGCTAATTAAAATATATGATTTTGTGTGAGCTCACCTAGTTCATTCATTATAAATTATTATTCCTGCTATGCTCGAGAAAATTTTTACTTCTCACGCAGTGAAACAACTTGAATTGTATATTTACCTAGTGAAATTGTATACAAATATGATAATCAAACATATGAAGAGTATACTGTACCAGCTGTTACAAAATTAATGTATCAAATATCCCGAATATCCTCTTTATTCAAGTACGCGCTCCTTCCGTAGCCCCCGACAGCTCCTTCACGAAACGAATGTGAGGCTGCAACACGCAGGTCGAGAAAATATCGAAAAATCAATCAATAATCTGTTTTTCGCAGGCGCGGCGGGCTTGTTTCGGCATCTCGGTGTGCACCATCAATACCGAGCTTGAGTAATGCTTAATATGCATAAAAGCAGCTCTGGACGAGCCGCGTGTAATACCGTCAACGAGGGAGAGGCCTCGACGGGTAAATGCAAGCGACAAATGAGAGCAATTTGCCTCTCGAGTGTCCATCTTTGTTGGCTGAATTGCGGGCCCCATTCTGCTGACAGTGAGACAATAATTTATGCGTGCTACTTTTGCTGGAATACGGCCGTATGGAATGAATCTTCTGTCGATCCGGTGTTACGTTTTGCGGACGGAGCCGGAAAAAATCCGGTCTCGTGTGAATTATTCTTTTAGCAGTGGCGGACAGGCTATGTTACTGAAAACTTTTATCGCGCTCGTGAGAGCTGTTTGAATACTGCGAATTTCTTTAGTTTAAATAAATAAATTTTAGTTCCTGCAATATTTAATAGTAAACTAACTCGTGAATTAAACACCAAAGTTCAATATTCCTTTAACTTCTAAGTGCTTTCTACAATTCAAAACTATATTTATGACCCCGGGTACTTACTAAAATTTAATTTTCAGCTAAATTCTAAATTTTAGCAGCTTTTTGAAATCTTCATTTCAAAATCGAACTCATTGCAATACGGTCACCGAACAGCAAACATATCTCTTTTATTTAGGAGTCTGTGTGAGGTGAGATAGAGGACCACTCCCCAGAACCTTCCGTGTTCAGAAGTCATCATTCTTTTTGTAATTTTTCAGAATGTGGGTTTGTAGTCGCATAAAACTAATGTTGTGTCATGGCGCGTATGTCGTAAATCCGCTTAGCAAGGAGTCGCCCTGGTCCCGTAATGGGTAGAGCATGACGCGCTACATCGCACACATGTAGCTGTGTGGTGCATCAGTGCGATGACCTGGCAACTTCAATTATTATCAACAAAACACGTCCTCCTGTGCTTAAATTTTGACAACAAAATGCAAGCTTGAGTATGACGATAATTGAAGTCAACAAAATAAAGCTACACAGAATTGGACTAGCCCCTATGTCCACTTCTGTTAAACTTTCTTAACCTAGTTTAATTTTTCGTATTAACTTTCCATTGCCAAGCGCCCGTTCAATTTTTCGTTACCAGGCGTTTTTACAATTTTTTGTACCTGATGTCAAGTTCAATTTTTCGTAATCAACGACAAATGACAATTCCCATAACAAAATGCAAGCTGTAATTGATTTCACAATCAATAACCGCAGGTGCTAATACATTCAACGCTTTTTTTGCTCATGCGAAGAAAAATGCTTCAGAGGAAGTTTGAAAATGCTTTCCTACGATAGAATTGCTTGCATTTATCTGATTGGATTCCGTACAAAAACCTTTGCATTTGAAAAGACTAAGGTCTGCTGCCCTACAGGAAGATGTTAGGTAATCATATTTGTTAGTTAATATGAATTTTATTTCATTTAATATTATTTTTATTAGTAATTATTTCTTTTTCGTTTGTTTGCATCTATGGGAGTATTATTTATATGCTGTGAATTACTCTATCATTTCGAATTTTTTTCAGAAAATTTTAGTAAGAACCCAATTTCAAGTAATTATCAATAAACTTCAGGGAATACGCAAATGAATTGGCGTGCCCAAAAATTTCAGAGAAGAATATTCGAGTCAGTAATTGTATTTATAAGTTAATGATACGGAACAATTTTCATTTGGGTGAATCAAGTCATGCAGTTTGAATGGAAAAACAAGACGGATCTGGTGAATAGAGGAAACTATTACGGGTAAAATTTGAACGAATGTTTAACCGATGTTTATTCGTAATTCCTATATCGTCATCTAAATTTAAATTCTCATCACTAAACTGTTTCATTCAATAGAAATGACGCTTTATTAGTAACACAAAGGTACCATTAGTAGCAGTTCAAAGAATGGAATGCAGAAAACACGTATAGAGGTTAGTCAGCTAGGAAAAGCACGATGGAACCTAATACCTGTACTTTCACTACGACGAAAGCTCATTGGAAAAATATTCCATGTAAAAAATTATGTTTTTCGTAGCAAAAGGTTTTTTAAAAAATGCATAAACTCTTCGGTAATGTAGGTATAATTACCGATCTTTGATTTCAAAACGGGACAAGTCCGAGCTAACAGGTTAACTTGATTCGTATATTGGTTTAACTCTGCAAAAAACATTCGGTGAAACTATTAATATGTTACACTGTTTCAAAATACCATGTACACCATAACGCTTTTTCAAGCTATGAGTGTACATTGAAGAAATCAGTCAATTTAAAAAAACGATTATTCTTTTTCCCAAAATGAAACCATTTTGAATTTATCAGCTAACATTGTAATCCAAATAATACTTCTCTGTTCATTCATGATAATGAATCATAGTCCAAATTACGGTGACAATTTATTGCACTTCTAATTGAACATAAAAATAGTTAAAACACTGTTTGACTACTATCAAACTTCATACATTCCTTGTTCATATGCTCCAACTTATCACCTACACCATAAAATATGTGAAAATCCAGTTGAACACCGTACTCGAATGTAAGTCGGCTAAACCTGCAACCTCCTCTGAACGTAATATTCTAACAAGCGTCATTGCAAACTTGACGTTAAACCTTACCCGGTCACTAATAAGGCGAGGTATAACCATATCAAGTTGAAGTGCGGTGCAGAGTTGTAGCAGTATCCAAATTAGAACAGCATTCGATGCTTCATCAGCCCCTTCATAATAATGAACGGAAAACACACGAGAAATCACGTTGACTGAATGGAAAAATTTATGGTCTTTTGAATTTGCTTACTGTTTACGAGCTCCGTGTTGTATGAACTTCGAAACTCATAGCAAGATAGTATCAATTTGGTGTTGAACGAAAAGGCAAAATCATTCAGTAGACTAAATAGAAAAGTTGATTGTGTTTTGAATTCGTTCTGTGTTTACGAGCTACACGTTACATGAATTTTGAAAACAATACCAAGATAATGTCAAATTATGTTTGAACATGAAATTTAAAATACATTAGAAGATAGAAAAGTTCAGCTTGATGGCTCCTACCTTTGCGCAGTCTTTTTGTTTTCAACTTTTCTCATTAACGTTTCTGAGCGACGTGAAAAGGGTTAGAGGCACATGCACTGTAAAGACAACTCATTTAATTAGTGACTTTCAGGCCATTGCCTTTTGAAAGAATATAGCCCTACATGAAATCAATCCTCTGTAGTATTTACCTTTAGCGTGCCGTATCGTAAGATATTTATGCAACACATAGTAATTTATCTCAAAAGTATATTAATTGCACCGTATGGGCTTGTAGAACAATTCCTTGGTGGAGGAACCTGCTCTATTGCTTCACATTTAACGTAAATATTCTGCAGAAGTTATTATTGAGTGTGCGCCCCTCAGGGGGATACAGGTATTGTATCTATGGGAATTAGTGCTCCCAGGGGGACTATGTGAGGGCCTGAGCTAAAGGTTAGGTAGGCTTCCTTTTGTTGAAATAGAATAGGTTTCTGTTTTGTTACGGACCATCGTTTTTCGGTTCACTGCTGTCCTGTTTTTCAGCACCTACTACTTTCTTCTTCAACTTTTTCTTGTTTCATGAACTTCTTTCTCATCTTATTGTTTCTATGCCCTTTCTGCATAGATTCCGCGTTCCTTAACACCATACTAAATGGTGCCTTCTTCCTTCCTTTCTTTGGATCTCATTTGTTGAGGATAGGGAGGCTTAAATTTACTAATAATCTAATCTAATCTATTGAGTTTGCGTAAATGCCTCTTATGTTAAAACTTTTGTTCACCAAAAGCGAGACTAACGACCATGTTGCCAGTGCACAAGCTTCGGCTTGACATGGTAATTCACTTCCTAAAATATTCATTTATATTAGATAAGGTACGTTAGCAGTAAAACCCCCTTTAACATCGCATTCACCAATTTGGCATGCGCGCCCTAATTTTGCTATGAAATGAAATTCATTTCAAAGCTCGATTTCGGTCGTTGCTCACCTTTTTGGAAAGTGCAAATCGGAGCGTGGCTCTTTCATGCTGTTACTGACGACTTTGATGATGACGAAACATTAAAATTTCCGGCAAGCGGAGGCTGCTTTCACGCTTCGTATGCGTCGTTCACTTTTCAGGGCTCCTCGTTAGCAAACTCATTTGGCGAAAAGATTTGAACAAATGGATTTCGGTGAGAAATGAATTGGAACGTAGCTGAGCAACGTGTGTTTGCTGTTCGGGGAATCCTTCCATTATTGAATGACATGGGTCTGTTTTCTGTGTCTGTATACTTGAGTTACGTGTGTTTTGTGTCCAGGATTTTTGTTTTTGTCTCATCAGTGTAATAATATTCAATGAACTCTCTTTGTTTGAACATGTTCAAAATGTTTCTTAAGTTTGCTTTTTGAAAACTGATGAAGGAAAAGCAATATCATTTACATCGACATCGTTTTTAGCACTCGAAAAGTAAAGAACTATTCCAATGTTTACTTGGAATTTCCGATTTATTTCCTTATTTCACGAAAAAAGTCCTCTGAATTAATTTCGAACAAAATTTACCACGAATTAAAGGCAGCCATATAATGCTTTAGTAAATGTTAACTGCAAATTCAACTAGCGTTTTTGCACGTTTTCCTTTTCTTGTAAACGTTCAGTTTAACCCTATTAAGTTACATTTGCGCTGTGTTAGAGAATGCTCGTTTTTATACCAAATTTAAATAATTTTAAATTTATTTTCTACCAAGTCAGTCCACATGTTGTGTGAATTACCACCTACACATCAGTAAACATTACTACTTGCATAGGTATATAGGACGCGTGAAAAATTGAAAATTTCCGTTTTTCATAGATGGTGAACACAATACAAACATAGATACCATCAGAGCACTCACAAGTTCATCATCGTTGTAATTCACTTCTTCTTGATTCACAATTGTCGTTCCGGTCAGACTCGCAGTCATCACAGACAAAACGTTTCACACTCTGTAGAAACACTGTCCCCTTCAAGTGCGTATATTATAAGCTCAAGAACACTGTGGCAGGCACCAAAAAAAGCGTTGAAAATGTGATAGTCAATAGACGTGTTTTTTGTGACTAGTGAATCATGAAGTTCACCACAGCCTCTCCGTGTTAGTTCATATTTATCCTGCCTTATTCATCACCTGCGCAGTCCTTCAAAGACCTCGACCAAATTAATTTAGTGAATTCATTTCGCAGTCCGGAATCAATATCCCTCCCCTTATGATAAAATATAATTTAACATCACTCAGAAATGTTTTGTAACTGTATGGAGTTTAATTTAAAAACATATAATTTTCTCAGCGCTTGTGATGGTACGTATATTATTTCAAATTCATGAACACCATTTCATCGATCTTTCTTGATAATATTTAGTAGCGGTCGTTATTTCACCTATCTTCTCGAAGGAATAAACTATTGTATTTATGGAAACTGGATCTCTAAGAGGGAAAATGTGAGGTCCCGAGCTAAAGGTCTGGTGTGTCTTCCTTTTCTTCAAATGTTTTTTTGTTACGGATCAGTTTTTTTTCGATTCACTGCCAACATGCATTACTTCTTGAATTTTTACCAATAGACATGAATGTTTTTTTTAATTTTAATATTTATATGCGCAGTGTGTGTGAACACTATTTGTGAACTGATTCCTAGTTCTCTTTATTTCATATTAAACAATGACTTCGCCCTTCCTCTCCCAATAACACCTTTGTAATTTTTAGTTATGGGGTAAGACAATCTTTTTTAAAAATAGTTAAATACTGGCTATTCATCTTTTTTTCCTGTTTACTAAGAGCTTATCATTTTCATCGACATTTTGTTCGCAAGCGTGATCGGGACTTTCCAACAAAGTATGGTAAATTTCATGGCTTACTTAATTACCGGACGATACGCTCGGATATGGGTTACTACAGCAACATAAACTGAATATCTCTGCAGATACTTTAAAATTTAAAACTAATCATAGCCTTCAAGTGTAAAAACATTCAAAAGCTTGCTCAGAGTTCACTCATAACTTTTTTATTGATAAAACTGATTTTACTCGATGATGAGGATTTTCTTCCTCGCTGGAATACATTTTAATTTTTCACCACCCACAAATTTAATACGTTCGCTAGCCACTCCGATGTATCTGATGGGCAAAAATTTTTTAAATCTCGCCACGCACGATAATAGTGCTAGCAGTTTTTATAACGTTTCCCACCCCTCAGGGCGATACATCTATTGTATCTGTGTTAACTAACGCTCCCAGGAAGGGAAATGTGAGGTCATGAGCGGAGAGATAAATAGACATTCTTTTCCTAGAAATTGAATGTGCTTTTGGTTTTCATTCAGGATCATTTTTTGTCGGTTCATTGCTGTCCTGTTTTTCAGCACCTCTAACTTTCGTCTTCAAATTTTATCTTGTTTCATCGCCTTCCTCCTTAAGTTAACTGCTTCTAAGCGCAGGGGATCTTATGTGGGAACACACCTTGTGCGTAGATTCTGCATTCCCTTAGTCCAAACTAAATGGTGCCCTGATCCTTCCTCTCCTTCCAACGCTTTTTGTTGCGAAAAAGAAGGCTTAAACTAACGTGCCGAATTCGTCTCACTAACTTTTAACGTGTTGCATTTATTATAAACTAGAGTGCAAAACTGACTTCATAAATGTGTTGCGATGCTAGTGAGGTACCAGGTAAACGTCACCTGTTATAAAATGCGGCAGATATAGTATATGTACATTAAATGTAAAAACAAATGACGGATAAGGTACATGTTTTTTTGACATTTTGTAAATGTTTTGTTTTACTAAAAAATTTAGAAAACGGTCTTCTGAAATGAATTACTTGAGGATCTTAACTGAATTTTGATTCAATATTTTCATAATGCATACTGTATTGAGGAATTGAGATAAAAGTAAATAAATAAAACGTCGAACAGAATATCATTCCGTAGGAGATTACGAAATCCTGGCGCCTTTACAAAATTTCAAGTATAAAAAAAGCACATTTATATAAACAATTTGTAAGCGATTAAAAACACCGAGCCAAATATTTTACCATTCCGACATAGAAAAAGAGGCAAACTTATGTTGGCGTTGAGCAGCAGAGCAAGACAATTGCTTTCGGTAGCGAACGTGTTCAAAACTTGAGTTTTGCGCTGTGAAATGTAGTGCCAAGGGAAAAATTCATATTCATCATGTTGAAAGATAACGTAGGTTACAGTACTGACTTCATTTACCCACGTTTAGGAAAATTTATCAAAAATCCTTATTTTTCACTGAATAGTATCATTTAGAAAAACATTGCATCGCAAGCCGGAACCGGAATTGACTATAATTCTAGTCGAAGATGTCCCGAACTTCCAGAGACCTTGGATAGGAAGAGACTCTGCCGAAGACATTGTCTGTAGGTCTCGGGGAGACTTCCAGTCAGGCTGCGGTACGGCTGATAAGGAACCGTACGGCTAATACAGCAAATGGTTGCAAGATAAGGTGTCTTGCCAGAGCCCCCGACAGCAGTGCCTGTGGGATGCTCCCAAATGGATATCAGGGAACAAATGTGAAAGAAACCTCTGATTGCCTCCATATATAAGGGGCCGGTAACGTGCAATAGTGCGATGGTTCTCTGAATGCATGCATGTTTTTCTACGACAACTTTTGGGGGCATCTGTTTAATTCCCACGGTCAAGCTTCTGTTTCCTGAGCGAACTTTTAAGGAAATTTGTGTTTTCAAAATGTACGTATTTTCTTTGAAGAAATACTTATTTTCTCTGCTTACAGCCAACTCTTTGCGAACGAGATTGCATTTGGTATCGAGCTGTCGTTTTAGGTCCTATAATTCTTCAGCTACGATTTTTGATCAAAATGGCCGTGAGAAAGGAGATAAAATCCAACCCCCAAAATGAAGCTGAGCAAGTTCGGCTAGCTGCTTCCGAAAAGCAACGTAATTCGATCAAAACTTTTTGCACACCTAAATGAATGCCCCTTTTGAAATTTGTCATTTCGTAGAGCACGATTTCCTAACGTCCTTCGAACATTTCTCCATTTGACTAACTTTTGACTCGGTCTAAAGGTACCTTTGAATCATCCGAGCGATATTTTGGAGAAGGAACTTGAGTTAATTTACGAGTTTGGAGATGGGAATCTCTCGAGGAATTGTAGGACATAGGAAATGAGACAAGTTAGAAATCTGAGGTGCGCGCAGCGACTGGAGCGAGCTCAAAGTTCTGCTTACTCGCTCCGGACACCCAATAAGCATTGGTTTGAGGGGCCAAAGGAACGGAATATCGGCTAAAATCTACTAACAGTCGAGCTGTTTCCGATATAATTTCCTCCATGCAAAGTGTGAAGCTCAGCAAATTATTCTAAAGGCGTTTGCTGAACTTGCATCAAAAGGACGCAAGCTATGGGGAAAACAGCTTTTTAATGAACTGATATTAAGCATTGGATTCTACTAAAGCAAGTTTAGGGATGGAATGCATCAAATTTATATTGAATGATAAAGACAAAATCCCTGCAAATTAAGATTTTACGTGGGAGAAAACGAAACCTAAATTTGAAGAAAGAATGCAATTAATATGTATTGAAAAATATGACCAGAAATCCAAATTCTTTCGTTGTTTACCATAATGAGAACATTACTTCGTAACAATGTAAAGGAAAAATCGGAAAGATAAATCTGAACTTCATATCCTTTAGAGCGCAGTGAAAGAAGTTGTTTCATCGAAATACTGCCGCCTCCACCTGCTAAGTCTGTTTCCATTAGCTGCGTCCCGATAAGCAAACCCAATTCGTTCTGCAAACCCGGAAATTTTGTCGGTGCATATCATGGATGCCAGCCCCTGCCATATACAGGTGCGACGAAAGAGCCTTACAGCTCGCAAAATTCAGCTTTCAACAGCGGAACTCGCTATCCTCCTTAATACTCGCTGAATTCACCCGATTACGAAGCTCTCTGTGGGTTTTCCTATATTTTCCGATAGCTGCTTGATGCCCAAACACTGTTTGCCAAACCCTGTTTCGATCTCTAATGTCCAATTTTCAGTGGTGAATGTTTTTTCCAAGTATAAAAGAATTTTTTGCCTGACATGTGGGGCGGTATGCAAGCATAATTTTTTATCATAATGTGAAGTTTAAGATGAAAATTTTATTTAAAGTTGGTAGTAACTCGTAAGATAGCCAATAGAGCTTCAGGACATGCGCTGCTTAATTTTAAATCCACACGTAAGTGTGCGTTATTTCTCCAATCATGGGGTGACCAAAGTTTTCCTGAAGATACTTCAGTAGATCATGAGTAGTCCTTCCACTTACAAGGCAAAAACAGGACATTAAAAAAAGTACAAACCTCGTTGTACCTCTACCCTTGGGTTATTAGCTCACTTCTCATTGGTCGAGTAATCTCTTATAAGTCGATGTTTTTGATTTGGAGATACTTCCTACAAGTAGTACAAGTTCCTACAATAATGCAGTGGTATTCTTACCCTGACAATACCGTACACTAACAGATGGTATGGAATGTGCGGATAGAGTTGGGTAAAAGCTGCTTTCATGGCAGATGTTCCATTAGTCTAATTCAAACGTCTTTTATTTCCGTACATTAAAAAAGTGAAGCCTAAAGTTCTCATTCTGGTAGTGCTTAAAATTGAAGTTCTCTTTGAAAAAATTTCTTCCTTGTCATAACGGATGATTATTCTCATTCTCGACAGCTCAAACGCGTTTTCTGCACGGAGCAAAAAGAATTAGCAGAGGCCGAAGGAACGCTACTTGACGAAGGATATTTCTCACGGTTTTCGTAAGCTATATCGGTATGTTGTTCATATTAAAGGAATGACTAAGGCGGCGCTCAGGAAGATTCAGAAAGAAACTACGATTTACAGAATTATCTCGGTAAGCAATTGGCTGGTGAAGAACTACCTCTTCAAGTGAAGTTTTGAATTTTATTTTGCGCCTGATAGCATAAAGCTGCTCGTAAAAGCTGGGCAGCTTTCATCACAGAGAACTAATGAAATTGAACTTAAGAGCTTACATTATTGGGTTCTATTGGCTGAGGCGCTTTGAAATTTAGGTTTTCTCAGTTATATTAAACATTCATGAGACGTTTCGTTCGTTGTTCTCGTAATCGCGATGCTGTATAAAAACCTCACCGACTACATAGATCTACTTTGAAACTTACTCGTACTGAGAGGCACCGAACTCTCACTAAACTTTCGAGGAATAAACCACCTATGTATCAGTTATCACTTTGTAACATCATTTTCCTCACTCTGCCGAGGATTCAAAAATATTTTATGCCTACAACGTTAATTTTCACTTGAATATCATGTTCCATTTGGAGCCTCTGACATGTGCTACTTTTGAATTAATTACCGCTAAATTGATTTATTAGCTAAATTTTTTATTATTGGATATGTTGAATCATCTCCGGATTTAATGAGAAATTCAGTGAGTTTCTTTTTTAATTCATAAAACGTAGATTTCTTGTTAAGATTTCATAGGTTACTGTAAGCTTTTAACCAAAAAATCTGTGTTCACGCAATCAACAGACTTCAGCTGAATGTATTTACATGCAATCCTTCCTAGAAAAAGTGATTACGAAACGCTCGAGTAAATCCTCAAGAAAAATTTTCCTTGTGCTGACAAGTTCAGCGTTTAACCTTGCAACTCTAACTAGCACTTAATCATTGCGGGAAAAATTCATAATCATACCCTCCAGTTAAAATTTTTAGGCTTTTACGAGTCCCCTCAGGGGGATACAGCTATTGTATCTATGGGAATTAGCGCTCCCAGGGGGACTATGTAAGGGCCCGAGCTAAACGTTAGGTAGGCTTTCTTTTTGTTAAAATAGAATAGGTTTTTGTTTCGTTACGGACCATCTTTTTTCGGTTCACTGCTGTCCTGTTTTTCAGCACCTACTTCTTTCTTCTTCAACTTTTTCTTGTTTCATAAACTTCTTTCTTAGCTTCCTGTTTCTGTGTACCTTGTGCATAGATTCCGCGTTCCCTCAACTCCATACTAAATGGTGCCTTCCTCCTTCCTCTCCTAGAACATCTTTGTCGTGCAATTAAGGGAGGCTAAAACTTTCTTATATAATAATAATAATAGGCTTTTACGAGTCCTACAACGAAAGCTTTACATCGTACCTCCATCATCAACTTGAACGTACTCGCGTAAAATAAATTTACTCATGAAACGCAGTGTGGAATAGGTGCAAATATTTTTGGGGGGGGTGGGGGCTCAGTATTGCTGATGTTACTGGGAGCTGCAAGTTGCTAACTTCCTGGATGGTCCGTCCCATCGCCAAGTTGCACCGTAAGCGCAAAATTCTTCACGTGAGAACACAGCGCTGTGAGCTTCTCTTGTAATTAACGGCCTACTCCGATTTACCAAGTGAGTAAACTTGTATCATCTTGCCTGAAGTTCTTTGCGCTGATAATTTTTGACCATTGGGATCAGCTCCGAACTGTGCTGCTCAGTTGGCGTTTTGGGGATGTTAACATTGAAGAGTTTTCCTCCTAACATGTTGGCTCTTGCGGCCAGGGTTACTGCAAAAATAGTCAAATTTATTTATGAAGTGAATGAACTAAAGAACGTCGTTTATTCCTATCCCTTCAAATAACCAAATCATAAACGATTAAACATGTCGATGTTGAATAATGATGCCTTTCAATTTTTGGTTCAACTTTAAAATAAGTGAAATGAATTTTTATTGAAATACTTTTAGTTAAGTATTTTCATTTTTTAATTGAACGGCATAGTGTACCGAAAACAATACATGCTCCCACATGTATAAATTTATTATTCACTCTGAAAAACATTTATTCAGTAACATTTTGAAAAAAAAAATGTTCAGAAGGAACAGTTTTCTCCTACGAAATTTCTTTGATATTTGAAATTTGTTGACCAAAATTTTATTTTTACACAGGCACTTCTGAATCGTTTATTTTTTCTCATTTAATATTTTGCAAGGATCGAAAACTTTTGCAACATTGGACGCCTATACAATACAAATTAATTCATTTTTACATTCCATCATAATCACTGGGCAATTTTTTTCGAAAATTACGTTAACAACTTCCTGTTTGTCGTGAAACTAAGACTCCTTGAATGCATCCTTCATTCCAACCCAATTTACGCTGTCTGGAAATCTTATCAGTTCCGAAAATGAAGAGTTACCTCTCGAGGAGAAGAAATTGAAATTAAGTTCAAAATTGGTATTGCTTTAAATATTCCTTTTCCTTCGATGTACTCGGCAAAAGTTCTTTTGTAAGTGGACTGAAGCTAATGATGATGAGCAACAAACTAACCCTGTACCGTTTCAAACGGTTACTATTGTATCGGTTATTTGATACAGCGTAGTATAACTCTTACAATCAGAAATGGATGCCCTAACTTGATTCATGGGATCTATTTTTAAGATTATAGATCAGTTAAAAACACTATTATACTGTCATACATTTAATGAATGTGTTTCTAGGAAGAGAAGCTTGTAGTTAAAACTAATAATTTAATGATATTTATCAGTATAACACCCTTAGGAAGATACAACTATTGTATCTACATCAATTTGCCCTCTCAGAGGAAATTATAGTGTTCAGAGGTGAGAGTTAGCTTGGCCTTCTTTTTTGTTAGAATAAAATGTTTTTATTCGATAAGAACAATTTTTTCGGTTCACTGCTGTCCGGTTTTTCAGCACCTATGACGCTCATTTTCAACTTTTATCTGGTTTCCTGACCTTCCAGTAAACTTATTGTTTCCATGCGCTAGGGATCCTGTGCAGGAACACACTTTGTGCATGGATTCCGTGGTTCCCTAGCTCCAAACTGAATAATGTCTTCATCCTTCCTCTCTTTGGACATCTATGTAGTGTAAGGGCGACTGAAACTGAGTTATAATCTGCCAACTGTCTGTGTAATACAGTTGTAATTTGTGGCTGCTCGTATCGATTCATGGAAATATTCTGCATCCACGCCATGTTTTGCAAATTCGAAATAAATATTCATGTATTCCGTGAGTTCTGAACTTCAAGTCTCTATTTTTTGTAACAAATGCCAACCAGGATGAATAAGAGTAAAAAGACTCAAGTCCATAATCATATTAGAAGCTATTTTATTGTACCAACTAAGGATTTAGTAAACTAAAAAACGTGTCACATTAGAGATTCCACTTGTTTTTTCAAACCAAAAAACTTTGAAATTCACACGTTCAAATGTTTGCGAGCAAATATTTAAGGGCAATTGTGGAGAACTTACGTGCTTCTGTCTTATTTCAGAATAATGTTTCCACTTTGGAAAGTCGTGAACAAATTTCCAATCGTTGAACGAAAGTGCTAGAAACTTAGATTAAGCCAAATATTTTTCATATAAATCATAAAATGAATCGTGTTTCATTTTATTTTACTTTCCTCTAATAAACCTGCGTCGATAAGAAAAGGTGATACTGGAGTGATTTTTGTCCCTATAAAATACTGAATCAGGATCCTGGAGATTAATTATTGCATATTTTTTGAGTGAAAAATGTCAGGCACGCTCTGTTAAAAATAATTGTTTGTGTAATATAGAAGTTAATATTGGTGCAAGTTCGAATTTTTAAATACTCGAATGAATATTTGAGAATGTTTTCCATATATAATGTTCCAAAAGCAGTAGATTTTGCCCTAATTAATCATAAAAATGTTCAGTTAAGTTTTCTCCAGCGAAATTAATTTATAGTGACAATACCTGTTCGATTTTCATTTGATTAAATTTAAGTTAATCGGCTGATCTATTATAGCTCGCACGAAATTAGCGAGAATATACATCTAGAAGCCAGATTTCTGTCTTATTTATGGTTAAATGTAAGTGCCTTTACTAAGTTTCGTTTAATTTTGAATTAATCATATTTCCATGGAATCATAGAACTGTGAAAATTGATGGATTTTCTTTTTGAATATTGGTCAATACTTGGAAAATAATTTCGTGTCTAACTTGATTTCTGTGTACATGAACTAATTTATATCGAATTAGAGGACTTTCGTGCCAATGATTTATGTTAGGATAAATTCTTTAATTCGAAATCTTGAAACTTCTCAAAAGCGTAGTTGGGACAAAGTAAATATATGAGATAAACCTACCTAAATAAATGAAATGAGATGCCTTGCCGAACAGTTGTGTAATAGAAAGTTTAATCTCACATAAAGCTCTGTTTTATGTTTGCTAGTAAGAACGGCCCGTTAAATGCTGACGGGATAATGCTACCAAGCTAAAAAATTAACACGTTCCCCGCGTATTGGGCCACATGTGTACCAATAGGTAAATTGCCCATTCACGTTCCGGTATAAATGAATGACATTTCATCTGTTTCGCGACCTTTTTTAAAAATAAACATTGTAATCATGCGAGGTAAAATGTATCGCACAGTTGCATTTTGATATTTCTTAGGAAAGCTAAAAAAGAATTTGAGCATTAAAGTCTATTCCCTATTCTGCTGCTTGCAGCCTAACTAAACCAACCGTTAACAGCCTCGGATACGCAGGGAACGTGTTAAAATCAAGATTCAATGCAAAAGTATTTTTAGACTTATTTCCATTGAGAAATTATGAATAATTTGTTTTCTTGCAGCATAATAATCGGCTTCATTTCTGTTATTTAACTGCGCAAGTCGATCACTTGCCTCAAACTCTCCTTCGGAATCCCAGATAGCTATTTCCAATCACAGCTGGCAAAATTCTCGTGCTTGACTTTTTCTATCAAAATTGGTCTTTTAAAATTGTCGAATCATACTTATTACCAAATATTGATCTCAAAACCTAAAGTGTGAGAATTTTGTGAATAAAAATCAATTTTAAAAACTTAGCTTGATCTACTTCGGCTTGGAACATGGCTTGGTTTGTCCATTGCACCTGAAATTGGTTTATGGAAATTGTTGCGGGCAGTTAGACCTGATTTTTTCTGTTGCTTTTCTCGTCATGAAGAAGGCTAAAATACGTTGCAATATTTTTGATGGTATTCGAAAATAACTAAGTCACGAACTAAGTTGATCATGAAACATTCAAATTAGTCTTCATGCAGCTGATATTTATCGATCAAAAAGGTGGGTGGCATTCAAGGATTATGAAATGTCTCGGTGTTCAGAGAATCTTTTCAGAGCATTCAACCCCTCGGTTATCTAGTTCCCCAGCTCGAAAATTATCTCATAATTGACAACCCTAATTCCGCTTTGAAGATTGGATAATTGAAACTCACTTCTACATGCAAATTAATGCTTCTAATTAGTCATCGTCAATGGCACGTCAGTCTTCATAGACGTCCTGTAAAAACGCCCTTCGCTCGCCGGCGGCAACGCGATCTGGTGGTCAAAATATCACCGCCACTTTGTCAATCTGCAAAGAATTTAAAACTGCTCTAGCGGCATTGATGTATCTATCAATGTCTGATCCGAGAGGCTCACTTGCTAAGCGAGTTCATTCAGGACGCAGTTCGGAACTTTCACCCTTCAATATTGGTAGAGCCTCGCTTATCCGAAGAGAACACGCGTTAATATATTACTCTATCATCGGTGTTATAGGTAAAGATAATAACAATGATAATAGAATATGACATCATCATAGAGAATGTTTTGAAATTTTTCTCTTCTACTAAACATTTTGTTCGTTAAACGTTTGTATGTATAGAAAATACCGCAATAAAGAATATAATTTTGTGTTCAGCTGTACACTTTATTGTTATTTACCTGTATTTATTTTCTAATGGATGCAGAGGACTTGAAATAAAAATAAAGTCGTGCATTTCGAAGTATTTCAGAGACAAGTGTACTTCTACAGATATCTCTGTAGATTAGCAGTCACACTCGTTCGTTGATCGATACGTACGCTGCGAGAAAGAATATTTTTCTATTTTTCTATTAGTAAAACTCTCATCAACGCCGCAAATTTCAATTAGCGGTCCCATCAATACTTTTGATTTTTCTCACTCTGCTATAAAAACTGTTGAGTTCTTTTTTGAATATACACCGTAATTAGCGCTGAGAATGGCTCCTGAAATAAAAATTATTGCGATCCCATAAACTGAAATCATTCGCCAGTCTTTCACGCGGCTTAGGATTTTATCACGGAAATTCATCCGTTTGGTGATGTGAAGCCAATTGGAAAATTATTCCAAAAGCTCGGTGAATAGGAGGCTCATTAACGATGCTGAGCGGGATTACAGGCTTCGTTCTGGCGGAAAGATTTTCCAGTGAAGAATGACCAGGGGATTCCAGCTGGCAGCTTCTCTTCCATGCATAAATGAGTGTCAAAGCTGGAAATTTTCCTCCCTCAGAGCGATTGAAAAACGGAACTACGATGCAGTGGCCGGCGATTAGAGGGACCACTTTGTCCATACCTACACGTATGATTATCTCCTGCGTTCAACTCCACTCCATGCTAATGAATACGAGCGGAAAGCAAAGCTTTCAAGAGCTGTTTATTTTCCCTGTCTTCCCGCGAGTGAAAAAATTGCAAAGGCACCTCCGCAAAAACACATTCAGCTCGAACACAATTATAGCTTCAGCTTTTTCCATTCAAACAATGATGCTAGCTCATGAACGGATCTGCCCGTAATTTGAACTCCATGTATGGATAATTTTTGCAGGCAATTCGGAGTTAGAGGACCAGTTCGCCATTAGTTGCAAGGCGTGTTGGACGAGCATCCTTGCCTGTTTTGCTACCTTGTCCAGGGTGGGGTGAGTAGGTGGAAACGGTGGGTGGGCACGATGGACACCCACTCCACCCAGTCCAGAGTGGAGTGGGTGAGTAGGTTGAGTGGGTGCGAGTAGGGTGAGTGAATACGGCGGGTCGGCACGTTGAGTTACTTAGTCCTGAGTAGGATGGATGAGTACGGTGAGTGGGTGAGTTACCACGGTGAACGAACCATATAATTGTTCCACTCATTAGTCGAAGGAAAATATTAAAACCTCTCGTATCGTAATAGAATAAATGCAATAGTGGTGTTACTAACAATTTAAAAGGCCCTAGAATTGAGTCGCAGAGCTCTGTATTTATCACCTTTTAAGCGAGCCGCGACTGACTTAAATTACCGTGTCAGGAGTGATCGAGCTTGAATACTCGAGAAGAAAATGCATGTGATAAAACCTCTCAGGTTTATTAACCTGAACATGAAAAGTTGCGAGGGTGTGGCATCCGGCAGACTCATCAGATGAGCCTGCGCAGGCAAATTTGATTAGTTCGCTTGGACGTCAGCGCGAATCTTGAAACGAGGCGCCTGAAAGGAGACTTAATTGTGCGTTGTGACAGGTGCGGGAATTCCTACTTGAAACCGCTCAGGTTTTTCTATTTCTTTTCATAATAGAATAATCAAGTTTTTCTATCACATTTCATAATAGAGTAATCTGGGCTTCTCTCATTTATTATAATAAAGTAATGAGAGTGTTTAACGCGGTGCAGTGAGATTCCAGCATCAGTTCAATGTCAATTGTATAATATTAAAAAATGCTTTGCGTGAACGAGTATGATATAAACCCCCTCAGAAGGATACAACTAATGTATCTATGGGAATTAGCGTTCCTTAGGGGATTATGTGAGGTTCCGAGCTAAAGTTAAGGTAGGCCGTCTTTTTGTTGAAATATAATAGGTTTTTGGTTTTGTTACGGACCATCTTTTTTCGGTTCACTGCTGTCCTGTTTTTCAGCACCTACTACTTTTTCTTCAAATTTGATCTTGTCATGGTCTTCTTTCTCAACTTACTGTTTCTTTCCCCTTTCTGCATAGATTCTGCGTTCCCTTAATTCCATACTAGATGGTGTCTTCCTCCTTCCTCTCTTTGGATCGCATTTGTTGCGGATAGGGAGGCTTAAACTCACTAATAATCTCATAATATCTAATCTATGATGTAAACTGCTAAACAGTTTTTTAATTGTGCTTATGACTAGAGTGCGTTTGATATTTGTTTATTCACTTGTTCACTTATCGTCCTGCTGTTCGTTCATTGTTCATATCGACAACCCATTGTTTTATTTCACTGTGTTGGGTGGGATTTGAAAAAAATGAGGTGGGGGAAAAACGACCACTGGGATTTCTCGCTAATGATACGAGTATAAGCGTTATTTTATTTATTTATGTCAACTTTTTTATTGACGTGTAAGCCGCAGCGTAAGGTTTTTCGCGAATGAACTCTAATTTTTTCCGAAAATTCGTGACGAAACTTTATTCACTAATTTTTACGCTACAGATGGGGAACACAATTCGCCACACAATTTTAGTCTCAAACGCTTTGAATTTGGTACTCGTTTTCATGTCTATAAGTAGTCGTGATAGCAAATTACGTTGGTTTTCCCTTCAGGGGGCATAGGATAGGCAATAGGATTAGGTTAGGCTTGGTTTGTCCGTCCTATTCTATGGGAGCTTGCGCTCCCAGGTGGGTGATACTGTTAGGTTACCTCAGTCATGAATTGGCCTTCGAGGCTTCTGTCTTTCGCACCCTCTTTGTTTCTTCCAGTTTTATGCCTTCATCGCATTCTCCACTGTTGTCTATGCGAAGGGTATTCTATGGTGGAACTCACCCTGTGCATAGATTCCCCATTTTTTTGTCTATACTAAATGGTCCATTCTTCTTGTTGTCTTCAGACCGCCTATTTTACGGATGCGGAATCTAGAAACAATTGTATAATATAACACAAATAAGACGATTACGCATTCACCGTGAATGCATTCTTGCCTAAATTTATGGCATGTCGAATACTTTTAAACCTTTTCCTTCGTAAATTTACGATATCTTGAGAATATTGTGGAAATATATTAGTAGAGCAGCCCTACGCTTGCCGTGCTATTGAAAGCTGGTAGCTAGGCTCCGCATGCCGAGTGATCCAATGGTCACCATCAGAGACCCCCTTGAAATACCCTGACTTCACTTCAACTATAAAACTGGAAACTATACTGAGCTTCCGACCCCAAGGATTTTCAAATGCATGACTTTGACTCCAGAGATCCACAGCAGTCTTAATAAGGCACCTTCACATCCGTGAGTCTCGTACTTGCAAGCTACTAAAATAAAAGTGGTCGCTTTTTTCTCCTTCGACTGTGTCCATGCTGATCCATGCTCTATAACTGGAGTTTGAAAGCTAAGGTTGTGATAGCTTCTTGATTATGAGTAGAAATGAGGCAGAAGTCAATTCAGGAATGAGAAATGAGTTTTTGCAGCATCACTAGTTAGCAACAGTGTTATTTGAAGAGTGTACCTTTCACGGTATGCGAATACAATGAAATGATAACACGTAGTTGATCATTTACCTTTACAAAAGCTTGAAATAAACTTTTAGCTTATCGTACGTTTTAAATAATTAGTTCGACATTTGAGTTCATGTTTCATTCAAATTCTTTGAAATTCCTCGTTTAAAATTAAGAATTTGTGACATAGCGCTTATCATGAGCCACAACTGTGTTAATTAAACTTCTGAAGCGAAACCAAACTCAAGCTCTTATTCCACCCCTTGTCTGAATTTCTCAGTTCTATTAATAAAAGTGCAGCCGCTGGAGAAAAGCGGCACGTATTGCGTTTGTTCAGTGAGGCGCCCTGAGTTTAAGCTCACCAAGTTGCATCATCAAGGCTGCCCTGATGAAATATGGCCTACGGATAAAATATGTGCAATATCCATAACGGCAGTTGCCTCCTACCTTCAAACACGCCGGAAAACTCCAGAAATAACATCATCTCCTGTTTTTATAGGAGGGAAAATTTCTGCGTCCCCGTCGTGGAAAAACAAACTGCTGGCAAAGCAGCGAAAGACCTGAAAATATCTCTTCGTGGGACGACAGCTCTTGTCCGTTGCTGAGCTGTTGAAGGAAGTGCGAAGTGAGGGACGTCTTCTTGAAGTGCTCTGGAAATACTACTGGCTTAGGGTGGATGTCCTGCTAAAATGAATCTAATTCGGGGCCAAATAATGCAGACATGAACTCTGAAATTCTTCGTTTTAAATACGTGTGACAGTTCAGGTTTTACTCGTCATATATGCAAATGCAAAAAAGTTGTTACTTTAATAGAGTTGTCCTCAAATTTCTAAAGAAAGGCACAGAATAGTTCTCCCCGCAAAAAAACACAGAACTGTGTCATAACTGCTCATGTGATTCTTCATTTCCCATTCTATTGGGCCTTCCCTTATAAATGTGCCTCAACCAATATTTCTATTCTTTTAAATTGTGCTTAAAAATCGTATGGAACTATGTACACGCCTGTTGAGATGTCAGAGTTCAAATACCTATTAGAATTTATATCATTACCTTCATGCGTCTATCATCTTTTAGTGAACTGATAATCTTCATTCTAATGAGAAAATGTCTTCAGCCATTCAGCGCTGTACCACAACTAATGTGTTTGAAAGTTTTTCTCTTTCCAACACGGCAAACTGAGTTATAAATCCTGGCATGCAATAGAGTTTTGTTCCTATAGCGACATGATTCATTTAAATTTGTGTTTGCTCTCCCTCAGTTAATTGAGAGGCATTTTTTTCCCTTGCAAATTGTTTAGAGGGACGCAGACAAATGAACGTGAGCTGAAAAACAGCTGAACTTTGCTGTCCTTTCGATGATAAATATCACAATTAACTTACTCTTTCGCTTGATTTTAAAGGGATGGAATTGCGCAGAGAACCCATTACAGAATGTGCAGCAAACAACACCGCGTGCAGCAGTTGTTGAGAATAATGCCGGAATGAAGGCCATTGATGGTCATAAAAAATGTGCGTGATGTGCTTCCTATGTCTCATTGTCCGGCCAGGAACATTACGTGGCTAATTAGGGCAGTTAAATCTGAGAACATTACGCTTTGTTGCAAGACCACCAAATTAGCGAGCCAGCTTTCAATCCGGAATCAAGGCGGTGTGGTGTAGTTTGTCTGAAGTACAGAGTACTGTACATGATGTCAGATAGTGTTTTGTAGTTGGTTCGAAGTACAGAGTACTGTACATGATGTGAGACAGTGTTGTGTAGTTAGTTCGAAGTACAGAGTACTGTACATGATGTAAGGCAGTGTGGTGGAATTGCTGTGATATGTCGAGTACTTTACACGTGAGGTTGTGTGGTATTGTTAGTGCTGGTAAACATAACTGTACACATTAAAATAGCGTTGATGATAGGATGCCCTAGAAGTCGCTGAACTTATTCGGGCCCTCAAATTTTTATACTCAAATGTGTACTGTGGTAGACTTGAAAAGTAATTTACTGCTGTATCACTTTTGGTAAATGAATTGTTTTAATGTGTAACGAGAACTATAATGTGCGATGGTAAGGAGATTACCGAAACGAATCCAGGGCTACTATTCGCAATTAAGTATAATGTAGTGTTCTGCTCTTGGTGTAGGGTACCTACGTCCTGAAATGTTGATTATTATAATGTAAGGTGGCTCTCTGAAAATTCCTGTGCGTCAAATATATATAACGACACGAGGTAACATGACAATTTCATACCTTCTAATCTGCTGATTGTTTAACAAAGTACAAATGAAATGCAGTTTTTTGAAAAAGTTTTGTTCTTTAGAATTACTAAAGGTAAACTCTTTAGAATAGGTCACTTATAACACCAATGAACTTCATTTGTAGATTTAAATCCATTCTGAATCCCTGATCTACGATCTATATTTCACCCATATTTTTTATGAAGTGTCAATGGGACTAAAAAAGTTAGTAAAACGAAACACATTGTCTCCAATAAATACATGCTCAATATTAACTCTCCCATTGGGATTATGTGAGGTCCCGAACTAAAGGTTAAATAGGCAGTCCATTTGTTGAAGTAGAATGATTTCGTGATTCGTTACGGACCATCTTTTTTTCAGTTCATTGGTGTCCTGTTTTTCACCGCCTACTAATTTCTTTTTCAACTTATCTCATGTTTCATGAACTTTTTCCCAAATTACTGTTTCTTAGCTCCTTGTTTGTTGATTCTACGTTCCCTTAAGTCCCTACTAAATGGTACCTTTCTTCTTCCTCTCTTTGAAACGCCTTTGTTGCGGTTAAGGAGGCTCAAACAATCATCTAACCTAATCATACACGTTCAATATTAATACCATTGAGAATTTAAGAGAAAATTTTACTACCAAAACGGTTTGCTGCTTTCATTTGGCCGCAGGAGTAAGTGTAGAAAAACCGCGGGAACAAACGACAGTTGCAGTTTCTCAATGTTCGGCGAGCGTCATGCTTTTCGATGTTCGAGTCGCCTTGTCAACTTCAGCAATCACGCACGAAAAGAAAGATTTAGTCTTCACTGCCATAAAAAAGATTTTAGGTCGGAAAGTGCGGCCAGTCTATTACCTGGCGTGACAGCTGCCAAAGCGTACTTTGTTTGAACCTATGGATTGATTTTGCAGTGAACTGAGTGAGCTTGAGATATGGTTTGGATATTTCTTGTTCATGGATGAATGGTATTTAGCAGGCACGTGCTAGTTAAATGTTCAACTAGAATGCTAGAGTATGTGAAAAAATATCAAAGTCATATTAAACTGAATGTTTATTAGCTAGTGGGATAATGAAAGTAAATAATGGAATAATATGATTAAGGAAATCATATTTCTGAGCGAATGTCTTCACAGGAACGGAAGTAAGTTCATTTTCAAGTGTACAGGCCGTGATCTTTTCATTTAACAACAAACTGATTCTTCGTTTTATTTGAGCAATACTATACGTGTGATGGATCTTAAGATTTCGCTTACTAAAGAATATTTATGATTTTTTTCTCGTATGTCATCGGCTCTAAACACATTTACTGACATCAATGAAGACCTCCCATATGCTTTTCTACTCCATGAGCCGGCAAAGGAAGCCTGTAATTAATTACATAAGACAAGGTGAACATGTTTTCCAGCCCCTTAATTCGTGAGGAACCTCTCGTGGACAAAACCCTACCACTTGCAAGCCTCGTTACTCCAGATAGACCGGACAATTTCTCACAATAGAATTGGCTCCATATCAGCAGCGGTGTTTAATATTTCTCTGTTCCTGCGGGCGGGCGTTCGCACAACTCGCATATGAAAGGGAAGGAAGTCATGGAGACGCCCTTGCCAGCATATGGTACGGATTTAGAAAAAGTCGCCTCCGTAAGGAGATCTGCGTAAACACGTTGCCTAGGCTAGAAAGCTGTCACCTGATTTAAGCAAAGAAGCATTGCCGTTAGCGCGTATCGTGGGAAGGCACGCAAGGTCCGTTTTTCTGACGAGAGACCATTGCGTTTACTCGAGGGCGTTTTATTTTATTCACTAAGTAATAAGATTCACGCAATTTTCTCTCTCTGGAAGCAACTCTGCTTGGTTATCAAGAACGTTGATGTTCTGTATTTTTTAAATTTGTACGTACTGAAAAACACCTGGCTGAAAAATGAGTTACATGCGTATCTTAAAATTTGCTGTTGAACCTCGTGCCTATACATTATCACATTTTATTCGTAGGGTAATAATTGCACTGCAGCTTTACATTTTATAATTCTTGGAGTATTATCCTGATCTGTGCTGTCTTTCAAAGTATGTTGGAGAATAACGATACTCACCAGAAGAGTAGCAGATTTCTCGTGCTCTTTGGGACACTCGTAGATTGTGTATTCATGTTTGTGCCTCGAGTGCATGTCACTTTCCAGACTTGCATTGAACTGCTGAAAATTGCACTCACTGTAGCAGTACTGGCAGTGATCATCGGCTTTACCGTTTGAGTTACGAAGGTTCTATTTCCATTCTCCCCTCTTGCTTTCTGACGAGGTGGTCGACTCTGACATGTCTGTGAACTGCCACTCGAGTAAGTTTTTTCGCAGAGATATGATCTATATTGGTCAAAGGGCTCCTGTCGCTCTGGGTTTGGCTCGGTTCCTCAGAAAATAATAAGCTACACGCGTGATAAATCTACTTTTCCGAAAGTTCATTTTCATTCAATCTAGTGCTAAAATTTGAATAATTTTCAATTGGTTTTTCCCAACCTGAGAAAAATATTAATTGTTCCAGTTATAAGAAACAGTGAAACCTAGACTTTCGAAGGCAGAAGCCAATAACTCGGGAGCAGCCTATTTCTGAATGTTTATTTGACGAAATCTGCCCACTATAGTTACGTTGTACAAGAGATAAACTACTTAGCATCAGACTCAACTATTAGAGTTCTACGTTTCGGAATATGTGAATCCATGTATTTCATTTCAGAAAATAACCATCAATCAACAATTTTATTTTTAGTGGGCAGTGTCAAACTTATGTACGACGGTGTTTTCGAATCGTCTTGCGAGCAAAATGAACAGTAAATAATAATGCTTGAAAACCTTTGTTTCTGCAGCATGTAATCATTTGAGATTTTTTTATGCTACCGCACACGGCTGACAAACATTAAGAAGCATTTATCGTGGTAAGTAAACACCACTGCAGAAATATGACCGCCGTCGCTAAACAACGACTTTGTGTGCAAAGATGTCTTTGCTTGGCTTCGCCACACTATTGAGTCTCTTTACTGAGCGTCTGCATGATTATGAACTGGTGATTCTACATACAGAGGTTCCTTAATTCTGCGCTGAAAGCCTTAAGAGAATAACGGACTAGCTTGATGGTGATTCACAGATACTGATGCTCATTTCGAGCATGTAAATTTATTACCTGAAAATAGGTGTGACGTAGAGCAAGTTTCGTGTTGTTATGAGTGAGTGCGGCCGCAAAAATAGCGCACAACCTCATGATTAGAGAAGGATTCTTCCACAGCTCGGCTGTAAAAAACAGCTAAAACATTGGTCCGCCTTCCAAAATGTGGCTGAGGACCGTACTGTACGGAGGCTCATCATCATTAGGGACCCTTAAATGCATATATGATCACCATAACATCATCACCCTCCAGTTTATCGATGGAGCAAGATTTACCTACGGAAAAATAAAGCCCGGAAGTCATTAACGGGCGTGCGACATGGGAGAATAATGACCCCTCAGTGAAAATTCCTCCCTTTGAAATTAAATGAAACTTGTGTGCTGCTATAAACAGGCTCTGTCAGCGTACGAAGCTATGATGTTTCCCTTTGAAATAAGCTCATTATGTCCCTATGAAATTCAATGAAACTTGTGTGCTGCTAAAAACATGCTCTGTATAGACTTACGAAGCTATATTTCCGTTCGAAAAGTTCGTTTTTATTTTAGCAATCCTTACACACCCTTTTCAATTTGCCGTACTGGAATGGTTTAAAAGATTTTGCAGCATAGTAAACCACTATCTCCTTTACTGTTTCAAATTCTGTGTCCATGTTAAATTCTTGAATCTCTCGTGACTTAGAAAAAAGTCCCATCAAAACACTGAAATCGGATCGTAAGCTCAACAGCACAGTTGTGTCCTCACCTTTTTTTCGTTTTGTTAGACTTTTCAACCTCGCATGACCGTTAACGATTATCCGCAGTGCCGTTCAATTTATTTCAACTTTGTTTTCGGAAACTTTTGCTCGGTTTCATTGGTAGTTGCGAAGCTAAAAACTCTGCACTCCAATGGCGGGGCCAAAAAACATCCATCTTATGGACACCGCAGTGCAATATCGAATTTCGATGTTTCATAACTCCAAACTAGACTACTCTTCATCTATACTCCGAGAATCTTGGTTGGACAATTCTTCCATTTCTATTTAATTTTTAAAGTTTTGTTGACTAGGTTTTACAATGTAGCCATGCAATCAGTAGATGTTTTCTCTAAGCTTTGTGAGGAAACAATTGTAATTCTGGAGACTCTGATGTAACCCTCTTTGCTGGTATTTCCGCTCCCTGAAAATTATGCTCAATTTCCTCGTTTTTACACTCAAGAAAGAAACTTTAAATACCTTGCAGCCCTCTCACATCCCAACCCTCCAGTTTTTTCTTTATTTGTGCTCCTAAATTGCTCATACTCGTGAAGACATCTCTGCTCTGGGCAGAATATTGTCTTACTCATGACGCTCTGATTGTGCATAGATTGATTCAATGTTTGATTCAAGTAGGCAAAACCACGCTATGTTTGATTCAAGGGGATGGAATTATGCTATGTTTGATTGAAAGGGAAAAATGTTATGTTTAATTCATGAAGTAAAATGAAGGTATGTTTAGTTCGAGGGGTAGAATCAGCAATGTTTAATTCAAGGGGCCGAATCATGCTTTGTTTGGTTCAAGGGGGCAAAATCATCCTATGTTAAGTTCAAAAAGCCAAATCTTGCTATGTTTGATTGAACAAGTCAGACTCAAACAATGTTTTATTCATTGGGGAGAACTATGTTCTGTTTGATAGAACAGGCCAAACTTAAACTATATTTAATTTATGAAAAACAAATCTTGTTATATTTTATTCAACGGAGCCAAATTCATGTTATGTTTGGGTCAAGAGACACAGTCGAGCTATATTTGATTCTATGCCAAAGTTCTGGTTGCCGATTTTGCACGCACGTCCATGGATGTCAGTCGCTCCAAATTGACAAGTCACGATGTCGTTCCACTTCATCGAAAATGCATCATCAACAAACGTAGACTCCAAGTGTGAGAGATTCACGCGCCTCGCGAATTCGAAGAGTTTATATTTAAACTATCGTACTCGGTGGTTTGGAAAACTATAATTACTCTTTCAATCTGTATGGTTATGTATTTATGTGGAATAATGTTATTCCACATAAATAAATATTTATAAATATATTTATAATGTTTATTCATCGGTTATTTATGCGCGTGCGATGCTTCACTCATATCAGTGAACATTTATCAATAGATACGTTCGTTTTCGTTATATTGCTAAAAAAACTTATTTGTACGAAAATGGTTTAGTTCAATGCCTCCCGAAGCTATGAAATATGATTACTCATGTTTGTTCCTAGGCTATATTTTTTATGTGTTGTAGATAGGAATGAAACTATACACCATAGAGAGTTTCCGTATTTTTGGGGTAGAATATGCATAAATAAATGTTATCGAACTGTTACAGCCATAGAGGTAACGTTATGAAACTTTTTCGAATGAAATCTTGAAATTAATTATTTGCTAAAATATAAGTTATATAAAATCTTATAGGTAAATTGAAATGATATGAAATATTCCTGCTGAAAAATAACTATACAATATTAAAGCTTAAACAAAATACTCTAAAATATTGGTAAAAAATAAATCATGAAAATTTTACTGATGAAATATTACTTCTATGAAATTTCTGGTAAGCGATAAATATTATCAATATTTTGTTTGAATATAAATAACAAATATTATGGCCATGATATCAATAATATAACATTGTCAATATGTGCATAATATAAATATCGCTAAAATATAAGTAGCATAAAATATCACTGTTAAAACATTTTTATCATAAAATATAGTTAAAATGTAACTAATGCGAAATATTGTTAAATTATAAGTAGCTCAAAATATCATTGTTCCAATGTTATATAAAATATTGTTAGCATATAAACGGTATAAAATATTGTTGATGTAAAAATAATATAAATGATATTTGTTAAAAAATATAAACTAAACTTCGTAGAATATTTTCAAGGAAAACAACAATTGTATCTATCAGAATTAGCACTTTAAGGGTAAGGTGTGAGGCTTGTAGCTGATAATTAGGTAGGCCTTCCTTTTCATTGAAATGAAATGTCTAATTAAATAGGGACAGTATTTTCCTGTTACCTGCTATCCTTTTTCCAGGACACTTTACTTTCTTTAATTTTTATTTTGCTTCATAAAGTTTTCATTTTTGCTCTTTCTACCACCTTAAGCATAGATTGCCCATCCCCTTAATTCCATTTTAAATTGCATTTTCTTTCATTTCCTCTTGGGAGCAGGTTTGCTGTGATTAGGGAGGCATAAACTAGGTTAAAACTTCATAAGCTTAAAATATCATTTCTTGTAATATGAATGCACTCGTAATTTTCCTAAAGCTATAATTATTTCTATTCATAAAATACTTGTTCTTCAAAAAACAATTCTTGTAAAATTGTTCTCTTATTTTTTAAACACTCGTCAGGTTTAATCATGCTATGCTTGATTTCTTTTACGAACGACTTTGAATGTCTTCCGTGTCTGTTTTATTCAAGAATTTTTTGTTCACAAATTTAAGCAGTTGAAATGCGCCATTAATTTGCAGTAGCTACAACTTAAAATATCCGTTCAAACGAATAAAACACTCTTCATAATGAGCATGCAACATCGTTTATAACAGTGCAAATATGCAAGTTTCAGGGTTTTGAGGCGGCCGGTCAGTATTGTTCGCATCAGTGATAGTGTGTTGTAAAACGATATGTAAATTATAAGCCTAGTTTAAATATTCATCAGGGGCCTCAAGGCAATCTCTTTGATGTCAAAATTAATCTCAGAATTACCGAGCATGAAGGAAGCTCTTCTGTTGTTGCCGAGCTGCATGACGGACTGTTAGAAAGGAAGGTTGAAGAGCGTATGTTACAGGAACAAAGTAGCAGTCGCAGAAATTATGATACGGATATGTTCCCGTCACCAAATCTTGACGTTTAGTCGTATTAAACCTCGTGTAATTAAATGAACTTTAATTTTTCGAAATAATTAGAGCGTTAAGCTGCTTCGTTCAAGTAAGTAATAGGTCCTATTAGTAGGTAAGGTTGCATGTCTCCGTTGACTTCCACTTGACAGGGGCCATGATGTGACCCCTTACCGTTCAGGCGTGTAATGCTTTCGCTAAAAAGCCGCTTATATATTCTCTAGGTCAAACCAGAATGCTGATGCATGCTGGTTTTCAATGCTCGGCTTTGACTAAGAGTCGATCTTCAACTCAAACCAAAGCAATCCCACTGCCCAATAAATACGAGTATCATTTGAAGCACCTTGAATTTTAGTACCGTGTCTAATATTTTGAGCGATATTAAATATATACAATGGTAATCGGGACCTCATTGACAGTATCATGCGAGAGAAAATTCAATGTGCAAATAATCTTAGTCCTAATGATTCAATTAGACGCTCTTTTAATGGGTGAAATCCTTCATTCTATAGATTTCCAATTCGAAGGATAAACATTTTGTAGAACGTATCCAAGTTCATTATCTCCCCTCAGGAGAATAAAACTATCGTATTTATGGGAATTAGTGCCCTCAAGGGTAATATAAAAGGTCCCGACCTGTAAGTTGAGTAGGCTTTCATTTTGTTGCAAATAATATTTTTTTGTTTTGTTTTGTTACGGAACATATAAAATGATCATTAGCTTATGAACCAATATTACTTACGGACAACCATGTTTCGCCATTTTTAGTATCGAGCTATGGAAGTTGGTTACTGAAAATTATTTAAATTTGGACGTATATCCTAACGTTTTTTACCAAAATTTTCACACAATCAAATTGTTAGAAATTATCTGATTTCTCAATAGAAATAAATTGAGAATTAGAAAACGCGGTTCTAAAGTTGTTCTCAGTTTAATTTGACCTAGGAAAAACCCGAAATTCATCGGGTGGATTTAGACCAGAGTATCATAATAATTTTATGAGATATTCAAAAGAATTTCTTGTCAAATAAGTATTTTTCCTGATGTACAACGGAGTATTGAAATTGTAACGAAGTTTCATTACTTTTGGAAACATTGAATGAAAAGGTGCTGTAATATTTTTTTCGACCAAGAATTTCGCCAAATAACAATGTTGGAAATTCTCTGATTTCTCAATAGAAATGACTTGAGAATTCGAAAGCACGGTTTTACAGTTGTTTTCGGCTTGTTTTCATCTACATTAAGCCTGAAATCTAACTTGCAGATTTAAATCTTTTCGTAACTGAATTTTATCATAATTTTGTGATATTCATAAGATTTCTAGTTAAATTAGTAGTTTTTCCTGATGTACAATCGAGTAAGGAAGCTATCAGAAAGTTTCACTGCTTTTCGGAAAATTAAATAAAAAATTGAAAAAATATGTACGTTGTTTCCATCATAAAAAGTTTCGAAAAAAAGTTTCCTACTCATCAGTTTCGATGAATAAAAATTTTAACAATTCACTGATTTATCAGTAGAAAGGACTTGAGAATTGGAAAACACGGTTTTAAAGTTATTCGTAACATAATTCGACCTAGGAGGAACCCGAAATTCAACTTGCGGTTTTTGACCTTTTCCTAGCAAAACTTCATAACAATTTTATGATATATTTATAAAAATATATAATGAAATAAGTGTTTTTTATTCATTAATAATCAGTGTTGAAGTTGTCAGAAAGTTTCATTGGTCTTGGAAACATTGAATGAAAACAATATCGGAAATATTGTACCCATGCAGTCCCTTTGAAAAACAATATTGCAAACTTTTCATTTACAATTTCTACGTTAAAACTACATAGACACAATGAGACTGTGGTGCTACAAGAAGTTCATTTCTGAAATATATGAAATGAGCAATTTAGCTCTTCTCTTACGCTCAGGCTGTATCTCTCCGGACTCTCCCAGTGAGTTTCACATGTAAACATGGCCACGGAATACAAGTGAACATTGAACAGTGTCACTAATATGAGGTTGATGGAATATATTAAGAAATTTTAGGCGATGAATATGAAAATAACTCAATGATCGAATTCCTTCTGAATGATTGGCTATCATTATACAGAATGATTTTGATAAGCGGTAATGGTGAGAGAATTAAGATGAAGTCATGCATTTACGTTCTAGCAAGTCCTTGCGTAATCATGGGAAAATGCTTACATTTTTCATAAAGTATGGGAGAACAGATCTGCTGCGCCTAAGAACGCACCCTCGTAGAGCTGCAAATTATAACCGTAATCAGTGCTTCGAATCAACCTTTAACACATTACCTGCGAAGTGACCCACCGGTGGTCACTTAGGTGATTTTCATAATGCTTCTGACCCTCCTGCAGTCACTAACTCATTTTTTTAAAAATACTTAATGCTGAATAAAAGCCAGTTCATGTTTGCTATTTTTAAAGTTGATCATCACAATTGACTTTAAATTTGTATTGAATATTGAACTTCTGTTTAACGTATCGCAGTTAACGGGTTAAATTAGACCAGGTTATAGTCTGCCGGTGAGAGAGAATGGAAGGTTTCTATGTTAAGTTATTCTTGATTAACGGGTTTTACTCAGTTGTGATGCGTATTTTGCTAGGTGATGCATGACCTGTCTTGCTAATATTATTTGTATGGCCAGTGTGACATACATACTTAACGCTTTAGTTTTCCTTTAATCATAATCCTTCAGGCGATTCAACTAAATATTGTGTCTATGGGAATTGGTGCTTCTTGAGGAAGATATGTGAGGTTTCGAAGTGATGACTAGGCAAGACGCCTTTTTTGGAATGAAATAGGTTATTTTGTTTAATTGATCATCTATTTTTGGTTCACTGCTAGCTTTTTCCGCACCTGTTACATTCTTTTTCATCGCCTCTCTGGTTTCATAATTTTTTTTCTTGAATTTTTTCAATCTTACTTTTTCTATGCGTATGGTGTGAGAACAGCCATTATACATAAATTCCTCGTTCTCTTAATTTAAGACTAAATTGTGCGTTCTTTCTCCCTCTCTTGAAAACACCTTCGTTGTGGGCAGGGAGGCTTGCACTAACTCTTAGTCTAATTTTCAGTTTTGCCATATCAACTTCAATTAGCCCATGGTGTTTTTATTGGATATTTTTGGGACAAGCTTGTTATTAACACTTAGACTGCGGGTGGTAAAACTAAAGTTTAATATTCAACCCGAATTTGAAGTCAATTGAAGGAATGTTGAAAATAGCAAACGTTAACTGGATCGTGCCTTCCTTTAGTTTTTATTAAGTATTTATGAAAACAAAATTTGTGACTGCTGGTCGGTCATGCAGTAGCATTATGAAAACTCCCTCAGTGACCACCGATGGCCCACGTCACATTCAAAATGTTAACTTTCAGTTCAACTAATAAATTAGTTGTGAAGCGACCTAAAAAGGCGCTGAGATTTGAAATGTTTCTACAGAAATAAATTGAAAGTTAGGAACATTTTAGTTCAATAAAAAAAGTACTTCAAAATCTCGGTCCATGCCTAAATTACATTTCACTTCGAGAATTCATCGGATGAATGCGTGTCGAACAAATGGAGCTTATGCCAAAATAAAAATTTGTTACAAATAAGTTGTGCATTCGAAACAAAAAATATATCACGGAAAATTTTCGAGTAGAAAATACGTCGAGTTTTAAATTTGATGTTTAAATTTAATGTCGTATCTCGCGTTGGTCATTCCCCAACTGGCGTTTGCGAAGGCACTCAATTGAAATTCATCGCCCTGGAAGAAAAGGGCTACCAAAGGAGAAACTAGGCAGCTCTCGATGTTCATTAAAGGAAGAGCCACTTCCGAAAAGTAAAAAACTTACCATTAGGCGTAGCTTTGGGCCACAGGTTCGAAAGACGCCATGGCAACTTCAGTCTCACAGATGGGTAGAAGTTGTTCCTTGAATCTGCCTCTTAGCCCCGACTAATGGACGAACTTGATGTTCTCGGAAGCTCGACTGTTACTTTCCTGCGTGATTGACGCAACTTTGAGGTGCCTTAGGTTTGATGGAGTTTGCATCTGAGGACCCGGAGTAAATTTGCTCCAACTTCTCCTAATTTGATTAAAGTGCCTAATCCTGTCTAGCTGGACCGTCCTAATGTACAGTGTTAAGATGTGCTACAAAAAGTTGAAGTAGTTACAGTGAGAAGTAAGTCGACTTTTCACTCAAGATTCCGCTCTTGTATTTCGAGTAGTGAAACGACATTTAAGTTTCATTTTCAGAGAGATCACTTCTTTTATCTCACTTTTTTCTGGATGGATACGTGTGATATTTTGATCGTTTTTCTGTGTGTAAGAATTCACGGGGATAGGTCAAACACACTTTTCTTGTAAAATGGTTTTATTTTCATTACTATTCATAATGATTTTTCAACATTATTGTATTTTTCACTCCAATCGTTGTCCTGGAGTGAACCAGTCCAATGTAATCATAGGAAACCCGCTTTTCAAAGCTTAGTTCTATACAGATACGCCAGAAAATATAGGTATTTCTATGTATATCTATTTACAAAGGACAGCAAAATAAATAACATTTCATATCAGCGAGAAAACGTGGACATGAGAGTAACAGAGCGACTTGCAAAAACTTAGCTACAATGTAAAGCACAACAGAATTTCCCGAAAGGCATCATAGGCTTCAAAATTTTTATCACCATGCAAATTTTATAATGTTGCCAATGAATTTTGACCCACTGAATTTCAAAAAGAATGCGTTAAGTCTCGTCAGTAATTTTTTGCTATGGAATGAATAGAATAGCATAGCTATTAAAAATACAAGAAAAACTATGACATATAAACTGGAAAATGAAACAGTTGAATATGTAAATTTTGGTTCGTATTTTCTAAAGTTTCCTTTGACTCAGGGAATTAGACGGAAAGGAGGGCATCCTGACAAACATTTGACGTACTGTTACTATGCATTAAATCAATGCTTACGACTTCAGGTATTTTTTTGCTTGATGATCAATCAAATACGGGGATACCATAGATTTTGGACAGACGTATTAAATTTCGATGGATTTACTCCTAAAGTGAATGTTGGATTAGCCAGTTAAAGGTTGTACACCTAAAGTAATTGTTAGAACAGTCAGTAAAAAGATTAAATCCGAAAGAAATTGTTCGATCGGTCAGTTAATGGACTTACAGTTAAAATAATTCCTCGAACGGTCTGAAAGCGTTGAAAATGCTATATTTCCATCCATTTAGCGAGTCAGGTTTGCTACTGAATTTCATCAGGAAAACGCTGTAATGTCCAAATTGAACTAATTCGCTGTGAAATTAGCTCACTGCAACGCTTTGCTATCAAAAAATGTAAATGCAAAACTGCGTAGGATATTTTCAGTTCAACTTTTTCACGCTCACCGCAAAAAAAGTGTGAACAACGAATTGTTCCCTATTGAATGGCACTTACGAGTTGTCAGATGGGGATACATGAAACTACCGAAATTCTATCCTACACATCAGTTAAATTAAACTGGGACGACAGCGTCAATTAATTGTTACTCTCAGTAAATGTGCAAAGAGGGACTATAATAAAAGGTCACTTAGACCGTAACAACGACCTCCTCCTTCTCGTAAATACCCAAGCTACCAATTGAATCACATGTCTCCGTAGCCTCACGCTGCAATTTTTAGTGCCCTCTTTGCTTGGGGTTCAATATTCCGAAACTTTCCGGAAAATAACTGCAAAAAATACACTTACTAAAAAAGGTCATGACGATGCTTCCCTGCCAGTTCGCCCAATTGGTCCAACAGATAAGCATGCGCTTGTATCAGAGGGACTGATCTATTCTTGCAAAACACTGACCTATGGTAAACACTTAACAATCAGAGGCAATGGCATCATTAAATCTAACAGTGACTCTAACAGCTTCTTTCCACTCTACGAGTCTTTCAGTAAATTTAATATAAGGTGAGAACTTACACAGTAGCGATGCACTGGTTTTAAAACAGCGAACGAAATCTCCATGCTGATCGTCTCGAAAAATTCCATTTCAACACTTTAAGCTCCGTCTTATATTTTTTTCGAGATAATAAAAACAAGTTTTTATATACCTTGTAAGTCAACAGTATAAAACGCCATTTACGTTTCATTTTCAGAGAGATCACTTCTTTTGCCTCACTTTTTTTAGGTGGAGTTTAGAGCATTCTGTGACATAACCAATCAGGCCCATACAGGTGTGTCAAATAGATTCAACAAACTATACAAACTTAATGCGATCACAGACACAAAGTGAACAGAAGATTGTCACCGTCATAAATGATATTTAACTGTCGTAGCAATAAAACCTTTAGGCTTTCTGTCCTTTGCTTGGATTCCCACTTTTTTTGCAAATCGTAGTTCAGAAGAATTTTCATTTGGAGTAAATTCAAGTGTTATTTATGACAAAGAATTATTCGCAAAACCGAGCCTGGTTACAGCAATTTTTAATTTGTTTAATTAGCATGAATATTATGCATATAAATGCAATGACACTGTACGAGTGATAATACTATAACATCATGGCCATTGCACAACTCACATTCATATTGTCCAATTTTAAGCTGTGTCGATACCGTCGTAAGACTGACGTCGATGCTGATAAATCTGAAAGCAACAAGAAATTGTTCTCCCTGTCCTCTCTTAAAATGGAATAAATCTTTAAATGATGTGACCCTGACGAAGGTTGAGAAATATTATTCAATGAAATACAATAGTTCCAGGATTGGATGATTTCTTTAATATTGTCTCAAGATTTTGCACTACAAAGAAATGTTCTCGATTTTATGTTGGCGTCGATTTGGCAAAATAATGATTAGCTCTCTGCCTAATTTTAACGAGAGAATTATTATTTCGAGAGAATTATAATTCGACTAGAAGATTATTGAAAAATTTTGTCGTAAATGCGTTACAGTTCATCTTCGTCATGGATCTAAATTTGATTTTGACTCACTGGCAACAACAGAGCCTTATTGTTTTTCATTGATTAACAGCAATGCGGCGATAAAGAGAAAGTCATTCGTTCGCAACGTGTACACATGTTGACTTTGGCAAAATTACCTTTAACGTTTGATGAACAAACACAACGAGTGCCTTGATCCTTAACAATATGTACAGATTATTGTTGGTAGTTTGAGTTTAGCGAATTTGCAAATTTTGACTTGTATGCCTCTACTTATATTTTATCGCGTCATTACCGAGTAAAACACTGAAACAGTGGGGTAAAATTCGCATATATTATCTTAAAACTGTCCAACAATCGGTTAGAATCATAGTACAAATAACTTAGCGAGTGATACCAGATATTAAACTTGAACATCAAAGTTTTAACATTAACTTTGAGAGTGGCATTTACAAACGGTTGGAAATACACATTTTACTGCAACACTGAACCTGCTAATGAGCAGAGAAGATCAAAGATTTGTTCACCTGAGGTGCAAATAAAATTAAAAATTCTTGCTAAAGTTGTGGAGAACTTCAAAGGCCAAGTTTATTCATTAATCCAGTGAATTTGTGCATGCGATACTAACGTGTTTCATTTCCCATACCTCAGTAGTTCAATCCTATGCTTGAACGATCGGTCTGTTATTCGTTCCGTCATTCGTTATTATTTACTCTCAAATGACAAAATTGTATGAAAGCACTAAACGTGCATGTTTTACTCACCTTTGCACCACCAAATGTCTCAAGTTTAATTCATGGCGCTTAAACTTTGTTACCATCAGGAAACGACTAAGATTTCCATTCGTTAATTAGTTTCTAAGCGTAAAATTATTCGGCCCTGTCTTCGATTTCACTACAACAGACCGCCATATTTAACATTATAATAGGAAAGATACAAATTACACTCAATCGATTACAACGTTTCTACTCTCCTGAAAAGTTTTTAATTTGAAAGCCGCTTCGAGAAATGCTTTAATTAGGAATTCCAAAAGCGACGCTCTCATTTCAGCCTTAAGCTTCCAGGTCTAAAATGAAACCAGTTTGGAAAGTGGGCGGAAGGATTTCATTGAAATTTAGTGTTTGCTTGAACCTTTACATTATCTATGGAGGACGATTGTTTAGGTTTAGTGACTTGAGATATGCCGGACACAATTTGTTAGGTCGAGAAATACCTATCAGGCAGGATTTGTTCTGCTGCCTGCCTTCAACGCGCAATCAAAGCTTGTTCACAAGACAACTGCCTACTCACTACAGAACGTAGTACACATACATATATCTAGTCATAAGTTTATATATATTTGTTTATAAGGAAAGAATATATATTTATATATTAAAGATAATTATTCTAATGCACACAAATACCCGAGTTTGGTGCCCACAACGACTGTAAGGGGCACTTAAAACCTATGCAAAGAAACTTCATCCTCGCTATTCAAAACGAGTCATGGTTTGTTTCGACTGGAACGAGGGTCTTACACATTTTATTTTTTTATTTTTACTCACATAAATGCTACAAGTACAAGCAGAGAACATACAAAATCGGCTTCAAGTTAAGTACAAGGCAGTGCACATTTCACCGAGAAAGTAATGAGCCTGAAGAGAAAGAAATCTTAATCAAATATCTTTAAATCAACAGATGAAGCCTTTACATGCAGCTCCTTACAGATAAATTATAGCACGAGGTGTGCTAGAGTTTAAAATTAGTGACTTTTACTTACAAGACCTCTGCTTGCCTTCTTTCAGTCCCATTACTTTCTTACCTCGGTGTGCAATGGCGAAGACAAAATTATGTAAGTCATTTATCACTCAGGGGGTCGGCTGAATTGAAATGTACACAGTTATATGCTCCCAAATCTGAAGTGCATACAAATAATCTATGATTTGTTCATTTATACGTCAGCATTTAACAAACGGTACCTCATACCAAAATCAAAAGAACCTTAACTTCTCAAGTCTGAGATGACTCTTAGTAAGAACTGATAGTGCTACCAACGCGCTGGCTCATGTAAAATTTTGCCTCTTCGAATGATTGATCATCGAAGAAAGCTCGAGCACAGCAAAAATTAAAAAACCTTTTTGCTGAAAAGAAACTTATTAATTTATCAGTGGAGAGCATCGTGTTAGATTTTTATATGAAAACTGTGTTGTACGTCCTGATCACGTGAAAAAAATGTTCTGAACATTTTGCTTCTGATGGTCATGCGAACAGGTGGTTTTCCGGGAGCTCCTTTCTTTATCAATGAGTTATCTTTCAAATTCAAAACTTACAGAACGGTGGGATACTCTGTGAAATTTTTCCACGGTAAAATTAGCCGTAAATTTCTTCTATTGTAAGCAACAATGGAAACGAATTTTCAATAGTATTTACTGCCCATTTCATGACACGTAATAGAAAGTGCTTCGATCGATCGAAAATGAAATTGCTAAGTTTTGTCCCGCGATTGTAATGTCCTGGTCTTTGCAGAACTTATGCGCGAATGTGTATTCTATCATAAACGCTGAAGTTTTTTTTAATTTACTAACTTCCCTCTACAAGAAGCAGTTCAATATCGAAATATTTTAGTGCACTTCGTGTCCATGTGTAAGTATCCAGTGCTCAGTTTCTCCAATCGGAGAGCATAATGCACAGGTCCTTCAATCTCTGAAGGATGAATAGTCAACTTCAATTTGTATAGAAGAGTTGAGCGGCAAATTGCCTACGTCAATCTTCATCTCAGTGATACCACAGGTCGAATTTCGGGTGTTGAGAAAAATTAAGCATTGCTATTAATAGTTTAGACATTTTAATGAACACTTTTCCTCTCAGAATGACAAGATGTGACATATTCCAGTTCAAAAGAATATCAAAACGTCAGTTAATTAATATGCAGCGCTTAACAAGTAGCTGAGTAGTTTCGAATTTTATATGATGACTGGAATGTTCAGAAAATTACTGTTACGAGTCATACGTAGAGTAAAATTCTACGTCTTATTTGTCTATGCGTTTTATTAAAGTTATTGAGTAGAAAAATTTCGTTTACTGATGGTGCTACAATAAGGAACAACCTACGTCTCAATTACTAAGGAATTCGTTCCAAAATTAACAGAATGTATAACTCCGTTTTTCATGATGTTCTCTTAATACGTTCGACGAAGCTGAACGGTTTTTGGATTCCGGAACGTCTTCTTGGGTTCATGCGATCTACGACCTAGCTGCAAGTGATTGATCGGAGTGTAGAACTCAAAAAGGAGAAAATCTAAAGCTGAATCGGAGTAAAATGCATACTTCAGTCTGTTCAGTACATCGAAACAGTACATTTGAGCTCAAGTATTGAAAAAGTAAGATGCTAATTATCTAACTTATCTCTTTCTTCCCACAGCTTGAAGGTAGTTTGCAAGTTGACTTTGGCAAAAGTAATATCTTTTCAAGTACGTTACGCTATCTTTTTTCATTTTTCTGGCGATTATTAATTGTAGAGGCTTGCCAAACTTTAAAATAAGCTCACATAATTTTTTATGACTTTGACTGCTTCTGTGGAAGATGAGCATTTGGCATTACGATTTGAATGGAATCAGATCGCACAATTTCTGATTCGATATTTTACCTTGTGTTTTTCATTAAATCGAAAGCAGAATGTCCTGATGAATTTTGAACGTTACCAAATTCCTATGCGACAATAGCGTTTTTAGGCCGCTGCGTTTCTTTATTTACGACTTTCACATTTTACTATTGCCAACACGGTTGACTATTCAACTGTGGTGTTTATGACAGCGGTTGTATTGTCGTCATGTATCGCATAACTTCGCCCACTTAAAATGGCAATCTCGTTTGTTTTTGTGTTTTGCCCGAGCCCCTAAATTTGCCGGAGCAATCAGTACAAATACAGATGATTCGAAGCATATGGGGGACAACAAGCACTGTTATCTATCGAGTCAAGAAAACAAACGTATGTCCCATTCGAAGAATTGAAAGTAGCATTCTACGCGTACGTATATTTATTCATTGGTAGAGAAGTAGAAATGACGCGTATTCGTGTTTCAAATAGAACTCTAGCTTCTTTTGAATCTTGAAAGATCTATCAAACTTTTTGTTCGATCTCGATATTCGTAAGGTACCTATTTCTTTTGACATTAAAGGAAAGAAAATGATATTTTATTGTCTGGTTTCACGACAGTCTTCACTAGAGTGAGCAAATTGTAAGGATAAGGTTTGTGATTGAGTACGATCTTAACCAGCTAATCATGCAGTTGAGTGCGATCTTTCCCAGCTGGTCATGTACATAGTTCCACGCGTTCATTACCGGTTGGCCATGTACAGGGTGCGCCAGAGAAACTTACTTATTTGAAAGGTCAATAAAAGCAAAAGTATTTCAGTTATTGTTTTATTTCTTTTTTTATTTAAGAATACAATCTTCCAATTTTTTTTATCTGTCTTGAAAATGTCATCGGCTAAATGGCGACCCCCATTGCGCATACACTGATAAAGTCGATTTTTGAAGTGCGTGTCCCCTTTTAGCAGCAATATCAATCGGTATGTTGGCAATGGCATCGCGAATGTTGTTTTTGAGGTAAGCTATTGTCCGTGGTCGACCGATATAAATCAGCGATTTTAAATCGATCGACCACGGACAATAGCTTACCTCAAAAACAACATTCGCGATGCCATTGCCAACATACCGATTGATATTGCTGCTAAAAGGGGACACGCACTTCAAAAATCGACTTTATCAGTGTATGCGCAATGGGGGTCGCCATTTAGCCGATGACATTTTCAAGACAGATAAAAAAAATTGGAAGATAGTATTCTTAAATAAAAAAAAGAAATAAAACAATAACTGAAATACTTTTGCTTTTATTGACCTTTCAAATAAGTAAGTTTCTCTGGCGCACCCTTTAGTTGCGTAAGATCATTACAAGCTGGTCATGTAGTAGCGTGCGATCACTACCAGCTGGCCATGTAGTTAGCAGGTGATGTAGTTGCGTGGGATCACTACCAGCTGGTTATGTAGTTTCGAGCGATCTTTACCAGCTGGTAATGTAGTTGCGTACGATCTTTCCCAGTTGGTCATGCAGTTGCGTGCAATCTTTACCAGCTGGTCATGTGGTCATACGATCATTAACTACTGGCGATGCAGTTGCATGTGATCATCAAGAGCTAGTCATGTGATTGAGAAGAATCATTATAATCGACTAGTCATGTGATTGAGAAGAATCATATCAAATGGTCATTTGGTTGCGTATGTAGCTGAAGTGATGTAGCCGAATTTAATTATCTTCGTGCAGTTCACTATGAGTATGAAGTTTAATTATTTATTTTCCCCTTTTCGCTTCGAGGTTCTGTAAAACTCCGATTAAATTTTGAGACGTTGCATTTTTCTCTCTGATGACTACTCTGCATTCGCTGTTCTCAACATAAGAATTTAATTTCCTAATTTTTAATTTATTATAATTTTTTTAATTTAATTGAAAGAAGTGACTATGAAGTGAAGACCAAAACCGTTAAATTGCGAAAATATGTCTCATTGCTGATTGACCTAACTTTTAGACGCTTCCTACGAAGAGCTCGTGTTATGCGGAAAAGGTACTCTACCATTGTGTAATTTACTTTTAAACTTCAATTCGTAATTCTCTGAGTAAAATGTAGCAGGTTTTCATATAAGACTCAATCTAAAGTTGTTCAAGACATTTTCGGTTGTATATGTAGTCTTAGAGTTCTTTGATGCATTCGATGGTGATGTTCATTCTTTCGTGAAATCTCAAAATCTTTTATGCTTTCCGATTTGGAAAATAGAGCAAGCGTTACTGGAACAACTACTTTCAGAAATCCAAATGAAATGGAACTCTGTACCGAGATTTAACAACCAAATGCCTCGCAAAACTGGAAAAAAACTCAAAATAATCTCATATATAATCCATGTTTTTATGAATATCTAAAAGCAATTATGCGCCTGAAATGTATCTAAAAAAATTCAAACGAACAAAATACTAAACGAGGAAAAATTTTGTAAAGGTCGTTCTTGGAAACTAATAACTTAATAAAATAAAAGTGGTATGCAATACAAAAACATGATGTCTTCCAACTTGTATTTGAATAAAATAAGCTATTACATGATTTGAATGAGGTGGCAAAGGTCACTGTCTGCAATGATTGAGATGGAACATGAGCTGGTGGATGTTGACTTCTACAAAAGTGGCTATATAACATTAACAATAACAGCATTATTTAACAACAACAATAATGGTCAATTATCAACTAATAATAACTGAGTATACATCACAATCATAAGCCGTCCATGTCAGTTTTATATAGCATGAAATCCTTACCGAGACACTATCAATCTATGAAAAGATTATGGACAAATTAAGCAAAAATATTCAGTACAAGAACATTTTCAGAATCGTGTAAGCCTATGAGTTAGAATTATTTTGTAGAGCAACAAAATTTAAATGAATCACATTTGTTAGCGCCAATAAATACGAAACGAACAACCGAAAAGTGGATAAGTGGATACACAGAACATTTCAGAATTTATGCTACACGAAAACTCATTGAAAGTGACAAAAAAGTTATAAGAACAGATTGTATTTCGAAAAGATTGAATGGATAATTTCATTTACTGAATTGCGTATTTACGACGGCTGGTGGAAACTATACCAAAGCGTTGACCAATATGTTCATGATAATGCTAATAGACGAGCAATAATACGAGCAAAGGCATATTGAGTGAAATTAAAATTTAACAGATAGTAAGGCGAAGAATCTTGACAATTATGCACAATGAAGCCTATGGCAGAAACGCAAAACTGACAGCGAACCAAACATCAGTTTCAGCCATTGAACAGTAAAACCTGCCTATGAAACAAAGCTCATGTTTACAATTCCTGTCTGAAAGTATATTCAACATGCTATCAGCAGTCTGACGTGCTAAAAAATGGAACGCAATCAGGCAGATACGCTAAAAAAGTTGAAGCAAGAGAGGTTTACAGACGATCATGATCTAGAACCTCGTTTGTACTTGAAGGGAAACACGCTCCCCGACTCGCAATGAAAGGAGTTCCAATGGAAGCCAAAGTCGCCATTTCGACGACTCACTGACGAACCAACGACCACAATTGGGGCACCGCAAGCTAGAAAGAGACAAACTACTAGGTAGTTCCAAGTAAGTTCTCTCATTTATCTTAGAAGCGCCCCAATTTGTGTTCGGAATGAGCTCAAGTAACGCAACTGCAGTGAACAAACCAGCGTAAAGTATACTCGTGAAATATGACTCAGTTTGGTACATCGTAATTTACGATACAATTTGCAATAACGCTGTGGCATATGCTTTGAAATTTTACTTTGGAGAAAACTTTCAAAAAATTCTGGATTACATTGAAATTTAATTATGTGCCATCATCGCTCTGAATTTGTCAGAATATTCCTCGAATAGATTGCAGTTGCATTACTGGAGCCTTCGGAACTCCCATCATTTTAAAATGGAAAGTGTCACCTACGGTGAGCAAATAAGTCTTTCATCAAAGGTTGGTTGAACTTTGCATACTCCGCAGAGTTTAACGCAATTGGACGACACCTCAAAATTTCTACTCTCTGCATGCACAATGTAAATTACTTACCAAAAGTCCCATACGAGCTAGATTTAGTACAAAAATTGCAACTCATCGACGAGCATAAGAAATGCTAATTTTACCTAAACCAGTACCATGCTCAATCATGGAGAAACTTGAATGCATCGCAACAGTAGAAAATGAGAGCTGACTTTGAAAACTACTCTTTCGGATATTTTATGAAAGCCATGTGGTGGTATACGGAGGGGATAGACTAGTATGCTTTACTACCAAGACTGATATCTGTCACAAATGCAGTAGAGTTAGAATGTCTAGACATTCGTTTTTTATCAGATTCGATACAGATACAAATTGAAAAATCCTAAATGTATAGCTCTTATTATTTAATAATACACTAATTATTTGATGTATATGAAAAAGAACAACAATGAAGTATGATGCACAGTTAACCTACTAACGCCATCTCTAATAATACAAAATCCATCTTTGACACTAAGGATGTGAATCCATTATGCGTTCAGCTGCTATTCATGGTCAGCGTTATAGGAGCGCCAACATCCTTAGCAACTTAACCTTATCATTACACCCATCATCCAACATTAGTGGCACACCCATTCTCCTGATTAAGCAAATAATAAAGACTAACAATTAAGTTGCAGACAATATGATGCCAGAACAACGCTCAGAATGGATCAGCCTTCTTCTGAAGGGAGCTAGACACTTTTTTAAGCTTCAGTAGGAAGTAATGATGCACATTACGCATTCCTCTCATGCTGAGCATTAGCAACAACAAAATAATTGAAAATTAATCAAAAGAAAACGCAGTAAACATCGTGTCAAATGAATCACGATAAATGAAAAGAAGGATACGTGGGAACGCATCAATTCTAAACTCACAAGCAACAATTGCAACTGTAACAGTAATCCAACACCAAGCTATTAAATATTCTTCAAAAATGTACACTGTTGGAAGAATATCATCACTTCATGTCACTTCCTATTCATACTTTGACAACCGTATGCTCGTCGTTGAGTTAGAGATCATTTGGAAAGATTAACGACCAACGTCCTTCATGTCCCCAGAGAAACTTGTGGACAACAATCATGTTGTCACATCACCCTGGTTCGCCATCCATCAACTTGGCTCACTCAGTTCATCGTCCTTCGCTCGCTCAACAGTACATCGGAAATCTCAATCCCGACAATGAACTTGTCTAAATTACGAGCTCGAGTGGCGTTTCTTATCGTGCGTGTGATACTCCAAAAGTATACGCGAATAAGACAACTCAAGACGCGTTCTTGTCTCGTTCAGACCGTACTGTAACGCCACCCACATGACAGACGTCAACCACTTCATGTTGTTTTGTAACTGCTCTCACGCTTCGGCCTCAGTTGGTCGTTATTGGAACTACAGCTGGATAATAATACTATTTATTCCTTAAAGGATAACATATTCAACAATGTACAGGAATCTAATAGACAAAAGAGTAAGAAAGCTATTAGAATCTTTAAAAGAAAATGAACACACGATATTTTAAGGAAAAAATGCATGGATGAGTGCGCTGATTGAGATTTTTCATTTTCAAACGACAGGAAAACACCTGAATTTAAATGAATTGAAAAGCGGAAAATCTCGATCTTTTACTATGTATATTTTTTAAATTATCCTTCATTCTTTTGAATCTCATTTTAGTAAACGCCCGTCGAGAAAAATGAAACGGCATATACATCGTAAATAATTTAGTAGCATGAACAATATATACCCGTACAATTGTTTTACAACGAAAAATAATAAGCTAAACAGCATAGCATAACCCCTTGTATCTGATTTTATTTGAAAATACTAGATGTGGTTTAAATTTTTTCGCATTTCCAAAAGACTGATTACCTAAGACGAAAGAGTCGTACTCACAGTTGGCAATGATAAGTAAAGTACGAAATGACTTTAGTTTTAGTTGGCGCTTTCATACATCTCCAAATCAGACGAGAATAACAGACTAGATCCAAAGTTAATCTCCGCAATTCCAGAGTTCAATATTTTAGAGGGGAGGAGGCAAAAAGATGTAAACTCTAGAAATGGTCGACCAAAGGACAAGTGTATAGGAAGAAAAGGCAAATTAAAAGGGCCTGCTTCAATGCTACCAACCACTTCTCGTCTTACATTTCCGTACTCCTTACACAGTAACACAAAAGAAAAGTTCCCTTTCATTAATTCTAACTAGTAACAGGTAGATTACTCCGTCTCCATAATCCAATATCCAGGGGCGTATCAGACATTCAGGACTATTTCCCAAGCCTCAATATCATGACGCAAGAAAGGATGCATTACTCAACTTAGTAGAAGTGATGATAGCAGAGCTAACAAAAACATAAAATGAAATGGGTTGACTATGAAGAATCGGACATAAAACGTCGATTAAGTACAGTTAACAGAATCATAAGATCGTTGACTAAATTAAAGTGTTCGAAGACGTGATTTTACAAGTAAGTCTTACATATTGAGATCAGGCCAACAGTCATTGCTTACTCCAATGTCGCTGAGCATATCAGAGACATCAGAAAATTCAAAATGAGATCCAGAAGACGTTGAAACTGCATCGAAATCCAGGTCTGAATTGAATTCATCTACTTCAACCTTAAAATCGGGCGCCATCTGAAGGAGGTCATTTATGGCATCCATGTCTGAGATGGGTTCTTGCTTGATTTCAAGAGGTTCCAGTTTAAAAGGAGGTCGAATGAGGGGATCATCGCTGCGCGTAGTCCTTCCTGGGCTGGCGAGAAGTACGTCTCCCTTACCAGAGTTCTCCTCATCGACGGACCGGTTCATTTCTCTGGCAGTGATTGCGCTCGTGGTAATGGATTCGCTCCTAATTGTGGTACCGGTAAGATCAGCCAGGCTGGGCAAATTGTTTATGCTAGTAGGTAAAGAGGCAATGGTTTGCCGCACTCGGTCACCATCAATGGCATAAACGCCGTATAAAATTGAACTTTGCCTCTCCGGGTCAGGACTCACGCTCCTTGGACTTGAACTATTACTACCATTAAAGGACACTGGAGAAGAAACTGACTTCGGAGACATTTGGTCATCGTACAAAGAAGCACTTTCAGGCGAAGCTGGCATTTCTTGAGGAGTAGCAGGGATCTCTGAAGGAGAAGTGCACTGGGTTACTGGTACATAGGAATTCTGAGGAAGAGAACTTTTGTACTTACGATCTATTTTCAATTTCAATTTCAGCCGATTATGACCAACAGAAGCCACGGCGTTATTACAAAAAGTCGTCCCTCGAGATGTGTCTGTTGAAAGTTTGAAACCTTTAAGGATGGCAGAAGATTTATTTGAAGTATTCGAATGGTTACCATGTCTGTCTTTTGCTTTGCTCACTCGGCCCTTTTCCACAATTTTCAAAGACACGGTGCTATCAGCTCCCTTGAGGTTACTACCGCTACCGGATTTCGTTTTCTTCCGCGGTCTGTACTTGTAATCAGGGTACTCTTGCATGTGCAGCTGCCGTAACCGTTCAGCCTCTTGAATGTAGGGCTGGCGTTGTTCTTCTGTGAGGAGCTTCCAACGCTTCCCGAGCTGCTTTGATATTTCTGCGTTGTGGGTGTCGGGTGCAAATTTCACTATTTCTCTCCTCTCCATCTGTGACCAGACCATGAAAGCGTTCATGGGGCGCTTGATGTGGTTTGGGTTGTGCTTCTTCGTCTGAAAAGAAGAAAACAAGCCATTAAACATATGAATATTTAGTTAAAAGCTAAAAAACAGTGAAGCATGATATTTACAATACTGTGTACACCAAGGGTAAATAGAACTTCCGATATCATTCGCTGTTTTTGCAGAGCGTTAGTAGCTCACAGCCACGTTCACTTCTTCAAAAGACAGAGCTCAATCGAACGACGATATTAGGGTTCAAACCTCTCTGGCGAAGCATCCTTCTTTACACCTTTGAGCTAAAACTTCCACAAATGAGTTGCTCGCTGAAAAACAAGAGGCCGAAAAAGTGAGCCAAGATTGGCATCCTCTTTCCAAGCTGTTTGAGGCCCAAAGTTCATCCATTGCCGTGCAAGCATCATTAAATCCCAGACAGATTCGCTCCTCTCCCTGGCGCGTACGGTCTCTATAAAAAACTCTCGCTGCTCGGGTCTCAACATGGTGTAGGCTTAACGTTGAGAAATGGGAAATAGAAACCGTTTGAATTCAAGTATTATGATAGTACTGATGACTTCACGTGGTATTATGATAAAAAAAGTAGCATATACGTCAACGGTCTCGAATTAACGAAGTTCACCGAGTCGTAATTAAAACGGTTATAACAAAAATACTCTCGTTATGGGAAACTTTTATACCTTTAGCTCAATAAATATAGGAAACAAACACTTTTTCGGTACACTTCAGAGCCGTAGACATCCTCGTCGGATCGCTACTGTTTGTAGGACTTGAAACAATTTATCTAACACAGAAGGGGCGTTTCGTCAGCTCGAAAATACGTTGAAATACCGAATTCGCAAATATGAACTCCTGTATCTTGTCAAATAACAAGGCATGCTTAGAAATGAGTATCAACTAACTACTGCAGATCTCAAAACGGATACATGCTTTTTCCGAAGTAAACGATTGAAGTTTAAATAGAAATAACTTGTTGATTTTTGGTTCGTGGTTTTTCTAACGTGAAAGAGCAGTATTAGAATCGAAAACACATTTGCCTCCATAACTAAAGAAAGCTCAAAATTCACTTATCGACCAAAAAAGACTGAATTAGAACAGAAAATGAGTGCAATAGGAAATACAGAAATTATAAAAAACTAATTCACCCGTTTTTTAGCACGAATCTTTTGAGTATTCAAGAGAAACGAAAAAATTAACCCTGGTGAGCCGAGCCTAAGTAGACCCGAGCGTTTCTCATGGTGTCTTTTGAAGCAATTAGTCCCCTGAAGACGTGGGCTTCGGTGACTTGGACTGACATTTGTTGAACCAACAAAAGGAAAGAAAAACTTTCAAGCCCGTACCACACACAATGAAGAGATAAATTAAGACTGTAGTTCACTATTAGGTTGGTTGGCTGGCTGACCGCCCCCAAGTAGGGAGAAGACAGACGATGCTTCAACAGTTCTACTCTTCGAGTTTTTGCTGCGAACGAGAACGTAAAGACCCTTAAAAACAACTAGCAAAGAAGGTAAAGGCATAAATATTAAATCTTCTAACTACTAATAAAATCAGTAATAAGGTGTTGAAAGATTAATTTACTCAATCGTTAAACTAACTATTGGAGGGGTAACAGTTCAGAAGAAACGACTTGCACGAGTAAAGATTTCAACCAACACGAACAAGATGCCTATGGTAATAAAATTAACCACACAGGTGACAAGCTCCAAAAAAGTGTTTATAAAGTGGTGTAGATATATTTTACAACTTGTAGCTCAGAAGATATTAAAGGTAGAAGAGGTTTTACCAAAATTTTATGAATAATACATTCAACCTAATATAAAAAATACATAGGTTCACTGGATCTATTTGAAACCAAGTTATTATTAGTGTAGTAAAAACATAACAATCCGAAGTCGAAACCAGCAAATAGATAGTTGTAATTTTAACGATCAAATCGAAAAGCGCATAAATACGGGACTCCATCAATAAAATATACATAAACCATCAACGATCTTTTAAAAAAATAGTACACAAACCGCAAGAAGTAGAGTCAAAGTTAAATGAAGTGTTTCGAGACTGACTCAACTGTGACTGACTCAAGTGATCGCGTTAAACGAGAGGACACTACAGAAAGTAATTATACGAACTGCACTAAAAATTAGGCACCAATTTTACTCGTTGCAGTGATGAAAGCAGCAGCAGCAGCAGCAGCAGCAGCAGCAGTGGCAAAAAATAATATGTGGATACAAGAAACAAAAAAAAAAAAACATGTAGCAGGCACTATAGCAGCAAATTTCACGTTCTCGTAACGACCAAGCACTAAGGACAATAGGTACAGAGTGTAACCATGTATGACGTGAAGCGATAGAGCAGAAAGAGCATCGCCCAAATTACGAATGGACGAAAGGAGCCAGCAAAAGCACCAACTGAAGAGATTGCCGCAGGATTCATTCCTCATCTTTTGATCCGCTCAAAAACATCTCATGAATTATATGAAGGCGCCGCCACAATCCTCTACAAAGAACCTGCCACCCAAGAAAATCTGTGCTCAGCCGTGGTCGGGGCCATATCTTCCTACTCGAAATTGAAACAAAAATTATCCCACACTGTGTTTCATGCCAGCATTCGATATTCAGAGAAAGTGGTAAACTTAATGAGGAGATCGATGCTCTAAATCAAATATTTCTTTGAATAATTCGCTGTGTTTCTCGTAGCCATTTAAATATAATGTGATTGGTATAAACAGCAAATCAATAGAAATTAAATCCCCGCAAGTGTCAGGTATACCGAAAAAAGTGAAATGAATTTCAGGAGTCATTATCAACACGTATAAACAGCATACAGTTATACCAAACGTTTGTGACAGGTCTCGGGTACGTAAAATCAGGTGTGGATTATGAATGATGAGAGATTTTTTAATAGAATGCAAAAGTTTCTCGTAAATTAAATTTAGAGAATACAACTACGTCAGATATTGTCCCTTTATTATTATTATTATATAAGAAAGTTTTAGCCTCCCTTAATTGCACGACAAAGATGTTCTAAGAGAGGAAGGAGGAAGGCACCATTTAGTATGGAGTTGAGGGAACTTGGTATCTATGCACAAGATGCACAGAAACAGGAAGCTAAGAAAGAAGTTCATGAAACAAGAAAAAGTTGAAGAAGAAAGTAGTAGGTGCTGAAAACAGGACAGCAGTGAACCGAAAAAAGATGGTCCGTAACAAAACAAAAACCTATTCTATTTCAACAAAAGGAAGCCTACCTAACCTTTAGCTCAGGCCATCACATAGTCCCCCTGGGCCCTGAGAGCGCTAATTCCCATAGATACAATACATGTATCCTCCTGAGGGGCAGATATTGTCCCTTAATATTACCAAAATGCAGCGATAAAGCTGTAAAAAACAGAACCCAAAACTATAACATAACCGAAATTAATTCAAGAAATTCCCATTACAACGCCTTCAAATAGGTCAAAAGAAACCTTTGAATCGCCAAATGTTAAACGATAATCTGCCAAAATGAAACCAAATAGTTTTTAAAATGAAACCATATTGTCATTAGGAGCTTTACAGTCCGATCTTAGACAAATGGTTTCATGCAAAGCCTGGGTTTTGCAGCTGGACTCATTACTTACTTATCAGTAAAATGTCTAGGGTGCACGCCACGAGGTCGTCAGCGCAAGCTTTCTTGCTAAATAAGGAAGAGAGGCACAATGCAGTAATCATGATAAGAAAAGGTTCAATATTACAGACGACGATATGGCAACACCAGAAAGAAAGAAGGTTCACTGGGTAAATATTTCAGCAATATTTTCAAGCTCGCACGCATACCAGCTCGCAACAAAAAGTAAACCGATTCCATACGAACAATTTTTCGCTTCAGGGATGTGTCATTAAGCTTAATGGACTTGTGTAAAGGAAATTTTGTATATATATCTTAGAACCTGTGAAATGATAAAAATTTCGAAGAAGAAAGTAATTTAAAACGTGTACAATTTAAATAAATTATATAATTACAAAAAGTCGGTTCACGGGAAATCCCACGCGCAAAATCAATTATCATACACTATCCATCCACGCACGCAATGCGGCCTATTTTGACTCTACAGAAGAAATAAATGTTTGATGCAACAATGTTTCTTCATTTTATCGAGTAGTAGTTAGTCAATGGTAAAAGATCAGCATAAGCGAGATCGGATCAAGCTGAAATATTTGAGCGCTTCGCACACGGTCCAGTAGTACATCTACCTGTAATTTCGACGACTTTTGCTCAATCAAAAAGAAAATTGACGTGACACGCAACTCCCTGACTTGGGTTTTGAATCTCTTCTAACCCTTCAAAATTACACATGCTTAACCACCAGAACCACCGACCGACAAAGTTTTCAAGTTTTTTATCCTGTAAGATATCAAGCCGAACTGAGCAACCGAGCTAATGCAAAACTAAGAATAGACGAAAGGAAATATTTTTGTTTCAAAGGCCGAATTATGAGATGCAGAACCACGCAGAGAGCACGCAACGCCCTGGCGTGATCCTAAGAGGACAACAAAGCGTGTCCGGTCATCCAAATGTTGGGCTAGGGACTGGGCGACGATTCAAAACACGCCCTTTATGGGTGTCGCTGTCATTCATCTGTCTCGGGAAGGACAGGTACCGGGGAAAACCTTCTCGTGAAATAAATTGTCCCAACATCCAAGTCTAAACTTAGATGAACGTGAAAAAGAAAACTATTATTTTTTCTCAATTTTGACGAGTTGCGAGTAAATGCCCAAGTTACATACCTCTAGTGGCCTAAATGACCGCCAATTCACAGATTTTGTTCGCGCAGACTACGTTCATTTGAAATAGCGGTTTGAATGATGAGTTATATCTTAGAATTACTTTCAGTAAGAAAAAAAAACCTAGTACTCACTGCTTCAACACAGAACGTAAGTTGATCGCACCTGAGTCAATCGAACATGTTCAAAGAGAAACTTCTATGTAAGCCAAGCTTGAATCAGCTCATACCAATGAATGACGTTTTTTAGATTGATAATAAAATAAAGTTATAAATTAATTGGTTTCGTCTCAAACAGAATGAATAAAAATTGTAGTGATTGTAAAATAAAATAAAATAAAAAAATAATTAAACTTAGAAAACGCAATGGTATATTCGTAAATGAAAGTAAAATAAGATTTTGAGTTGAATATCACAGCTTTATAAATGACAAACTATCTTCAATTATTTGATAGTGAGACATGATCGATTTGTATGAATTAAAAGGTGAAACTCGTATTTTAAACTCCAAATTAGATCAGATGTTAGTTCAAGCCTCCATAACTGCAACAAATGCGTTCTCGAGAGAAAAAGGGGGAAGACCCCATTTCGTATGGAGTAAAGGGAATGGAAAATCTATGCACGCGGTGTCTAGAAAGTCAGTTGAGTAAGATGTTCATGAAATACGATCAAATTTGAAGAAAGCAGTAAATACTGAAAAATAGGACAGCAGTGAACCGAAAAAGATGGTCCAAAACAAAAACCCTGTTATATTTCAACAAAAGGAAGGTCTATCACACATTTAGCTCAGGAGTCAATACATTCCCTCTGGGAGAGCTTATTCCCACAGATACAATAGTTGTTTCCCCTTAAGTGGCATTTCACCTAAACCAAATTTAATACCTTCAGAGCGTTGTGCAAAAGCATGCCGTTTCTCGACACGAAAATTCGAGCACCTGAGCTTGAGACATGTAAATTCACTTTTTTATTTTTAAAGCAGAAAGCAACAATAAGAGAAATAAGTTGAAAAAGTAGCGTTCTCAAGCACAGATTCTTTTAGAAAGAAGGAAAGAAGTCGGCCGAGCTTGTGCCATCTAGTTGCCAGTGAGGCATATCTCCCTCAGAATTCACTCAAGTCCCTACAAACAGACAGAGAAAAAATCCAGATAAGAGTGCACTCCATGAGGGTTGCGTGTTATAGAAATGGAAATTGGGCTCTAGGGGGCCTTTGAAATTTATCGTAAACATCAGGAAGATGTACAAGGAAATGGAGGGTTGTATAGTAGAGCAGTTAACGTTGTTTTAGCAGAGCTCGCTTGCTTTTCACTGAAACAGCCACGGCAGAATGTCCGATCTCACGAACGAGTGCGAGTTTTGCACTTACGTTTCATTTTGCAGAAGATCCCCAGAAATAGCAATCCTCGATTCAATACGAAGAGCGACGCTCGAACGAATGAAGAAAATGGCTGCACTGCTGTAAACATGATTTCAATCTACTGTAATGGAAAAATCTTTGACTCTTTCCAAAGAATGAACGGAAAACAACATTCTCGAGTACGCTCAAATTAGGTTCAAAAACTGAAGAACGAAAACAACCTAGGAAATACCGGAGCTCTGAGTGAGTTCGGAAGCTCAGGCAAATATGTTTCAAATAGAAATAAAAAAATCCCTTCCATTTAAAATAAACCAATTTCTAAGACGATGAATGCGTTTTCTTTGAAGATACGAACACATGACTTGTCTATTGAAAATTTAAATACCAAAGAGTAACAAAACGAGCTGCCTAGATAGCTTGGACACGGTGCAATTTCAATTCAATTATCGCACTTACTCGTATTCAAGATTTTCAATATGACTCAGGGAACCTAAATAACTGAATGAGTTTTTTAGACAACATAGAATACCAGCTAACTTTTAAAATTTTATGATCATTATTTTCATTAACCAGATTTATCTCAACTATGTATACTTCCTATTATTACTCGCAAAAATTTCAAGCTCGGAGTTTCATCCAGTATTTTTGAACAAAAATGACATTTTTGAATGAACTTCACGTAGATAGGTCATAACTAAAAGTCATTAATTACAATGAGGTGATTCAGTGGTTGCAGTCACCTCATTTACAGTCCCTGGCCATATTTTATGCGAGTTATACACATTCTGAATAACCACAGACTGGCCTCATCGTTACGCTTTCAACAACAAGAATTTTAAGTGAATTGCCTAACCCTTCATAGTAATTATAATAATAATACGTATCTACATACAACCTGCGTAAATAAATTGCTGGGGAATACATCCAAGAACATATTTTTTCATTATACACTGTGTAATGTTGAAAGAAATACATCACTACAAAGCCCTTTGAAGATGAACGAAGTATTTTGACTGACGATAATTCATGATTGTAGTTACTTGCAAGTGAACCAGAATCGAACGAGAAAATCATTTCATTAAAACACCTATTTGCTAAATTATTTCTACAACAGCATTTCATCATAACAAAGAGGGATTCACTATAGACACAAATCGAACAAGCAAAATGAAATACGCAAATTTTATGCTAATAGGTTACTCGAGAGTTTTCACAAGTTCCGCATGTCATTTTTAAACAAACACTTTAGGGTTTCTAATATAAAAACAACTTCATCTTAAACGTAAAAAATGCGCACCTGACGTTGATGCCTCGCCTAACGTATACAAAACTGCAATAAGAGCGTCCAATGTGCAGAGTGAGCCGCTAAGACCCCAAATTTGATATTAAATGGCATAGCGCATTGTGTATTAAATCATTTTCGCAGGATTCCAATGATCGAAAGGAGGAATGTATCAACGATACATTTATTACCAAATACCATGAACAGTTCGAGTTCATGAGGCCATTCCTGTTTAAAACGCGGACAAGACAAGCCCATCTGATGCTTAAACACCAAAGCTAATAAATATCTCAGCGTCTGAAACGTCCACCGTCTTTGTATCATTCGACCGTCCCTAATGCAATAAAATAGCGCAAAGTGCCGCAGTCGAAACAAAAGTCGACTCAACCAAGGGCATTGCGGTGCTCATCGGTACTTTGCAAGCAGAACGTGCCTCAAAATCTACTATATTAAGGCAGTTATGCAGCCCACTAACGACCTAGGCTTCCTGTCGAGCCCAGGGTCCAAAACAAGAACAGTGGTCGCACCAGCACAATGTCCCATACTTTCGCTAAAAATTATAATGAAGCATTAACCCGAACGAAAATAAAACACATTATCCTCATAATAGTTGGATTTACGCTTCAGATTTATTTCAGCTCAATCAAGGGGTCCCCTTGATTGAAAGGATCCCCTTCAAAGGGAAATTCGGAACGCAACGTGTATGCAACCTCAAGTCGTAAAAACTTCAGTGCCAAGTTACTCAAGCTATAGATGGTCGAACACATTATTGACAACATAAATGTTAGGCGAATATATAAACAAAAATGAAGGCTTTAGACCAAATGGACGATACATAGGTCACTCCTACGGTAATAAAATTCGACACCGACTGAAGGTATATGCCAAAAGTGAGGCAACAGACTCAACAAGAAATTTTGCCTTGCGGTTCCATTTCCACTGTAAGCAGATAGTAGTGTCTCAGGGAATATTTCCTCACGAAAACAAATCCGTTTGCCATAATATCATCCTACAGGACACTCAGATATTCTATCAATTTTCGAAAGTCGGTTGAGCCTAAAATACCATAGATAATCCGATAGTGAGTAACGCTTCAAAGAGTGGTCAAAGTATCAACTAAAACACTCCACTAGTTTTTCTTTACGAAACTTCGTTTACCATGACAGAATATGAGTGTAAATGTTTTTTAAAACTTTTTCTTCGCAAAACCAAAACTAAACAAAGGGGCGGACGGTAGAAAGTTTTAATTTAGCCTATAACTATTCAAAATCAAATACAAATGAACTAGAAGAAATACAGAAAAGCAGGTTTTCCTACTTCCCCGCCAATGTGCAGAATTCAATACCAAAGAAAAAATTAAAACATCAAGCCATTTCAAACATGTAAGTTGAAAAAAGTCAGTACTATGTAGAACCTTGGTCTCACGAAGCAGCGACACTTTACTCGTACGAAATTGTGAATGGAAACGTAAAGACAGCGCTCGACTTTATTCTTTTGATAGTAAAGTCGAGAGTGCGAGTTTGTGTGACGCGTTACAGCCTCAAGCGCCACGACGAATGAAAATAGGTCACGTAAAATTTGAGACCAGCGGCTAAAAATTCAGAATTTAGATCTCAAAACCGCACGTTGAGTTGTGAAAAAACTACATTGATCAAAGCTCGTTTCGAAATGTAAATTTAATCCAGAGACAGAAACCAATATGCACACTACGTACTGTGTCTATGCATGCAAACTTGAACAAGAGCCCAAGGCTCTGGCCGTAGAGCCCCTCCATAAGAAACAAAATTCAAAGTGAATAAAAGTGAGCGAACGACGCCGGTATTGTGTAGCAGCGAAAACAAACTAGCGTCGGTAAGTAAAAAAACACAAAGGCCAAAGACTAGCGCAGCGGAACAAATTCGCGGGACTAAGGGAAAAATTAGTGCGAACACACAAAGTGCGGTGCGCAATTCAGTGAAAACGGGCTTCTCACGCAGAGAGGAAAAACTTCAATATTTCGAGGCAGATTGCACAAGGTCGGCACCCACAGGGCTTCCCGCTCTTAAATGACGGCAGTCGAGGTAGGAATTTTTACAAAACTGTAGGCATTCAGATCGCTGCAGATTTTCGGCAAAGGTTTTATCCTTCCTCACAAAATTAAAACAAAATATTTAGAACAGAAAAAAAACAAATCCAAGTGGGATAACGATCTAGGTGACTAGCTCTTCTCAATGTTTCTTTAATTTTGAATGAAATGCAGGCTGTGAATCAAGGTCAGGCAAGCGTAACTGGAAAATAATATACTTAGGAAAATGTCGATAAAATTGAGTAATACGGACAACAAGTTAGTTGCATGAAAAAAAGACGGCGCAACCGAAGGAAAATGTGTGTGAATACGTCAGGGAACATATCCTGTTCTTTAGAGTCATCTGAATTGGAGGCTACTTGTGCTAAATGGACGAGTCTCTTACTTTTTATCGTAATAAAATAGTGAGATAATAAAATCGAATGAGCTTTAACTTCATGTAATCATGAGGTCAGAGCCGTGTAATGTCGAACAAAATATGAAGGAACAAAATTTTCAATATGAATAAAATCTTTGCGTGTTAAATGTATGAGCATTTCTGGACGCACGTTTTATCATCAATGGCATCAATACTTTCGAAGTCATAGCTAAAATGGAAAAAATCCGCCAATTAATAAACGCACACAACAGGACATTTATTTTAAACTCCATATTTTTGAACTCATTATGCTTTAATTTCCGACGCTTGTCTTACTGGCTTCATTTAGGGGAAGTTAATTTAGTGGAACAGATAAATTATAACACGTTTTTAATCGCTTAGTGAAGCTACGGTTAAATTCAACATGATATTATGACGAGAATCAACACACACTACCACGGAGACTCGATTAGGGCTAGAAACTACAACTCGAGTAAATATTCGGTAAAATATGAAATAGGCTCCTTTCTGTACCAGCATAAGGCATTCGAACTAGAGCTTCATACATTATAGTGCTTGTCAAATAAACCGAATTACTGATACTTTTACCCACACGAAGCAGTGCTAAAATAATATATTCAACACTCTATAGCGCCTGAATACTGAGAATAGCCGCTCGAGTTGGCAAGAAATGACACGTAAAATACACATAAGAAGAGCGCTAACACGTTTTAGTTTAAGAATGAAGCATATTGAACAATACTAGATGGCGTACAAATTCAGAGAATACTCGCTCAAACTGGAAAGAAAGGACCAGTAAAATACACATAGCTAGAGCGCTAGCTAACACGTCGTACTGTACGAATGAAGCATATTCAACATTGAATGTAGTCGAAATTTAGAGAATAAAATAGTCCCTCGAATTGGTGAGATGAGACTCGTGGCAGAACGTGTGAGCCTCGAGCGACAGCCTCGTCTTGGCAGCCCGTCAAGCCCAACCATTACTCATAAAAAACATTCGTAATTCGCATTAGAAAGCAGACGCCGCGAGCATACGGTTGAGAAGCAAGCCACTCCCTTGGCAAAACAATGAATTGAAATTGTGATCGGTAAAATACACACTGAATTCGCCGCCAGAAACCTAGAACGTGAGGCACTGAAATGTAAAGAGATGAAAAAACACAGAATATTTTCTCAGACGGAGTAACAAGTTATTTTAAATAAAAGCAAGAGATGACTTGGAACAAACGAAAGGTGAATGCTGTTACGTAAGAGATTAGATCAGATTATTAGTTAGTTTAAGCCTCCTTATCTGCAACAAAGGCGATCCAAAGAGAGGAAGGAAGAAGACACTATTTAGTATGGAGTTAAGGGAACGCGGGATCTATGCAGAAAGAGCATAGAAACAGTAAGATAAGAAAGAAGTTCATGAAACAGATTAGATTAGATTATTAGTTAGTTTAAGCCTCCCTATCCTCAACAAATGAGATCCAAAGAGAGGAAGGAAGAAGGCACCATTTAGTATGGAGTTAAGGGAACGTGGAATCTATGCAGAAAAGGCATAGAAACAGTAAGATGAGAAAGAAGTTCATGAAACAAGGTCAAAGTTGAAGAAGAAAGTAGTAGGTGCTGAAAAAACAGGACAGCAGTGAACCGAAAAAAGATGGTCCGTAACAAAACAAAAACCTATGCTATTTTAACAAAAAGAAAGCCTACCTAACCTTTAGCTCGGGCCCACACATTTTCCCCCTGGGAGCGCCAATTCCCATAGATACATTAATTGTATCCCCCTGAGGGGAGTTCATGAAACAAAATCAAAGTCAAAGAATAAAGTAGTAGATGCTGAAAAATAGGACAGCAGTGAACCGAAAAAAGATGGTTCGTAACAGAATTTTATTTCAACAAAAAGAAGACCTACCTAACTCTCAGCTTGGGCCCTCACTTTGTCCCACTGGGAGTGCTAATTCCCATAGATACAATATTCGTATCCCCCTGAGCGGTGTTACGTTAGACAAAAAAAGCTCTGCGCGATAATAGTAACCAGCGTTCGAAGGGCTCAATGCCGCACAATTTTCCTCATCTCTATTAATGGAAAATCAGAATTTGACGCAGGACACAATGTTGCTTTAAATGTTCTGATTAAAACATGCTCGTGTTCAAACTCAATACACAAAGCTATTTCAAATCAGACGTACAATCTGGAATTTGCCACAGGAAAATGAAATATTCATGGAAAAAATAAAATCAAATTAAATCGAAATATATATCTGAGCTTAAGTTTGGAATTTTTCTAAGTAAATTCCCTTGCTCTAGGAAAAAACTTTTGAATCGACGACAACAATAGCCTCAGTCGGCCGGAGAAGTCGGTCTCCCGCGTGTATGATTGGAGTCAAGACCCAGACAGCTGGTCAGCGTTAGTGCCTTTCTTGACAGTGATACTCGAAACTCTTTTAGCTTGTCACCCCAGCCCAAGTAGAGTAGAGTGACTGGTCTCCTTAGCGGGTCGCGTAAGTTATTCATAAGTTTGTCCTACATTGTTCTCTTTTCTGACCAGGCGTCCGAGAAGACAGCTTCTCAACATGAGCTCAGCATCTAGCCAATACTTTCGTTTAGAAAGCTCCACAAATTCATGGAAACATTGACGCAAATTTCGCTTTATAAATTGGGACATGCCTCGCAGCGAAACCTAAAATTTTAACGAACAAATTGTTTATTTGATTCATATATACTCGCAGTAACTAGTAGCCTACCTATCTGTAGTGGAAATAAAACAAAAACTGCAATTTCCAGTTATTCAATTTTGACATCACAATACATGTTCCACCCAAAGAAATTTACAATTTTATTGGAACCCTGCCTTTGGCAAAATGATGAAAAATTGGTACTAACTGTCGAACGCTTTCAGATTCTCCAAAACAATAGTGAAAAAAGTTTAAAATCTAATTCAGCTTCGCAGCGAATGAAACAATGATGCCTCAACAGCAGCAATTGATACAAATTTCTAGTGCTAACTATCCATGACACATAACTCGCAGTGTAAATTGAGTACAATAGAAAGAAAAAGGGAAAGTTCTGCCGCATAACGCACACCTTTTAAAAATTCAGCAAAACTTGAACACTTTACACAAGTTTGCCGTATACTCAATTTGCCGTATACTCGTCTCACTAAGCGAGGAAAAAAGAAGCAGCGTTACAAAAGATACTTGAGAACCTTTCCTTATAAGATAATAGCTCTAAAAGAGGCTTATCCAGCTCAATTTTCAGGGTGCCTCAAACACGAATCTTCTTCAAATTGAAGTTTGGTCGGCTATATTTTAAAGAGTCTCCGCTTATCTCACGGAGCTAATTTAGGAAGATTAGGCTCGCGATTAGTGTTAGTGAAACGTGAACTCCTGCTGAAATTGCGATACTTCCTAAGTCTAACAGGCTCTAGGATGTCACATAAACTCGCCCAGCGTAACCATGGAGCAGAGCCCGAGCTACAGAAATGCTCGCACCAAGTTTTGTATTTCCTTGGTCCGCAAATGCACAAGGAGCGTATCCCAAGCCATGCCTGCTTGCCCTCTCCACTTGCCTAATGTCGATGAAGGCCGACTCAGAAGAGCACAGAGTTTATTTCGGAAAAAACAAGTGTGAATTTAACGCGCATTATTCGCGGCTAGCTCGTGCTTTCTACACTAGCCTTTTATACTTTGAAGTATTAGCGTGCGGTAGACGATATACATAAACGCTAAGTTTGCCGCATACACGCAGATTCGAGATACCGTTTTTACGATAATGTGTAAGTTAAACTGTGCACTGGATAACGATTTGCAAAAAATTCAATTGATTACTTTTCATTATATGTTTTAAAGTATTCCATTATTTTGCTTCATTAAAGTAATAGGATTGACAATACCATTGCAGTTTCTATTCTGAATTATTGAGGCTTCCAATACTTCGTCAATGCTAGTAATTAGTGAAGGCTAGAGAGTTTAATTTTGAATCGTGAGTTTTTTTCTCTTTTTAAAAACTCGAATTTTAAGCAGTGCTCCGAGCTAATCCCATGAGATACGATATTTTTTCACAGCATATTTTAGAAAATTCGGTGAAGTCAAGTATTTTTTCATTTTCACGGTCTCGAATGCACGAATCTCGCCAGTGCTTCGAAACGGCAATTGTCTGTACATAAAATTGAGTGATTTTGACTCTTCTTTGAAATCAAAGTACTCTCTGCGTTATGAATGAAAAATACTATGATCTCTGAGCAAAACACTTCTACTTTCACAGTCTATATCAACCACCAATTCCAATTATAAAGAACTGACAAAACCTTTAGCATCACACAAATCAGAAAATTGAACAAAAAAGTAGAGCTTAAAAAATAGATTTCGCTTCCTACATTAGTTACACAGAAATTAACCATTTGGTCGTACGCGCTTCGTTTTATTTAATGTAAGTAAACGTAATCATATTTCGTAACGAAACTCTACCTAGACTATCATATTAAAGGCTAAAGCTTATCACTAACTATGTAGGGTGTTCATATTAAAGCACGGTTTTTCATATTAAGCTCATGGTTCTTCATATTAAAGCACGGTTTTTCGTATTAAAGCACGGTTTTTCATATTAAAGCACGGGTTTTCATATAAAAAGCTTGTGGTTTTTCTATATTGAAGCACGGTTTTTCGTATTAAAAGCTCATGGTTTTTATGTTAAAGCACGGTTTTCGTATTAAAGGCTCATAGTTGTTATGTTAAAGCACGGTTTTTCGTATTAAAGGCTCATAGTTTTGATACTAAAGCACGTAGCGTAGCTATATCAACTTATACGATCTCACGATGCCTGTTAAACCGCTACAACAACCTACGCAAATTGATTAGAAATCCGGCCTTGGTCGATGCTATCGAACGTTCAGCTTCAAACGAGGAAGTAATATTTGTCCAATTAATGAAAAGGAGAGAAACGCTTTACGGAACCTAATTAATACTTCTCTCGAGCACTCGCTTCCCTCGAAGATTGTATCATTTGAAGGGGAGCGTAAAAAATGACAAGTGCAACGCTCCTCTCAAGAAAGACCCGTTTTTAAATTAACGCCATACGCACCCACAAGGAATTATTTATACTTTACTGCGTTCTTTTCCGGTGACAGGAAACGAATTATCTTGAGTTTCATCACGAGTGCTGTGAATGAAAGCAGAAAGACCCATTGTTCCTTCAATTATAGCGCTCCAAATCAGTTTTCAACTTCTTCCTAGAGAGATAAAATACTGCTTGATTTCCAACATCTCCAACATGCACCTGAATTCACTCATTAAATCTAAAAGTTCTTTCTCCGAGCATCAGTGTCTGTCGCACACTGAACTTCAAAAAAGTTGGTACAAAAATAATATTTCTCGGAAAATAGTACACTATTCGGTCAAGATTTACAGTACATTCGAACTTGAGAGTTTATACCAACATATAAACACACAAATAAGAAATGTCCAATAATAAAAATTCACAACGTTTATTTCTAGTTTTGCATGTGCAAGGATAAAAAAGGCACTTCAATTAAGCCAGTACTATTGGGCCACTAATCTGCAAAGAAAAGCTAAACCAAACAAAATTATCAGCTATTTCATTTTACTAAATTTAAACTGAACATATTTGACTATCACGTTATTTAACTAGGAAAAACTCACAACTTTTCTACTATCTAAGCAATATTTTCGGGGTACCTATTCATTATCTTCTAAATTGTGCGTATAGTTGTAGAAGCAAGCAATCAATGCAGCATACATCTTTAAACAAAGAACATGATTCACGCGAATTCAGACCTGCATTTGAAGCGTAGAGCGCATGCACTTATTCTAGAAATATACGTCTCATGAATATTCAATAAAAAAATAACCACTTTTCTGGAGTGCGTTGCTCCGACTAAACATTCTTTCTGAAAGCCTTGGAAATTTTCGTCGTATTATTGCACTACGGAAAAAGGAAAATTTTTCGGACGATAATTAAAAAAATTTTCTTCAGAAAAAATAATTAAAATAACTACAACATTGTTATTCCATTTTGATACAAACCTCACACACTGGAGCCATACAACAGTTCACTAGATCAAATTCAAAACGTTTCTGCATGAATCAAAACCTACCATCTAGTTTGTCAACATTTGAAATTGAAATAGATGTTTCTGCAAGAACTAAAACCTTCCATCCAGGCTGTAATCATTAACAATTGAAATAGATGGTAGTAGTACAGAGCGGAGTGCGAGAATTAGATACGTCAGAGTATCCGCTTACACTCTCATTAAGTTGTTCAGGCAGCTGAATGTAGTGGCGGAAGGAACGAATTTCTGCGCATGAGAGACATGTTCTCACGATAGCGAACAGAGCCTGAGGTTGTCAGGGACGCTGGAAAATTCGTGACTAAGGTCGCGTGAAACCATGAGCGTCACGCACACAGTTTCAAAATTCATAAAAATAGGAAGACTTCAACGGCGACAATTGAATTATAATGCACGGCAACAAACTGGCGTCGAACTACAATGGTTATGCACGCGAAGGAAATGAATGGAAAGGCAAAAGTCGTGGCGCAACTGAGGCGTGCGTCGAGCGAACCAAGAACTAGATTCGCCTCCTCAGTTTTGTCTCATATGGCCTTTGTTTTATGAAGGACGTGAGCATACCGCATTGGCAACTCAATAAAAATAATCATAAAAATTATTGAAACCGCTACCTTGATCACTGAAGAACAATTATCTCAATAATAAAGTGTGGGAAAATTTGTCATGAACAAGGCGAGAGCTTTCTCTTTCGCCGCACTAAAAAAATACTGGGAACAGTGACAATTACCAACTATTAAACTATAATGCAATGATAAAGGAGTCCTGGGAGACACATGCAGACGCAGAGAAAGTATATGATTAATATATAGTAGGAAACATACACCGCACAGCTATAAAATCGTCGCCCGCAAGTGTTCACCGTCATATCTGATTTTCAACACACCTCTTCAAACAAAGACTCAAAACTTACTAAAAGCGAGCCATTGTCATCTATTAGAAATTGAAAATCAGTATCCATAGGAGAACAAAAAGACGTAATATGCTACGATTCTAACAATATAGAATGGCGTCGCTTCGATCCCGCTCAGCAGAAGCAGCAGCATTTCGAAGGAACGGCTAGAGGATCCAAGAGATTAAGATGTTGGCCGAAAAAAGGAAGAGAAAGCAATAGAGCAGCAGTCGGGTACCCAATCAATCTCGCTGTCATCGTCCATCACACGCACGCAGAGGGACACGTGAGTTGATTCGACGACGAGGCGCAGGATTTTAATTAAATTTACCTGAAATCATGGAACGAAAATTTGGCTGCGATTGAAACACTGGCCTTTCCCAAGGAACTAACTAACTACAGTGTCACGGGCAACAAATTTGTCGTCGCTCAAAGGCGGGTTAACTCAATCTAAAGGCGGCACATGATTGCAAAATCATTCTTGCTGTCGCCGTCTATCACACCTCCAGTCTGCAACTTAGGACCCAGCTGTGGCTCGCTGGAGCGCTCGTCCACTCTCACGTGATGCATCGGAGTACGCACATCACCCACGCTGAACACGCCAGATTTTCCATGCAAATTCCACGCCACGTTCCTTTAAACGAACAGCGCAAGTGTGCAGCGTGACGTTAGAAATCACCCAACGCTGCCAAATGAGAAGGCGTTTCTCTTGTGGAGAGTCACACGAGTCATTTCGGTGAAATATTTGTGGCATTTTCTACCACGTTCTCAGCATCGCAAACATCACCAAGTAAGCAAACCAGAGCAACTTTCATAACTTGCGATTTTTTCCCATAAAAACCAGACACGTATGATCAGTTTTCAGACAAAATAACCACATTTTGCCATAAAAGAAGAAGAATTACAAGACGATGAGTAACGCCCTTAGACCAGCTGCAAAACACACACCATTCCAAGGCTACAAACTACGTACAGACGGCAATTATCATCGTCGTTAAATCTACACACATGGAGAAGGTAGTGCACGGTTTCAAACGCGACGGACCCAAAAAACTAGATTACTTGGTCTGATATCCAACTCAATGAAACTAGTGCTGAGAATGAGAAGTTCAGGAAGCAAAAATCAACTGGAGAATTAGTTTTCTGTATGAAATATTTACTTGAAAAAAGTTAAGTTGAGAGAGAAATGATTGTGCGAACAAGATTTGGAGGAATAAATAATTAAGCAGAATATGAACTCAACGATAAGTTCAGTAAACAGAATATGAACTCGATAATAAGTTCAGCAAACTGAATGTAAATAATGGAATAGGTTGAATAAACAGAATATAAACCAAAAAATAAGTTGACTAAGTCGAACATAAATTGGAGAACTAATTGAATAAGCAGAACATAAATTAGAGAATGAGTTTGATTTCAAGGAAAAGATTTATCAAATAAGTTGAGTAAAAAGAACATAAATTGAAAATGTAACAGACTGGAAGTTATCACTCGTTTTACTCTAGTAAGCCAGACGAAGGTCGAGCAAGCACACGTACATGACTGGTGCTGCTGACATCGAAAAGAAACATACGTGCACGCAATTGAAAAATAAATTTCAAACACAAATTGACGGGAGATAATGTAAGAAAAAAATAGATACGAATAGGCAACAATTTACAACTCAGAAAAAGGAATCATATATATTTTATAATAGATACATGCAATGTTGGAGAAAACTGAACTCTTAACTAAAAACACAACGTATAATCTAATGAACTGAACAAATAAATTTTTAGCGGAAATCGTCGGCTCAAACATAAAAGTCAGTCAGAAGAACATTCAAAAAGATACATCATGGTGTCATCAAGGAGAACTAGTCACTGTATTTAAAGTTAAAACAATGGCTGTGCGTAAAGAATGATGATAAATGATGAAGTTGGCATTTGCGATCAAATAAACGGTAGAGCGAAACTTTAAATTATTTTATTCCCCTAGATGGCGCAGGGAGAAATATTCCATAATCATGCAAAAGTCACGTGAAGTTCAGCGGGCGCAAGTCATGGCTCGCTGAATCAGCAATGAGTTTTTATTCTATTCGCCCAAAGTGGGACTGCAGTTTCTTGCGAAGTAAACTTTGTGCAGTAATTGGTCTCGTTTCAAGGATGTCTTGTTACTTCTCGTCCAACGCGGAAACTTGCCTCAGAAACAGTGTATAACTCATGCGCAGCGCTGCAACGATTTAGTACAGTTTAAAGCAGCGTAATACAGAAAATCATGATACGGCTACCGGGGTCTATTACAACCAATGAACCCAATGCATAATTTGAAGTGTTTCTAAAACATTATGTTTGATTAATTGGTTATAAGAAAGTTTTAGCCTCCCTCTACCAAAACAAAGATGTTCAAAGAGAGGAAAAATGAAGGCACCATTTAGTATGGAGTTAAAGGGAACACGGAATCTACGCACAGGTGTATAAAAACAAAAAGCCAAGAAAGAAGTTCATGAAACGAGATAAAAGTTGAAGAAGAAAGTAGTAGGTGCTGAAAAAAGGACAGCAGTTACCCGAAAAAAGATGGTTCTTAACATAAGAAAAATCATTTTATTTCAACAAAAAGAAGGCCTACCTAACTTTCAGCTCGACCCCTCACATTTTCCCCCAGCGTGTGCTAATTCCCATAGATACGACAGCTGTATCCCTCTGAGGGGATCTAAGACATTAAGATTTATCCATCGCCCGAGTAATTTAAGGACTTACTTTCAATAGTAAGTTTTCTGCTGATCATTTTTTCGATGAAATAGCATATACGGCATACACATGAACACTAATGTTAGCAACTCACATTTATGTTTGGGCTACAAAAACGACGTTCGGTTAGTGTTCAACGTCGTTTAAGTGTTCAACGATTAAACAACTTGAAAAAATAAGAGCTACGACAACACAAAGCCCCGTCAAAAATGACTGGTGTAATCAGACGCAGGTGGACTAAATCTCAATTTCGCAATCATTGTAAAATCAATGCACAAGTTCGCAACGAGAGAATTCCGATGAGATCGAGTTCTGAGATGGAGTGACCCAGGAGTGGCATTTTGCATGGCCTCAGAATTAAGAGCAGATAAGATCAAATTTGATGGCGACGGACGGCATTTTCAAGGAAATTCTTTCAATCGAAAGTCCGTGAACTTAATTCGTACCAGTTTATACAGTCCAATAACAAATGTCATGGGAAGCTGAAGTTACATCGTCCAATGAATTCCCTGCACCCATTAAACTCCTGATGTTATCACAGATTGTTTGCTGAAAACTATCTCACATGCTACACTGAAAACGCAACAAATAGGGCCATTTTTTAAATTACGTGAACGATTTATACATTGAAGAAATTCTGCGACGATCCATGCAATTGGTATAAGTTACGCTAACAATAAGACAAACTATTTGATACTGAAACTTAGACCAATCCAGGTTTATTTTCAACATGCAAATCTGATGTTTTCTATCGATTTAAACAAGTGAAATTTAGATATCTCAAGAGGCTCTTAATTTAGTCCTAAAACAATGATAAATTAGGAATAAAATTGGTGCACAAGATGCAAATGAAATATGAGTTACCTTCAGTTGTAGAGTAAGTTCTCACCTCCTTTAATTAAAAATAAAACGCTAGGAAACAACTATATTCTCATAGATGGAATACCATCCTTTAAATATTACTATTTCAGTATTATTATCGCACCTTCCAGCCCACATTTGACCAACAACGCTATTAAGAACAAGTTTAGGGTTGGAAGTTAAAAGCTGGAATAATTGTCACGTTGCAGGCCGTTTCCATCATGCCGACGACCGGTTCAGACACCAAAATGTCATTTGGAGGCAAGCTATCGACGGCTAATGGACCTGCTCAATGCAATTAGCTTCGAAGGAAATGATTCATCTCCAAATGATGGCAGCGTTACCAGACATAGCATTGCTAAGCTTCAGTTCAATATCATACAAGGGCGATCATTCAAACCTGATCACACCGATCATTCAAACAGATTCGCAAGAAAAACTCTCAGCAATTCCACCAACAAAAGATTTTCGTAAAACATCAGAAGAGATCACGAAATCAAAACATGATTTTCGTCCCGGAACAGAGTTTGCCACTCGCACTGAAGATCGCAAGCTCTACTAAGACAAAACAACTGTACGTAACCCAGTTACGGAGTGTGTACATATAGACGCCCAACACCCTCCGCCGCCTGCCATGCTTGGCGCGATATCGTGTGACAAGCTGGGCAGATGGTCGTGTTGACAATTTAACTGGGATTGTGTTTAGTAGCCACGGTACCGGAATCGTGTTTTCGACTAGAGGCATTCTCGAATGTCAACCTCCGATTCCTGCCTCGATTTTCAACACGTACAGAATCAGACGCTCCGACTCGAAATTCTGTTATAGGAAATTGGACTCGCCTTGAGGCTACCCAACATTGTCCGGCAAATAAAAAAGTGTACAACTTTGAGTACGAATAAAGAATATTAATGGTCTTGCAAGCGCATACCCGTTCAAATATAAATGATGTGCGAACCGACTAAACAAGCTCTACACAGATAAAATAAAATTATAATCTGAAAAAAGGAGCATAAGGATGCCAAATTATTCGGAATATGCTGAAAAAATACACTGCGACACATAAGTTAACTTAAGAAGAATATAAAATAAATTATCCAAGGGTAATCTCAATGGAAACATACAACAACACCTGGCCAGCGTCATTTGTCCAGCCCCGGAACCGGCGAAACAAATATACATACAGGCACGCGATTATACTGAGTAAAAATACTCTCACCAAAGAAGCTAACATAAGAAATATCAACAGTGAATAGAATATGGAAAGCACAGAGAATTTTCTAAACAGCAAATGCACAGACAATTTAATAGAACCACATTATTCCAACCGAGAAAAAATGATAACTATTAGAACGGAAGACATGTTTCCGACGGAAGTACAACACAAACAGGAGCGATGAGAAACACGTCATATGAATAAGAAATAAGCACCTGCGCAATTCAAGCGCGAACTTTGAAATTTGCAAATAGACACTCGCATAGCGCCTCAGGAAGAACCAAGCGCCCCAGGAAGAACCAAGTGCTAGTCAATTTAATGCTAATCCAACACAAAGTACGCTACAACGAGACTCAATCCAAGGCCGTCAAGGCAACCACGTATTCGTCGTCCAAGGAGCTCACAGATCGACTGCCGGAAACGGACGAGCGCTGGAATAAGCTCGGCGGACGGAGAGCGTGCGTGAGGTATCGTTCTGGCAGCATGTTACAGGCTCTGTGAACTGCGTAAATGAGTCAGTCCTGGAAATCTCATAACAGATTCTTGAAAATAGTTCTTAGGCCAACCCTGAAAATATTCAAGACAACTTAGAATTACTCAACGTTCAAGATAGGAGATTGTCCTGCAGTGCTTGTAATTTTAGAATTGTGGATATTCTTCTAGAATAATGAGGATAAAAGCGCTGATTTCAGTCATTTCCTAATTATTGATAGTTTCATTAAACCTATTAATTGGGAGGGTCTTGAAGGTAGGAGGGTACATGCTGAAGGGAGGGTATTTTTTTAAAATGAACCGTTCCATGCACTTAAAAATGAAGTGTTCAATATGAGTCAGTCAATACATTCAAAAATGGACCATTTCATAGGTTCACAAATAAATCGTTGAGAAACATTCGCAAGCTGAACTTACGGTGATTTTCTACACAAAACATGTCGCGCCTAGACCAAAAGTAGCAGTTCATTGCGCATTCAAGTGGTCAACTTCTCCCAGCAAGCAAACGGTTGACCAAGATTTTAAGGATCGGTCGCAGCACTGGAATTGCACGGAAGGTCGCAAGCTAGAAATTTTAATAGCTCAATTAGAGACTTGTACCATCATCCCCCCGCCACCACCTAATTCGTTCACGGAAAAGTTCTAACAACTGCTCTTGAGAATATCATCTCAGGAACACCGAATTTTTCAAATAATGTAGCAAGCAACTCTCCAAGGTAATCGCTAACGTGAGAAGTTATCTTCAGTGAGCCTACTCTAAATAACATCGAACATGATCATTGGTTTTGTACATGAAGCTAAGACAATGAATTAAGCTCCTCTAAAAAAATGTGAAATAAAATAAACGCTTCAAATATTACTTAGAAATAAAAACGAATGTTTCAAATATTACATTAGAAACATATGGTGCCGTAGGAAAGACAAACTTAACATCTAGCTAACTATACCACCTAGCTTCCAGAGCCCTGTGAGTTTCAGAGGCTCAAGTTTTCATTCCGATCTACGTACAATGCAAGAACAATCCAACTACAAATTGAGTGAAGCACCGCTTTTTTCGCTTATATAGTGATAGGCTAATGCTGAAAAAAAGGACAAAGGTTTTCCCAACTAATTCTTTTGGAAGTTCATTTAAAACATGTATACAGTTTGCGGCTGATACGAGCTCCACCAGTATTCCCTGAATAACGCAAGTGTGAATGCGCAAACCTCCATTCACGCACTTCCTCTTTCGTCGACAGTGGTTAAAGTTCATAAAATAGTAAACGATTTTACAGAACATACGCCTGTTAATCCATAGATCACAGACAATGGGGCCGCAGCAAAAAATAGGTGCAGAGACAATCTAAGGGCGGCATTGTTTCGTTGCAAGAACGGCTCCCGTGGCCCACACTGACAGTCATGCACAGCAAGAAAACCTCCCAGGAACCTCGAATCAAACGCAGCCTTAAAAGGGGCCAAAGAAAAGTCAAGTACACGAACAGCAGAAACATTAACGTGAACATCGTAATTTTACCGCATTGCAAAGAATGGCTCAACGCACTGTTCTTCCACTGGGGTCATTTTCAACGAAGCAATTTACACCTGAGCTACATTAAAGAATAACAAAAAGTAAACTCTGCGCTTCAGGTTACTACCGCTATAAGCCCGAATAAAAAAGCGATCGTACATGACACAGCGCTAACACAGCAAAATCCATTAATTGCTCACAAGGGGGAAGACACGAGAGGTCGCCACTATTTAACTCATGCAATTCATTCCCAAACTACACGATTGGAAGCTTTGAGCTTCTATTGGGGCAAATCCGATACCCCTACTTTTTTTCTTCGCAAAATAGCACATGATTTGAATACTCATTTCTGTGCATTATTTTCATGAAAGCACGCTTGCACCTAAGCTCGATCTTAAAATAAAATCAACGCATAGAATTTCCCGAGGACAAGCGATCATTAAAAAGATAATTCTTTCCACAAGTGCTCGAAGCTAGAGAGCAACATGAATAAACGAACTGTTGAAACGAACCACAGCAGTGATCAGTGTAATGATAAGGAGCAATATATGCTGGACCTGCACACTTGATCGAGCTGTAAAGATAAATTCAGATCAAACAAATGAAGCGCATAAGTCTGGGACATTTCATCAGACTTTTAGAAAGCCAGACCAGAATTATATGTTACTTCTATCTGATCAGGCCGGAGACAGTGGCTGGTGAGCTCGATCATTCACGACCAAAATATTTCACAGAAATGGACACAAAAAACTGACTTTAATACCGTGGAAGAATAACTAAACGGTACTTCTAACGTGAATACGATTCTTTATGGTAAGAATATTCTCTTAACTCTTTATCAGTCGTATCAAATAGACTACTGATGGGTAGATAATAGTGCGCTTTATTCTCTTGATATTATTGATTCTCAGATATCGATTCAAAGCTGAACTCCAGCCTTAGAAGCAAATACAACTGCCCCTTCTCACTCAGAACAGAGGACAAAGCTGCCCTTTCTCAATCAGAACAGAAAATTCAACTGCCAACTCTCATTCAGAATAAAGAAGCATAGCGATCAACGAATATCTGGTGCATGAAAATTCTACACAGCAATTTTAAACACGGGTACCTGACTTCATTCCGAACACAAATATTAGGAATATTTTTTTTAGTGGACATCGATATAAGTAGATCAAGGTTTAAACCCACAATATATTATCGCATAACAAGAAAATGCAACTAAATCATCAAAAATGTGATCATTCATATCAATATTGATGTTTCTTGTACTTTATTGAGGATATTTAAAAGCGTAGCACAAACTAGAAACAAGATGCGTTTTTTTAGAATAAGCCAAGAACCCCGACAAAAAAGAGTCAATAGGAAACGAGAGAGTAAAAATTTATGACTGTGTGAGAACAACGAAAGAAAATTGAATTCGTCAGAGCAACTCTCAATAAAATGCTGTTCAATCCTCAAGAGTACATCATTCGCAAACGCACAGCGAGATGACCGTTAAAACAAACTGTGACGAATTTCAGATATTCTCCTTATACTCGCAAATGAAAAACCGGTGCTCACTATACGTTAATACTATGAAATGATGGATAAAACTACAAAAGTACCTAAAATAAATTCAAGATCCCCAATGGCCGCTCAATAAACCCGTGAAATTTAGTTTTTGAAGGAAGCCGCTAAAGAATTGCCCATACAGTGCACACTAGGGAGAAGATGGCACTTCATCGATTTGCACGAGACATTTAACCTTAAGAATTGATTCAAATTATTTCACAAATTCAATAAATTGACACTACTTACTAATTATTCACCTAGCAACAATCGAGCACGTTGAAGTAAAAAATGTACACCTTTATTCATAACTCACCGAATTTAACATGGCATCTCTATTCCTATTTTGAAAGTTTATTCTTCTTGAATGATAAAAAAATACTACACTAGCAAAACAAGAAACCTATTTCTACAAAAGGAACGCTTCCGTAATCTTCAGTTCGGGAGTTCGCATATTCCACTTAGTCCACCACAATGACTGTAGTATAATTTATCAAACCATAGAATAAATTAAGAATCCATTACTCAGTCATTTGAGTAACGGCATAGTAATGTTCGTACAGAATATTAACGATAATCCACGTTCATAGGAAAATAATTTTTCTAACGGCGAAAAGAATTTTCTATGACACGCTCGAATAAGAAGTTCTTTGAACCCAGCGATTCACTATTAGCTCAGCTTGTAAGTCTACAAAATCTTTTGAAAAATGGTCTGGAACACAAATCATTAGGTGAGAAAAGATACCGTTGCATCCTCGCATCGATTCAACGTAAAACGAAGGAAAAATCGAGGAAGATTCGTCATGCTTGGACAACCGGCAAAACTGCAGCAATAAATCAGAAGCCTGTCTCGAAAGACGACGGTGCAAATTAACAACCAATTTTGTCAAGCCAATCTTCTGGTAGGTAAGCAAGCGGGCAAGAACGTGGGTCCCCAACTAAGAGCTCAGTTTTCCGTCTCTTAAATCACGGCAAACAACAAGCGATGCCAGAGCAATGATGCCAACTACCAGTAAGTAAATTTGCAAATGCATCAGCAGTCTCATCCTCCATATGGAAGTAAATGAACCTGAACAGGAAATTACAACCTGTAGAGCATATCCACAAAAGGTAGGTAGTAGTTATGAGTTAGCACCGCTAATTTCATACGAGTAAATTTAGTGAACTTCACCTTACTTTAAATTGAAGAGAAATGAGATTTTACTCGAAAAAATATACTTATTGTTATGAAACATCGGCAGCGAAAAGACGATTATTCTACTCCATACAACTAAACAAATATGGTGCACAGAGTAGCAGTAAAATAACCGTCGCGAGCACATTAAATCTGAGAGATATATGTATTGGTACAAACTAAAAATAACATAGCTGATAAAAATGTCATATGCAATATTTAAAATTTCAGTAAACAACATTTCATATCTTCCTCAATGCTGAACATTTGAATCAAGAATGAATCATTCACTGTTTTAATAAACAATTTTTGAAACCTCACAAACCATTTGAACCAACGCTCAACCATTGGCCGCCAGTTCAGTAAACAACTTTCGAAACGTCATCACTGATTTCAGACCCCATGCAGGAAAAACCAACATGTAGACTTTATGTTAGTTTTTTCCTTGTTGAACAATACAATGAGGTTGCATTTACAGTCCCTTCCCATTTTCAGTCCTGCAGACTGAAAATAATACGTAGAGCCAAGTGCTGGAAACATAAGCTGCTATATTAACAAACCTAAATAAGCAATGCAGAATAAAATCAAGTGTCAAGGAGTACGTTATCTCAGTGCAGCTGGTTATTGTCCAAATAATCAACATGCAGGACAAGGCGTAAATTTCATTTCGCAACAGACTAAAGCTGTCAGTTGGTTCTCTTCAGAAAAGGCGGATAAAAATTACAGCAGGCGTAACAGTAAAAATATTTCGATGTATTTTATTGTAGATTTCCTTACTAATATTGCGCGTGATGTGAATTTATGCACTCATATTCCAGATTTCTCGCTACGTTATGCAAGTAATCCCAAAATGCAAGAACATAGCACAATAATGCTTACGTTAAAGGATTCAAGTCCAGCTGTAATCATTGGAGCTTTATTCTGCTCAAAAAAACTCAAAAGAGACCTTTCAAACAGCACGCCAACTTTTCTCATTACTTTAACGTTGAAAAAAGCACGAAAAGTCTGACATACACGTGCAGCAGGAGCGGCAGCGACACCGCCATTGTCAAAGCCTAAGCTACATGTTTTCCGCACGCAAGACTAAAGCACACCGCCTATCACTTTGAGGATCAAGTAAAACCACAAGTTTTCATTACAATTACTCCTTCCAGAAGCCATCGCTCAATAATTCTACATTGCTTCAGCGTTTACCTCCACTCCCATTTAGCCATTTCTCAACTCGAGTTTTATTCGGTTCCATATCCTGTTTAGATGATCGTTATACGAGTATTTTCAGTACTACTTTTCGAAGATAACATCCACTACTTTGAGCTACGATGTCGTGACGAGGGCGGCACAAAACCGCAACTGAACGAGTCACGTCACGGGCCGATTCGGTCTCGTGACGAACGCGATTCACAGACCACGCACCTGCACCAAAAAAGAATAGTCACCATGAGAAACATAGGCCTAAGCACCGGAAGAAAATAATCATGCGTGCGGAAAATGAGTGCTATTCCTGTAAGGCCTCCCATCGCAGCTGTTCAAAAAATTTCATTTTACCTCGACTATGCTATTACGAATTTAATTCCGAGAAAACCCCTCGTGTCATGTTGACATCAGAAAATATGCGCAAGAAAGGCTGACAAGCTTACTTTCAGATTTTATCTCATGGATCTTGCAAATCTTCTCTCTCAATAGAAAAATAAATTCAATCACTAGAATGCATCTGAACAAAAAGTTGAGGGAAAGGAAAAGAGCCATTTTCATTGGAATTATCTTCAGGTAACTCACTTCTGATGACCTTGAAGACAAAATCCCGTCAGTTTCATTAAACCTTTGAAAACTCCTTTAAAAATATTATGCAACTTGAGTAGCCAACATTTTTCATTTGATATTAAGTTATTTTAAAAACGCGAGTGAAGAAAATTCACGCAATGAAAATTTCAATCGAAGTTCTGATGTCATGAAAACAGTGGAGAATAGTGTAGGTTCTTTTAAGATTAAGAGGGTCAATTATAGATTAAGAATAAGACGCCCCATGGTTTTGCTCGCAAAATCGCTCAAAACGTAAAGATAACAATGATACTCCATAAAAAGATCAAACCGCAAGATATGAACAGACGATAGATAATGAGCCGGTTTACATATTACGCGCCCGCAAGAAGTGAACTAATTATGATCGATCATTTCGCCCGCATTTTGCGTCACTGAAAAATAACAAGTTCCTCAAATTCTGGAGACGAAACCAGCGATCCTGAAAGCGAACAGAAGGGATCGTGAAGCTAGAAGCGGTTCCCTACCTACGTACCTACTCCCAGGCCCCTGACGTGAGATGGCAACATAACACGACAAGGAGCCCGAAAAGAGACCATGACTGGCATAAAACTGAGCGCCATAAATGATTGGTCGAGTAGTTACATCGATTACGATTCATAAAAAAGTGAAACTCCGGCGTAATGGCCCCGTGAGTGCCGGATTACGACGCGTCAATGGAGATCGGATAAAGGTTAGAGAAGTCGTCAGCGAAAGGGCACGTGTGGTGTGACCTCCCTCACCTAAATGCTTATTATCATCATTATCGGTAGTTTGAGCGTGGGAAGAAGTCATCAAGATAATTGCAAGCGAGCTAGATTAGCAAGACGCAATTTGCGCGTTATAGATTTAAATGGCGCGATGTCTCAAGAGCGAATTGATAAGGAAAGACTCAGGCAGAGGGTACTTTTTAATTAAGCTTGACTGCCCTCTTTGATGGTGAATACATAATAATACTTCCTACGTCAAAACTCGTTGCTCTGCGCCGAGTTGAAAGAAAGAAAGAAAGGAAACTAAACGAAGAAAGGAAACTGACTTGAGATTACTGTTGACTCTGATTACATCACACTAGTTCTTACACTAAGATATGGCAAGAAGAATGATACGTCAGCGATAAAGAAAGGATAAAGACCAAAATTTAAGGACTTTCTGGAAGAAAATGTAGGGAAGTGTTCCAAAGAAGAAGCAACAGAACATTAAACTAAGAGCGCATCTTATGCTTATCATTTAAGGGACGGATGGTAATTGAATTAGACACTATGATGCCAAGCAAAATTACGACGCATGCATCTACACGATTTTAAAAAGGCATAAGCTAATTCAACACATCGAACTTTACTTCCTTAATAAGAAAAAACATGTTAAACAAACACTCATAAGACGATCTTTCTATGGCATACAACTATAAAATATGATACACATAATGTATAACCTTAACGCAGTTCACAAAAAAATAAATCCTCTCGATAAAAAAGCCGTGAAAAGGACGAAACAACCTTGAAACACTTTTGCATGATAATTCGTAAAATGCGTTGGCCAATTCTAATTTCGGGCTAGAGATAAGGAAAAACTACGAAAACAAAAATTATAGAATAACTTCACAATTGTTCTTGAAATTACAAGCCTCAGATAACGCGCGAGCGGTAATTCACACTCAAGTAAAGATATGAATTGCACAACCGTCACGATGTATGTAAAGGTTATGAGTTACTGAGGGGCTAACAACAGCAGATGTGACGACGGTGAACGTAAACTAAGAACACTCATGACTAATAAACTCTTGCTTAACCCCAGCTGGTACAACGAATTGTATCATTATCATTGTGATTGTTATTATTTATACTATTATTATTGTTGTTATCCTCGTTCGTCCATATCACTACTTCATGAAAAACGAATTACAAGTCCATAAATGTCGTATCATTATCCTCACTGTGATATTATTGTCACTATCTGCGTTAACCAGTCACTACTTCATGAATACACCGAATTGCAAGTAAGCGATGGAATGTATCTAAAGAAATCCTAACGACCTGCTGATATCCTCAGCTGAATTGACCAGAAATATCAGTGAACGAAAAAAGCAAGAGAATCTGCAACACGGACAACTACTGGGAAGACTTTATTATCACATTGCTACGCAAATTTCCGATGACAAGTGCCACGATTTTTTGAGTAATTCCCTTCTGCAAAAAAAGGCATTCAATACCAGTCTTCTTTATGCCACAAAAATTAATCCAAAAAGTTAACATTACAAATTAAAAGCATTTACGAACAGTATATCAAGACAACGTTATTTTTTTACGAAAATTGCGAAAAAAATTATAGTATAGATACCGGGAAAGTAAACGTGTTATTCATAACCATCATATCCTTAAAATTATTTTAACTCAACTTTGATACGCCATGCATCGATAATTCCAAATCAAATAACTGTCAATATATTTCGCGCATTAAAGGAACAACATATTTTGCACATCATATTTTCAGCTCTAATGAGAAGTTCAAGATTTGACTTTGCTTGGTTGTAGCAACAAATTAAAATCGAAGCCCTCTTGTGTTCGTTAATACGACAATATTTTTGACAGAAAAGCGCGACGGAAGTAGCATATGATTGCGGTGACAACCTTGAGCTAAACGCGCCTTGTCATGCGTTCTGCACACCCCTCACTACATTACTCGAGCTGAAGGCTGCAAATTAATGTTTCCTTTCGTGATAAATTAAGTTACTGCTCATGCGTTGAGGTTATTTTCCAGGCACAGGAGTTGTTCCTCAAACGCTGGAACTGTTCTCCTGATGTTGAATTTATTCTTCAAGTAATGACATTCTTCCGAGGATGTTCCCACAGCAGTGAAATCGTTTTCCTGATGCTAAACTTGTTCTTCAAGCAACGACATTGTTCCCCCAGACATTGTTCCTCAAGCACTGACAATTATTCTGATGCTGAATTTCTCTTCTTTCAACGACATAGTTCAAGCAGAAGTTGTTCCTTGAACGTTGAAACTTATTCTAAATAAGAATCTGTCCTACATACAATTAGATTGGTCTGTCTGAAGTTGGTGCAACAGTAATATATAACTTTCACTGCCGCAGAAATTGTCTGCAGTTGTTGAAATCGGTTCTCTGAAGCCAAAATTATGTCGTAAAAAAATAGAACAATCCAGTTCAGCAAAAACTGATATTTTTTGAAATGTTGACCGACAGACATGGGTAGGAATATCAAATAAATTATACATTTACAGGTCTGACCATGTTAAAGACATTATAATAATTTTCACGGGAAAAATAGAGCGAAACACTTTGCTCCATCAAACGCTAAAAAGTAAAATAATTTTAAAAAAATCGTAAGTTGTGGATTTTTTATTCGCATTGTTGGTTTCAACCATTTCTATCTCGTTGGCATTCACAAACTTGAGAACAGAAAATTAATGTCGAATTCATGAATAATCAAGCCTAGAAATAAGCACAAAAATTAATGCATTACTTTTACAGTTAAATAACATCATTCAAAACGGAATGTTAGCATTCAAACACATACAATTACAACAGACATGCGTCAACCCACAACATACAAGAAAATTCGCGCATCTCTCATAAGTTCTTTAAAGGCCAAAAGGGCAGCTGACAGGGCTTGCTTAGAAGCACACAGGAGACTCCCTTCCTCCGTCAATCTTCATCTTTCACAAGCCTGACAGTAACACTTTGAGTTAGCTTTAGAATTTCAGTTACGACTATGCATTCGAGATGAAAGTAGAGGGCGTAGACCAGTCACCTTTTATTCCTTTTTGTCGCTGCATGGATGAGACTGCTGGGTCCACCCACTCATTAACCGTTGCTTTTTGGCCTCGAAAAGGCTTATTTTTAGCGAAGCCACGCAAAAATGTGGTATGTTTGTCACCTCCAGAGTACGGCACCTCTTGCGTATAACTTATGCCGCAATATTTATGAAGTGCTCAAGAGCGGAATAAATTAGTAGTTTTAATTACGGGTTTCTTGGCTAGAGAGCACGGGGAGCTTCCTCCAACTCATCTAAATACAGGACGCTAAGAAATAGTGCATAACGAGGAAGACTTGCTGAACATTCGATTCATATCACACAGAGCTTAGCACATGGACACCCTTACAAAAACCATACTTATTTATGTATGATTTATTATCCAGGCTCTCAAGCTAAGCCGTATAGCTCACCGTTTAATTAAAGCTGCAGCATTGAAGTAAGGAAAATAAGCAAACGCTGCAAATTTCGCTTTCCCTCATTCCAGGTAGGTGGTGAACGTGTAAAAACATGATATATGAACACAGAAAAACCTTCAACTGGGCCGAAGAAATTAATTTTTAATTAGTGATTTTGAATAAAATAACTCGAATTCCCCCCAAAAAAGAACTCAAATTGGCTCCGCCGCAGCCAAAAGAAATTTTACTCATCACACCAAGAGAGCCTTCGCCTAAACCCCAGAATAAAGCAATGAACGTAACTACACATTTTCCAAAATAATGGGATATACAATACTTACTTACCTAGTATTTTTCAACCATAGTTAAAAATAAGCCAACAAATAATACCTAAAAACAACTCTCGACTACATAACACATTCTGTAAATTTACAAATTTACCGACAGCAGGAGGCGTGAAATTCAAGTGCCTCTGATTCAAAGACAGAATATCAAAAAAGTACTCATGAAAAAGATCGATGCTGGAGTTTCCTTTTGAGCAAATTCTCATAAGCCTCGGCGCGCTGTGCCGGGCATTTGCACTGCTATATGGCCACCGTTGTTGGCTCGCAGACGCCCATTCGAAAGCATTACACTCGTTAGACACTCATTTATCTCCATCCTCGAGCCCATTGTTCCTTACCTAGAGTCGACTGTTCTTATGACATCCTAGTAACGTCCAACGCCCCTTTCGTTTTGTTAAAAAATTTCATACCAACATTAGGAAAATTGATGGGGACTAGAGTTAGCGAGCGCTCGTTCTGAGCTCCACTGCATGGCATCCATCGAATTATTCACGGACACTCAAATGGCTAAAATGCATGAGTGAAGCGATGCAATTGAGTAAGACGAAAAAGATTACGAAGCTCGGGTAACGTACATTACGGATGAGAATTTTGTGACATTACGAGAGGCAAAGGTCTTCTTACATTTAAATTGGACGTCAAATAACTTTGTGTGACAGATGACATTAGACTTTGAAAAACAACACAATTGCGAGAGCATTTTCCTGCTAATTCATGCGACACTGTTCACATAGTTGGCGATGTAGGTACTAAAATAGCACAACTGTAGGAGCATTTTCCTACTAATTCGTGCGCCATTGTTCACATTAATGGTGATGTAGGTACTAAAATTGAATAATTGTAGGAGCATTTTCCTACTAATTCATGCAAAACTTTTCTCACTGATTATGATATAGGTTCTAAAAACGTCATCAGGAATAACTGAATGTCGAATGATGCTATAATATGGCGGTAAACGAGAACACATATTGAAGAGATATTTAGTCAAACTTTTGTGAAAAAAAAAACAAATTCCAAACTAATTGAGGATATAACATTGTATGGTAGTAAAGTAATGTAGATGTTAAGCATACAGTAATATATGTGAATTATGAAAAAATCGAAAAAATTAGACATTAACAAATAGAGGAATGATGAAAAGTAAAAAACTTAGATAACCGAAACGTAAAACAATTGACATTACATACGCAAAACAGAGAGATGAGAAGATGCAAAACTGAAGGAAGGAAGACACGACAGAAGTCGCGTCACTAAATGAGAAAATTTAGAGACTTCTGATTTTATCATGGCCAGACTTCCATTAACCGCAAAGGAGAAACTTTTAATCTTCCAAACGAAGAGAAGAGATACTGGAGACAAGTCCACGAGGTAACTTTGGTTCGGGGAACAGGCGGTTGCGGCAGTCATTAAGAAAACGACCGCACGACTTTTGAAGCTATCACAAAGTAAGGCACGTAAAAGCAAATGTTGTCGGCTCAAGCGTTCCAATTATTACCACTACCAAGGAGATGTTCACGTATGTCATTATACGTGTGTTACTGTCCTTTACCCCGCATATTCTCTTCTTGTTCCACATGCTTCACAGGAGCGAAAGGAAGTCTTTCCTCTGACAACGACATCGGCAACTATGAAACTACGTGTTGAATTGCATTACAGATATTATAAATCTTTATGGTGAATAATAACTATTTTTTACAAAATTGGTATTTAAAAGAAAAGGACAGTCTATACTTGAAATAAAAAACTAAAACGGCATTCATTCTACGTTTACCTCGACGTCAACCTACTTAAGATAAAAGATTATTTTTGCAATAAAATCTGTATTGACCCAGATCATAACTTAAATCTCGCGAACATATCAACGCACAATGCAACATGCGTCGCTTACGCGTAATCGCTCTCGACAATGCAGACGATAACAAAGACTTGGACAATCGAGTACTGATACATACAATGCCAATGTACAGGTACATCCACTACTTCAATAAAATCACACTATTATGCGATACAGCTGGAGAATACGCTAATAAGCCGTCGGTACCGGACAAAACAAAACCGAGAGCCAGTTCGCAGTAGCCCTCATATGTGTATGAATTTAGAACACTGCGAAGCAATGTAACAGATGATTGGCAAAAAATATAAAAAAAGGTATTCGGACGGTTGGCTTAAAAATGAACTCATCCACTAAGTTCCGAGAAAAACTAAAAAAGCTCTGAGTAATCACTTAGCATACTGAAGGAACATTACTTAGTTAAATTGAGAGAACTATGAAGTATTTTTGAGGAAGTTAAATAACGACTGGAAGCCAAGAGCGTTCGGACTGTGCAGAAAGCTCGACTAACGTGGAGGAATTGCAGGCATTAGCACGTTTAGTATCATCCAAACTTTCCACCAGAATGCGCATTTCCGTATGCATGTTAATTTTTATTTTAAAGATTCTATAAAGTTCAATGAATAGGACGAATGTAATTTTAATGATTATCAAATACCATGAAAAAGACGAATGTGATTTCAATTATTCCACTCAGCATCATGATAGATACAACATAACTGCTGGCTATGACGAGTTCATTACTCGCGTTGTAATGACTTAGAGTAAAATAACGTTGCCATTAGCCTTGAATTGCAGTTCCCCATCTTAATAGAGCAATCATTTGCGAATGAAACAACAGCGGCAAATTTGTGTAAAGTTACGAGGAAACGGAAGCAGCTTTGTGTAATGGCTTTACGACGGATGATGTGTTTTAAAATAACAGATAAACGGAGGCTGTAGTTGCAAAATAACAGATGAACAGAGATTGCAATTCAAAAATAACATATAAACGGAGGTCGCAGTTGCTAAGCAACAAGTAAACGGAGGCTGTATGTGTAAAATTATAGACAAACGGTGACTGAATTTGTAAAATAACAAAAAAAAAGGAGATTCCAGTTGTAAAGTAACGAGGAAAATATGCTACAGTTATAAAGCAACAACTGAATATGATCAGTAGTTGCTAAGTAGCAAGTGAACAGATATAATAATGTCACTGTGCGCAGAGGATAGATATGAAAATGTAAACAGGATCGTCAGTCGACACACAGCGAGCGAACTGAGGTAGAAAACGACATAAACACATAGGAAGCTGCTAGTGAACAGTACAAAGCGAGCACGAATAGTCCATAAAGAACAACCTGCGAATGAAGTTGCCACAAATTAAAAATGTTGCTTCCTTCCTCTGATGACTCAACAGCCGATATGGAAGACATGATCATGGAAATGAGAGGATCAAAATATCAGCTTAGTTTTACAGGAGTTTTGGAAATGTTCGACTTAATACACGTTCTAAGCCAGCAGGTCGGCATTGCTCAACACTTCCACGTCTAACCAACAGCTTAGCAACGCGATGGTCCGTCACCGCAGAGCTCGACGTGGCACAGATACGCGAATACGGTATATCGAGCGACACCTCAGCACCGTTCGCGGCGCGTTCGTTCACCCATAACCTTTCTCGCGACCGCAACGTTAATAGCTAATTGCATGGTGGGCGCTTTAAAACACCCAAAACACCATTCAGGTCTTCGTTAACGGCTGAAAGAAAACCGCAAAGCACCATTTTTGGTTAACATTAACATACTCATATCAGCATTTAAGGGCTTGAGAAATAAAATGTCAACCATTTCGGTGGGCTCGACACGAGCAGGGTGCTCCTGGGGCAATAGGAATGAAGAGAATTGCGATCTAAGATCGAGTCAATTCGAATTGAGAACCAGAACTCGATGTGAGCGGCGATATTGCGCTTTAATTTGAGATTGGGAACGTTGAACCGTGATATTAAGTTCAAATTTAATAAGAATAACACATCTCACGAGCAGAAAATGTTCCCTGCTCAAAGGGATAGAAATTGTACCGTTAGAAGATATCAAATTCGAATTAGGAGGCGGACAGCTTTCACTGAAATTATAGGACAGACGAAGAACTTCTGTTAAGCAGTTAACTAGGTGCATAATAAGTCAAGGGTGACTATGAACGTCACAATTATCTGCGAACTTTAGCAATGATGTTATCCGTCAATTATGCTTCAATTACGTTATGTCACTTTTGCTCCAACGCTTAACGTTTATTCGCCTTTGCACGTATATTTCCTGCCAAAAACAAACGCAGTCATTAGCTTTACAAAAAGCTTTTGAACGAGGCACGGTGCTGGAGATAGAAACTATCCTACGCTAAGGAACTATTTATTCTTAGCAGTAATTAATCAAAACGAGCGGATGAACTGTACTAATATAAACCTCGCAAAGGAAATGTAGTTCAAGACGAATGTGAAGAAGGTATCGAGGGTTACTTCATTATTACACCATTAGTGTAGATTCAAGTTTCACGACGAAAGCCTAAAGATACTAATAAAGTAAGTCTAATTCAAAATTGAATTATTGCAAGGAAAAACGAATGCACTGACTACTAAGAATCATCTCAAAAATCAACATCGAATTAAAAAGGTTAAATTTAACGTGTTTACAGAATAGTGTAAATGACTGCCAGTATTAAACTTAGGCCTAAATTAATTAACAGGAGTATCTAAATTCACATCAATAATTAATTCGGCCCTAAATTAATCCACAATAAATTTTAATGACGTACAATTAATGAATTCAAGTTTAAATTCACAATAAAATGTAAATACATAACCACTGATCAATTCTGCAATAAATTAATCAGCTCCAGCGCAGGCAATTAATTTCGCTTGGAGAACAATTCTCAATCTCTCGAGCCAACAAAAGCTATACAATGGTCACAGCGGCTGCAACAACAAGCAGGATTTATACTAATGCATTTGTTCGTCCGTCCCCAAAGAGTGCTTGTCGCATTAAGTCAATGCGATATTTATGTAAATATGCACAATTTCGATATAAAAAGAACGGGTGTGAGAACGATACACTTTTCATGCACATGTTATTGAAATAAACAAGGAACGGGAAATTTTGTATTAAAGGTGTTTATATCCAAGAATGAATAAACACGAAAATGCTTTGATTTTCTGCACATTAGCAGCGCTACAATCAACAACGACACCGCAGAGAGAGAGAGAAAGAAGCAGAAGTCGACACCGGCGGGACTCATCGATCAGCACTCTAATGTCCAGGGAAACAAACAAGCAGAAGCAGAATTCGAACTCTCAGCACGCGAGCGCTCGAGAAAAATTGACCAATCTTGAGAGAGAGATTTTTCTCACAAGATCCGAGTGAGAAATATCACAAGCAGCGAGCGAAAACTCAGAGCATTATTTTCCGCTCCCCCACAATGAACAATTAATTGACAGTCAGGAAAAATCTCCCAAGGTTCCAAGGGAGGAATGGCAAGGTTGCAGTTCCGTGTGTGGACTTTTCTCAGGCTTCACGGCAAAGAAGGCTGACGGTATCGCTCGACTTCAACCTTTCGAGTCCAGGAAAGATCTTTACGGAATAAACAAGCAAGGTTGGAAAATTCAGAGCATTATTTCAAGGAGATCAGATAGGAAAATGTGAGGCCAAATCAGGGAAATAGCTCTATGATCTCATATTAAACATTGGCATCGCTTGTAAAACAAATGAAGTAACTTTCCATAGATGATTCCGAATTGTGGTCAATAAATTGAAATAATTTCAAGTTAATATAATTTTCAATGATAAATTGCAGTTCTGATGATCGACATTGGCTCTGTATTATGAACATATTCTGTTCCTACATATCTAAACAGTCACGCTGATAAGCAAGATGCAGAATAAAAATTACTTTCTTTACATAATCACAGCGATTTAAATGCAGAGGCAACTCTAAATTCTCATTGAAAGCCTATATTAAAAACCATTAAAAGCCTTTATTCGCTATTAAGACTCAAGATAAACCGGTGTTACTGCATTGATTATAATTTAAATTTTGCGTCATCCAATTCTCAGCAAAAATTCACCACCGCAGCAATGATCCACATTGTCGACACGCATATGTTTACTTAGGAATACATCTACTTCTGATGATCATTCATCATTTTTGACATTCCTTTTGCAATTAGTACTAACAGACACGCCTCTTCGTAACCAAAATTCCCAAGCTTGTGCTTCCTTCCAATAAAATGTTAACATAAAAACCATTCAACATCAAGTACGATCACCAGGTACTGGGTCATCTTTGTGGACAAATTTTCATCGAAAAGATTCAAGCTTGAGGATTTATGAGACAAAAATAAGGCCAACTAACCCTGTGCAAAATACACATGCTTTTCCTAACTACGAGTACGGCCGTTACCAGAACGAGGTAGTTTATGCAGTAGCCCACTTATCCTTATCTAAATATTCGTCTCACGGAGGCCGGAGCAGTGCACAGTGGACTCGACAGTAGCGGCATACCTGCGAAGAGGAAAGAGGAAAATTAATATAGTCACTTGAACAGTTCTAAGTTGCAGAAAATTAGTAAGAGGACTTCAAAGCCTTCAAATACTGTGGTCATCAGAATTTTAGTGAAATGCTTTCAATTTGATCAACTTTTAAAGAACGATCCTGGATGTTGAAAAATAAATTCGTGTGATAGCGTCAAACATAATTAAACGCCAGAGAATGCATCAAGTTCAGCTCAGCAACTTTACCTATACAGTTTGTTTTCTTCGTTAGATAAAAAAAAAGAGTATCAACCTGGTTGACCGCTCAATTACAAACATGATGAAGAAAGCAAACTGAGAATAAGTGTTATTCGGAATATAAAATGCATATCAATGCAGAAACAGAATTAGTCCGCCAGGGACGCGTTTTTTCTTTAATTTAATCAGAAAAGAACATCGACACTGTTTTAGAAAGCAACAGTGGCTATTGTGTGAAAGTATGATTTAATTTTCAAGCGTATTTTAGGAATAATTTCACGAAATTTTGCGTAGAAACGAGGCATTCTCTAATAACTAAAGACAAAGAGGAAAAATAAAGAGATAATTAATAACGCAAAATTTCAATGATTGACACGTTCTACAATTCATTGGAAATCATTGGGAAGCACAGGGTTGAAGAAGGCCAGGCGTTTCAAAATACGCGCCAAAATACCAATTTAAGAAATTAAGAACATTTAACTTCATTGAAGATCAAGTAACCAAACTCAAAAAATAGGATGCTAATGATTACTTCATTCTTGTATTCAAAAACGCCTAAGAGAATATCGAGATTTGTATGGAGAGTTATAAGCGTTACATCACCTGCAATATCGCTCCAATTAAATCAAAATTAGACCCTACAAAAAACAACAAGAATGTGGAGCAGAATCTAAGTAAAAACGTCCGACCTCTAGTCTCACAATAAAATAGGGCCCGAAGCAAGCTCACAAGGATGAACACTGCAGAGACCCGAGTTTAATCGGTGAGACGGTCCCAACAACACCAACAACACGAGTTTAATCGGTCCCAACAACACCTCGAAAACGGTTTTTCAATTTCCTGCAAATCACCCACAGAGATTGGAAGAAAGAACGAAAATAATGTACAAGACGTAAAATGAAGTATGATAAAAACACACGTATGAAAAACGGGTACAAATAAAGCCTTTGGAAAGATGTAAAAATTCATTTTGAAATAAGTAACTAAAGTATCACTGCTCACCGAGCGAAAGAAAGGTCAATTCAATAGTAAGCCTGCTGAATGGCATAAAAGCATAAGCGCTTTAGAAAAAAAAATGAATTATGATTTCATTAGATGAAAATAATCAGAACAGAACAGACTTTTAGAAGCATACCGCAATAAAAAATAATTCAAGCGACAAAATCACCACGCGTTAAAAAGAATCCGCTCATACACATAAAATTGTATCCTGAGGGTAAAATTTAAAAAATAACAGCTTCAACCAACACGAAAAGAATGTAAAAACCACCAACTAAACCAACGCATCATATTATGCACGATCAGTCAGTCAATCATTAGTAACGGTTAAAAAAACAGTGGAAGAAATATCAAGAGAAAACATTGAAAGACTCAAAAAAGAAAAAAAACGAGAGAAACTTTGATAAGTCGAACGAAGCTTAGAGAAGAGAATCCTCGTCTGAGATAAGCGGCTTTGCAAGGCAGGCGGGAGTTTGAGAGAAGCTGCGCTGGGATGGGCAGCAAGGGCCCCAATCTCCCGCTAATGACTATTCCATCAGAGACTCACGAAGAAATCGTCGTTTTATTATGCATAGATTATGGAAGAGCTCATGCAGAGGAGCTGTAAAAGACAATGCCAATGGTGATATAACGACCCTTTGCTTTTACAAGCATGCTTGTTAAAGACTTCATGAGATAGAATGTAGAAAAATAGGGAACGCCATTTTTTATTCAAATAGCGAGCGATAGAGTAGCTGGAAATTTAAGCTTTGCTATAACTTGCCAGTATCTCACGGTGCACCATGAGTAAAATATACCTTTAGAAACAATTGAAAGAACAACGATTCAATTAGTTTTCAACTACTGAGTCAAAACAGAGAGGCTTATGCTTGAACGTCATTTTTATGAGAAAGTTTACATAACTTCAACACACACAGTCCACCCCAGTTGGACTGGACGAGATCTTTCCAGGTTCTTCAACCCTTAAGTATGCTAGGATCTACGGTTCTTTTAAATCGTAGCAAAATGATAATAGATACTGATACTAATCCCTCATAAAAAGTTAGTGCTTGGAAGTTTACTGTGATTTAACATGTAAAATAACCTCTAAAATGAATCCCAGATGTTTCGCGTGCCCTGCAATATACTTCGTTTTGCTGAGGAGATGCTGAGTTCGCTAAATATGAAACGAGGTGAAACACGTACAGTGCCACTGAACTCTGTATACCAGAAAACGTAATAATGAACTGACCCAAAACAGTCGCTAGAAGAAAAATCGAAGAACTATAATTGGACGCGTAATTTTCAAGATTTTGGCGATAAATTTTTCTTCCCGTGATAATCGAGCAGTAGATGTCTGTAGGTAGGTAAAACAGAGACAAAACGTTAAGCAAAAATTGAGCGTAAAAAACATGAATAACTTTCGAACGTACATTTTCCGAACCGTACACAGGCGAAAAGCGTCGAATATCCTAAAACCCCATCGCACATAAAAATACTCATTCCAACGCTAAAATTGCGCTGGGGAGAAATTCGAATGAAAATATTTTCGCATCTAGTTTATCCGGGCGAAGAGTTGATTTAAAATTCGCTTTCGAGCCATCAAGTACCATAGCTGACACGATTTATTCCCGATTGTTCACTGGCAATGCGAGATAGAGAGCGGAGGAAGGGTCTGCGTCGCCTCCTTTCCATGTTATTGGAGGTGCATCTCCGACTGGAGGAAAGACGAGGTGTGCGCCAGCGAGGGTTCCAGGAAACAGACTGACAAGGGAACCTAGGGGATGTGACATAAGTAAGGGGAGGGAAAAATAAAAGGACAAGAATGTACGAAGGGCAAAAAGATTCAAGGTAAAAAACAAAAATACAAGAAGCACACGATGAAGTGAGAGTTACACGGATATTTCTTCGGGCTGAGTGAAAACCGAAATGTACGAAAGGCAAAAAGATGTGAGCTAAAATGCATGAGTTACAAGATAAAGTAACAGTTACACTGATATTTCTTCGGGCAATGTGAACTTTCACAAGCAGCTGTCAAATAAGTAAGTAGAGGAAGAATCCTAAATGATGAACGGGAAAAATAAAATATAAATGATCAATCTAAAGTTGTTAACTATGCGAGATTTTAAATTCATCAAAATATGAAAAATGAAAGCACAATAATTTACTAACTGCAGCCGGTATTTCGATAGAAATGACTTCACGATCTCTTCAGTTTCATCAGAAAATGTCAGCTATAATGCAATACTGAAGGACGTAAGAAACAAATTAAATCAATGACACTTTGAGTTATTTTTAGACAATGACTTCTTCCACAGATAAAATGCTCAAATGTTCTTGGACACTTCAGAGACCAACAATGAGAAAATGAGGTCCTGTTACCCCTTGCGCGACAGCAAAGTAAAAAAAAAGAATTCAGGACGAAAAAAAAATTTTTTGCGCACCACTTTCCTTTTAAGTGTATAAAACAGAAACAGAAGACCTAAGAAAATTATTCAACGCAATTTAACATTAAATCTTTCACGCATTACAAAACTAACTTAATACATAATCGACAGTTGTAGCTGTGTCGCGTGTAAATAAACTATAGGCCTTCAAGGAAGGGTACCCCATTGCAGGAACACTTTGTATCATGAAAACAAAGACACCTCTCAGGATAAGAGGCATGAAAATAAGAACTCTATACGAACAACGACAAACAGATTTTTACAATCATCGCAGGAAAAGCGGACGAGCAGAAAAACGTAACCGCAAACATGTTCTGCTTCATCAAAGCACCAATACAACAAAACTGACAGAAACATCATTCGGTGCAGCCAAAAGCGTGGACAGGATGAAGAGATGAGAGAGAAAGCGAACGTTAAATATGCGCGGTTTGCAATTGCGTCAGGTTTATCGTGTGAGGCTTCCAATATTGCGAGCCCTAATGTGCGCAACTGGGACACCCCTAGAAGTTGAGGCGGCACTTTGGCACGACTCGACCCTATATTTATGAGCTCTTCCATATACCGCAAGTTTGTGCCGCCACTGCTTCTCTTCTCTTCCTTTTCCTCTTTTTAACAACTTTCTTTCTCAAATGTATGAATATAACATATGGGGGAAAACAGAATTGAAGTGAAACTTGAGTTACCAAGTAAGCCGAACCAATTAATATTCTTTCTATCCTTTCTTTCTTATCTGTACGCGTAAAACACACGGGACAGACAGAACTGAAGTGATACTTTCGTTGCCAAGAATGCCGGACCGGTCAATACTGTTTGTTTGTTTATTCTCTTCTTTTTGTTATGCAGGTACATATCATTCGGGACAGACAGGACAGAAGTAACGCTAGATTTGCCAAGAATGCCGAACACGTCAATAGAACTCAAATGAAGTGTTGGGCAGTACTGCAAGGCTGGGTTCCAAAGAATGCACCGCTGCCGCTTTCACTTGAATGATGTTAGAGGAATAAATTGATGATAACTTAGAGTTGCTCGGTACAAAATTCCATAAAATATTCATTGGAAGCGCTGCTAGGTTAGATAAAAGTTTCACTTTACAGATAGGACGTCGACAACACTTACGCTGAATATCAAAATAAAATTTTGAAACAAGGCACTCACCGCTTCAAACCTATGCTCACAGAAAACATCAAAAAAATTTTTTGAATGATTGATTTTCCTTCGAAAATGACTACCCCTATGATGGAATTTCGCACAAAACTTGAAAGAGTTTTGAAAATAGCCGAATATTCCCAAGTATTATTCATCAACACTGATGTTAAATTTCAGGTAATCTTGTAATCGATATATTCACAGTTATTTGTATCACTGCAATAGTTCATCGTCAATAAAAGAAAAATATGAACGAAAGTGTCGCGTAACGCCACCTTATTTCAAGCCCGCGATGGTCTTTTAAACTGAACGTAACACATGTATTCCATTTCTATGACGTTCCTCGCTGATTTATCTGAGAAACACTACCCATAAAACGTATGCCAAGGGGTGAATTTTAGCCCAAATCTTACCCGTGCAAACCGGTGAAAATGCCAGGGTTGATTCCAGCCTAGTTAGGAAACTGGCAAAATCAACCCACACATTTGGACTGGTACCACCACCGGTGCCGTCAAGTTGTACAGTCTGCGAAGTTTTCTCCTTGGCTCTAACTTTCATCCTCCACCTAGTTTTTCATGGTAATTTGAAAGGGAATTTCCAGAGGCCCGTAATTTCTTCATATCCTCAAGATAATTGAGTGACGTTACGGATATAACGAGGTTCCAAGACGCCAGAGAAAGTTTGTCGTAACTTTGACCAAGAATTTAGAAAGGGAATGCCAAAACAAACGGAATGCTTGAACGCTACTCTTCTATTCTCAGAAGTTGCTCTACAACGCAATCAAGATCCCTGCTTTCTTTTTGCACGTTGTTGGAATTAAATTATACATTCAGAGTTTCCGTGATGACCTGCGGTGGCTCTGGGGTATTCATTAATAAATACGAGATTTAACATCTCGAACAGGGGGATTGATTTAGAATGGAAAACCGGAGTCCAAGGTTTGCATCACGTTCATTAGGATCTAACAGTGGAAAAAACTATTTTCTATTTCTTGTTTTCGCATGAACGTTTTAATTACCTAATTAGATTAACTCTATTAGCTCACTTCAATGAAATATCAGAACACAACACATCCTTAATAGAATTATTCAAGTTGACGCGTGTGAAATTTCAGCCACTGAACTAGGAAAGCAGACTGTTGAAGCAGGTATTATCAACAGGTTGAGCATTGCCAAATAATTTATAAGAGCAACTATCTGAATGGAATCGCCTTTAAAACCTTAGTGTAGGATATTTTAAGTGAACGAATACGACTAGTAAGATACAGATAGCACTAATGAAAATCAAAAAATCAGGGTCAACGATAGATAAGGTCGATAAAACCTTCCTTCAGCAGCAGATTCGTAGTCCTAAACCAGTGGTATTCATTGCGCGGCGCTCGAAAAATATATAAATTAATTAATCACTATATAATTTATATAAGTTACGCTTACTCACAGTAGCTGCGGCTCTCTAAATCAATGCCTTTAACCGAAGTGGCTCTTTTGCAAAAATAAGCCAATAACACAGTCCTAAACCAACGAAAATATCGAAATGAATTTCCCATTTTATTGTTTCCGCAGAATTGGACAAGATTTGGAGGCGCGGATGTCAGCACTGAACAGGAGCATCAGAAGCAGTTAGCCAGCATGCACCTCTCATCCCAGGAGCTTCAAAGAGCAAGGGACTGGAAGCGAGAGCAGTTTGTTCGCAGTCGCAGACAGAAGGTGCACAATTAAAAGCAACATCCGTAAAATCATTTTGTTCATGCAAAACGCCAATTGACAGTCAATAGGGACGCGAAAAGCCCCCCCGAGGGAAAGAGAGACGGTAAGTGGCACAAATTTGCATCCGTTTGCCCCAGAATTCATGCCGTGAATTCTAATTAAAAACGGATACGATCCATCGATCGCGACGGGAATGACGAATGGCCCATTAGAGAGGGAATTGTAAGCCATAGTTCCATAGACTCGTTCTCCCTTCGAAATGAACGGCTTCTAGAGCTCGACGGGTGACTGTTGTCCATCGTAACAATTGCAGAACCAGTGCGTCAGAAGAGGGAACGTATGGCTAAGTGTCACGAGCAACGCTTGGTTCCAGTGACAAGCGACGTGTTTTTTACGACACTTCCTCGGCCGTTGTCGAGAGGGGGTCAAAAACAGAATGTTCGGTTGAGAGCGGTTTAGTCTTCTCTGTGCATTTCAAAAGAATTTTTTTAAACGAAAGTTTAGCGCTGTGAATAATAAGAGACCTCGCAAAAAGAAAATAGGATGCTCTCTGAGTGAAGGAAATAACGATACACAATAAACTGAGTGCGTTTCTTTTGCATGCGATTGAAAACAACACAGTTTTGTTAAAAGACGAACATAACCACCAAATAATCTCACGGGTACATCAAGCAAGTTTGGAGGATATACATACTAAAACACATTTCGACCTAATCAAATTTTTCACACCCCAAAGAAATAACTCAATAAATACAGACTGCAACAAATCTTTTCAGCACCACAACCACACACGAACTATAACTCAAACGCCGTATAAGCACCAGCAAGTAACGCCTTCATTCAAAAAAATTTACCGGTGATTCAAGTTTCCATTTTTTCAGAATTTATTCCTCACCAAATACGTCTCGAAAGAAACCTCGTTTCTCATTCGGATAACAACGCTAATATTGTTTAATGTTGAATATTAAATTTATTTTCATATCAAACATACAAAAATGTACATGCAAGAGTTGAAAATCACTCAAATTTTTCTAAGTTAAACTATACACACGTGTAAAATCAGTCAAAAGCTTGAAAAAACTCCCTAAAAATACAATAAAATCGTAATTTCTACTAGCCAAGACGCAGGGATTTTTTAAATACGTCTTTTTATTCAGTGATTGGTTTTAACAAACACCGATATCGACTTATAAATAACAGTGCAATGAAGTATGGTCATAAAGCCGAGGAAAAATCCGTTCCTTCCTCTGACATGAAATAACGTCGACTCACAAAAACGAAAGTCCTAAAATTTGAGAACTAAACTGAAAATATCCAGTGATACAGAGAGCCGCACAAGTTTAATAAGCTGAAGAAATTAGGAAGTTTATAGCATTACCAGCACCATATCAGGAAGTTACCCAAGCACATTAGGAGCTCCTTGTAATAGTGCACAGTGCCGGAACTAAAATCCTTCGCATTTCGAAGTTAGTGAGCAGCACGACCCATCTTTTGGTGCCGAGGGGAGAAGCTTTGGGCTGTCTCTCACTCTATATATATACAGGACTAAGCTCTATATATAAAGGACAGAGCACCGGTCTAGCAACAATCACGGAGGCTTCATCATTTGCATAGCCACTCATGCATACTGATGGAGAATCTTCTTCTCACTGCCACGTCAAGAAGTGTTTCGCCAACTGCAATAAATCTTACTTTAGTTCTTCCGCGTCATTTTTACGAGTTGACATCTGATGATATTCGCAAGCCATGTGACAAGATGAATGAAGCCAAAGTCGAGAACTAGAAACAGACGGAACTAAGACACGATCTGTACGAAAAAAGAATCGGATTCTACACCAGCAAGCACGCACGATGCATGCTACGTACAATGAAGTTTAAAAGTAAAAAAGGACACGAGATCGTGGATCACTTTATGAGACAGCATTGTACCCGTGCAACAGATAAGTGAAAGTCTACTGCGGCAATTTTTGGAACAGATTACAGCAACCTCACGCCTCTGACCACGCAGCTTATTCGCTGATTAACAGCTGCAAAATACGTCGAACGCTTCGCCAGCCAATAAGCACAGAGGCAGCCACTGCCATCAAACAGGGACAAAAGTGTAGTTCTTTCTAGCAATTGGCACCGAGGGTGAGCACATTAGCAAGATAAGAGGCCGAATTAATCAGCGCAGGAAGGAGACAAGGGAATAATCTCAAACAATAAGGCACCAATAAATGAGGTCCTATGTACACTTGCCTCACACAAAAAGCAAGCAGCAGTAGATATTAGATACGTGCTAAGGGAAATTAAGAATGCTCGATAACGAGGGTAATAAAATCAAGGAAGGAGGATCCAACCGTGTTTCCGCAGCCTAAAAGCGTTGATCTTGCGGGAGGTATGGAATTTAAGACCAGAAATATATTATACACCCGAGAAGTCGCGAGCCCTATACGACCACATTGAGTTTGGGGCAACGAGAATTGGCCTAGGGAGAGAGAGAGGTCCCCGGAGAAAACTCGCTCCAATAAAGAAAAAGAATTGCCTCACGCTGCCACTCGCCAGGTTTTCAGCTTTTTTCTCCTGCCGTAAATTGGAATTTTTCTTGATAGAAACTAGATTGTGGTTTATGTGAGGAATAGTTTTTGGTTAGAACGAAACGGTTGGAAACAATTGCCCACACACAGGTTGCCTTTCAAACTAAAATGACAAAACGTAGAAATCAAAAATAGTACTCACAACCAAGAGTAGAGTGTTATAAAAGGCCAGAAAACATTGGAAAATTCGAACTCACACCTACATCCCGGGATATTATACGCGTTTTACCCCACACAATCTTACTGAATAAGAGAATATACGGCAGTCGTCAGAATGACACACTTCACGTTTGAGTTTTTGAGGATGATTTTTTAACTCAACACTTCACAACATTACTTTTAATCAGAGATATTTAAGTGTATTTTAACATTTTAACTTCATGAATATTGAATTGAGATATTCAAGTGTATTTTAACAACAACAACCTTGAATAGAGATATTCAAACGTATTTTCCCCTTTATTATTAAAGAACTTTTATTTTAAATCGGGACATCCAAGTTTACTTTAACCATTTATCCTCAACAACATTAACCTTGCACAGAGATATCCAAGCGTATGTTATCCAGATTACCTGAACAACATCAACTTTGAATAGAGATAATTACGATTTTTTTTGAACAACGTTCTTTAGAAACGGAAGGACACGTTAAAAAGAAGCTGCCTCGCAGCAGCGGGTGGGACGAAACTCCCTTGTTTGACTTAGGCGGACTTTCAGCGCAGTAATAATTCACGATTAGGCCAGTTTAAGTAGCAATAAAATAGGCACTTCGAAGCCGCACTTACGGTCCGGTATACTGAAAGATTGCCACGATTAAATCAACCAAGAACGGGCTGAATATGACTTTCTTCAGAGGCTTTTCATTTGTTTGGCAAAGTTATGCCACTTGTTATCGTGAATCTGTAGTGAAATGTGGTGTACCTGAGGTCAATTATGGTGAAATGTGGTAAACCTATGTTAAAATGAGTTGTTTCAACCGATTTTGGCAGAAATGCAAAGCTGCACCAAGTTGAAAGTTATTTCAAGTCATCATCCACAATAAACTTGCTCATAATTTGTTCAATAACAATAAATTACAAACGTAATGATACACTTGGAAATATTCTAATTAGTCAGACTCTTTTCAGTTGATAAACGAAACATTTAAATTCCGTTATCTCCAAGAACAATAGCATAAACAGTTTTTCTGAAAACTACATCAAAATATAACTTTGGTGTCAAATCAAACTTACAAAATACGTTTCAATTACATCACGTGTTCCAGAAATATTCTAACCTTTATTATTTCACGTTCCAGTTCCTTTCAGCCCAAAGTTCACCTACCACCTCCATTCAATTCTAAGAAATAGGAGCGTTTTAAATCTCCACCTACAGGGAGCCCGATCCTCCCATTTTTCGCTAGGCTTTATTCGCTCTCTAAGACAATAATTCAACCACCCACCAAAATTAATGAACACTCCGTTGACATTTACAGTTCATTTGCTGATTATTCGGCGCCCTCGGCCGATTCTGGGGCAACATTAACACCACCAAAGATACGAGCAGACTTGGCTTCCCAGCTGCAACTTTGCTCGGGTCTCGGAGCAGTTAAATGTTTGGGTGTCAGCTTTAGGCCCGGCAATGCTATCTTGACGCATCCAGTTATTGCAAGTCGACGAAACAAGATTACGCGGATAGTGCGAGCCGGCTAACTTTAAAGTTTTAATGAAATGAAAACTTCTCACATTTATAACATCGACTATTTTACTTTCCAATGAAATTGCCTTCACTTAGAGAGAGTTGAAAGAGTATGTTTGTAATTCAACTGGTGCCTCTTGTACAATTGTGGCCTCGGCAAAGTAAATTAAATATGTCCTTCGAGTACCGTAGACTTTTTGGACTTACAGTTTTCGACTTGTAAAGACTTGAAAATTTGTTATAATGCGAATGAGTTAGACTTCAAAAATAATTAACATTAAAAATGTAGTATATCGGATGTACGATAAACATACCGAAAGGTTCCCAAAATTTATCGAAAGTTTAGTTAATTATATTATTCTAAAATTCTATTTCGAAGGTAAGAAAACCATCCGATAGAGAAATAAAAACAGCGCTAATTTTCAACGGCAATTCAAGGGATTTTTGGAAATTAATTAATAATGCGATTAACCTCATCTACGAAGTAATATGTGAAAATAGGATGGAACATGAAAGATAATCGACATGAAACGAGTTTGAAGAATTGCACTACGGCTGCCAGAGTTAACTCTCGCGAAAAAGTGCTATAAAAAACATACTCTAATGAATGAACGATTTGCATCAACTTAAATTTGTTGGTAGGCATGAATGACTACACATTTCTAAAGAAAATGTTATTAGCTAATAGAGAAAATAAGGTTTTAAAAGCCCTTAGTACATTTTACTCTTGCGATCAAGTTTGACTTTTAATCGTCTGCTTACGCTGACATTTCTCAATTTTTAAAGCAAGGAAAAGATTTTAGTGATCTAGTGAATAAAGTTTACTCCTGGAAGGTCAATTTTAATGATTATAGTGATAGATCTACTTAAATTCAGTACGCTTTCATGACGATGCACATTGCAATATGAGCAATTCTATAGGTTGCCTCATTCATGAACATATTTCCTTTCAAAATACGGGATTTTTTCTCCTTCAAGAACAGTACCACTCTAACAACACGAAACTTTTCACTCAACCTTAACTTTATTAACAGCGAAACTTTTTTAATCTTTCACATGCACAAGGAAGGGACACACAAGCAACCAACACACAGTAATTGATGTAAATTTGATATGATTTTCGGGTAATAGAACAAAGAATCAAGCAAACAATATAAACTGTGAATTACCGGCAGTTCCCATCATTATCATGATCTATCATTGTCGCCAACTATCGTTACAGTTCACAAACCCAACACGTGATTAAAGAAGTCAGCAAAGAGCTCAATGCTTCAGATTGTTGGTATCTTTGCCCACGACGTGCAAAATTAGCTAGATTGAAAGAGTAGAGAAATGCTAAGAGACTCGTCACAGGTCCGATTCAATGACCGAAAAACATAAGAAACGAGATTAAAAACTTTCTCCACCTAGCTCTGAAATATATTGCAGAGGCATTAGTGAATCATGAATGGGCTCCAGGGGTTGTATTTAGAAACAGATTCACGTAGATACACATATTTTGTGTACGTTCCTAGCGGAGAGTAAGAGATGCACCATACGTGAAATATTACAAGCTTCTTCTAATACACTATAACCTTCAAAGAGTTCACGTGGATAAAGGTACAACTCGCACGGCATTAAGTCCTTTGTGTAAGGAAATGAAGTCATGTATTACATGACAAAGTTTTTTACCAATGAGAAAAAGAAACTTCGCTGCGCAATTGAACCTCACGTTAACATCTGTAACATCCGGGTCTAATGACCGTGTTCTCTGCCTTTGCCTCTCCCATAAAAAAACAAAATCACAACCGCAGTTACTATGCTCTCTGTGCGGGAACACTCGACGTGCTTTAAGTAATTTCTTTTCAATCAGGAGAAAATTACAAAATTACCAACAACTTGCGCAGGGCGTAAGGCACAGTTCAAGCGAATTACGTGATCGATAAAGCTTTAAAATTATTATCGTCAGTTAATGAATGAACGCCTATTTCATTATTACCATGAACTGAAACTCGAAAGAAAATCAATGAGATAATAGCAGTAGACCTGTAATTATGAAGAATATTTCTAGTAGTAAATTCAGATATGTATTTTTCATATCGATACTCAAATGCTGAGAACTAATTTTTGTTAGATAACGTTGAATGATGATTAAATATCTCAGTTTAAACGTATAAACATTTGCTCAATAAAGCATTACATGAACACTAGTCAGTTCAAATGGCCTCTCTAAAAGAGAACCACATTTCCATCACAAAAGAACATAACTCCACCGTACTTTACATCGTCAGTACAACATAACAAGAGGATCAAACGATCTACACCAAGAATAGGAAGCAGCTCTATTTTGAAGCCAGACGTTTTCATCAGAGATGAACACGAAGCAACGTGATCAAAGGCCTAACGGTGGTTAGCAGCTCGTCAATTCGATGATTTGCGAGGCGTTCGCTGATAAGGCAAGGGCAACCAAACGTCCCTGTCGTGTCTGCAGCCCTCTAATAATGAGTCGGGGAGACATGTCACTTGGATATGGACAGCGTAATTTCGTAGAGGTACTTAGGACTGACTAGTAAATAAGAGCGCGCGCCCGCACCCGTCCATTTGCGACGACAATTGCAACAGGGAAGCTTTCTTAGAGCGAAAATGATCAGTCATTGCCAAGCACTCGAGTCCGAATTGTAGAGCTGCTTAGGTATTCACCCTTGGTATTTACGTGGCAAGGAGGGCGGGAAGGCTGCCTAATTATGCATCGACGAGAAAGATTACTCTAGTTCACTCGGAAAAGAGGGACAGTTTCTGTCAGACCAAAATAAACGCCGCCGAAGCGTAGAACAAATATCTCACAAGCTAACGAGATTTACGCCATAGAACAGCGTCTCTATTGAACACCCGAACAATTTGCTCCTGAAGAAACATAACCAAGAAAAACTCTAACGTCGACCACATTTTTGTACAATGGTCATGACGAATTTCCATTTGCAACACACACGCCTTTCATCTGAAATAAAAACTACCTCATCCATTTATTCAAACCGCTTATGTTACATCTGAAATAAACATCATATCCCATCTATTTGTTCTGAACCGTTTCTGGAGTGGTAAGTCAAAAGCAAGAGCCTCTAGAAAAATTTGTCGATCCCCTTTCCTTGATCTCCCGTTTTTCCGATGACCATAGCGCTCGACACCACACATTACCACAAGGCAAACGAAAGGTCCCCCAGTTTTGATCCGAAAGCGACATGTGCCTTCGCCACGAGTGTCAGCAACGGCAGCTAGAGCTGCCTGACCAATTTTATGGCCAGATCAATGTTAAACCATTCATTTCAATCAAAGAACGCTGACTTTTAGAGCACAGGGCTACCATCTATAAAAAACCTTCATGGATTTTTAGGCGGGGGTTCTATTCGGAGCATAGCGGCATGCAGAGCAATAGATGGCTTGTAACGAAGCCCTCTCCTTTTGCGAGGTTTTTTACAACCAGGGCGCTTACTGATATTGCGGCATAGCCTTCCTGAAAGCTTTGCAGTCCAGCGACGAACTTCATATGCATGAAAGCACAATTGCAGACACTACTGGCGAGGGAGTACCAGCTCCCGAGCATATAACTGCTTCCAGTTCCCGTACTCTTGAAACCGACGCCGAGAAACATCACGGGCTTTTATTTTACAGAAGAATGTAGAAAATGTTATGGTTTCCCGTATTCTCGAAACCGACGCAGAGAAACATCACGAGCTTTTTTTACAGAAGAATGTAGGAAATGTTATAGTAAAAAGATTTCAGAAAGTATCTCAACACACCAGGAGAGTATATTAATACCCAACTGTATCGATACCTCAAGCCATTATCCATATCTCTCTCAGCATTTTACAGCTCGAGGTAGCATGCCTTAAAAGCCTCATACATAATTGGCCCACCATACCTATGAAGTTATTTCTTACACACAATTTTTCCTCGTGTTTTATTTATAAACAAGTTACAAATGTGGATGATAAAAATTTTAAAATCTTCCAACGATGTCGTTTGAATACCATAGTCGGCTTGCCATTTACTATGAGCTACTCGGGTTAAAACGTTTGGAAATCATTTCCTTCCTTATTTCCATAGATCATCAGACATTCGCTGTTCCCAGCTAGCTGCTAAAAACGGTGTATTTTGTCTGTTATTTCTTTTCCTCCCCTAAAAAAATACGTTATTCATTTGAACAGTAATGAATAGTTTATGTATCATTTCATAACAAAACGAGAACAATTTTCCATTAGTAAGTAAAGCGTGGTATTTCATTTGATCAGTTATTCGTATAATTTCCTAAGAACAGTGACACATTCTATTCAATTCGTTCAATAGTACGAGTTTAAGTTTCTTTCGACTGCGAGGTGTTCGATTTGGTCGCATTTTAGATTTAATCCTCTTCTCACCTCGAAGCTAATTTTAAACAAAATAGGGTTCTAATTATTTCGCGGCTCTATTGGAACGCTTATTTGTACCACAGAGTGTAACGATTTCATTCAACTGAGGTACGTCACAATTTCATTCAACTGAGGTAAGTCACAATTTCATTCAACTGAGGTACGTCACAATTTCATTCAACTGAGTTACGTCACAATTTCATTCAACTGAAGTACGTCACAATTTCTTTCAACTGAGGTACGTCATAATATCTTTCAACTGAGGTACGTCACAATTTCATTCAACTGAGGTACGTCACAATTTCATTCAACTGAGGTACGTCACAATTTTATTCAACTGAGGTACGTCACAATTTCAATTAACTGAGGTGCGCTGCGCTACAATTTTATTCATTCGAGGCTCGTTAAAAATTCATTCAACTAACTGAAAAACGTCGCATTTTCATTGAAGAGTGGAACAATCCACTTCCGTTTAAGAACTGGCATTTAACATTCAAACAGTAATCGTTCCCATTGTAACTCGAGAACAATATTTTCAATTTTATTGCCATTTTATTGTCGACGAACTATTATGAACTCGACTCCAAGTACCTCAATTCGCTAAAGTCCCATTTTCTATCGAAGGTTGAATGATTTTCTATCCGTAAACATGAGAGCGTCTTATTCCTTTCAACGGAAAAAATGTTTACAATCCTGAGCTGTATTTTTTCAATATAAAAACACTCATGATCTTGTGATGAGTCCTATCCATTCAATCGTCGGTGCCTCTTTCGAACGTAATGTACTTCACAGTGTCACGACAACGTTAGGATGGCGTCCCGTTCGTCTGAGCCAAGACGAGTTTCGTACTGTTTCACTCGACAAGGAGTCCCACACACACTGTCAACTCAGAGTCCACCGAGTGTCAACTCGCATGCAGTTGAACATCAATGGCACATCATTCCGTGTCCTCTCCTGAGTTCCGCTACTACAGAGGCCTGAGGGACACACGCAACTCAGTTGACCGCATGGACGTACGTACAAGCTTTGAGTGGCGTCACACGCACAACGCAAGAAAGCTCGTATTGTGGAAAAGCGACTTGGTTTAGGACGAACAATTCACTTGAAAAAGCGACTTGGACAAACTATACATGTCGTCGTAGCGGTGTAAGTTTTTTTTTCTTGTTGACTTAGAAGAACTAATACAACGTTAATTATTTATTTGAAAATCTGGCCACAACAAAATATGTAAAAGCGAATCGATGACGGCAGAACTGGATGAGGTTATGCACAGCGTGGTGAAACTTCGTTATCAATCGATGGGAGGCATAATTAGCTCAAAAAAAAACGTAATGACGAATCGAATCTGTTCGCCAGGTTTCGATATGCTGAGTAACAGTTGCGTTTTACTAACAATAATATCGTTCGTACAACAGCATAGATCAATACATAACTTGAAAAGATTAAACTATGAGTGGTATTATTGTTAAGGTACATTCATAACGACGTAATCTTACCAAATAAAATATTGGTATCAAATTATTCCTAACGGAAAAACCACTGAAAATGAATATAATCGATGAAACGAGTCATGATAAAAGAACAGTCTGCTTTAATTACAACCATTAAAGTTGATGATAACTTTTTGTTAACGAGAGGGAGCTCAAAAAAAGCAACGGCATCGGGTGAAAAGGCGCTGATCGACCAAGATTTTGTATGACGAGTTTCACTCGCTCACTTTGGACTGCCATAAAAACCAATATCATAAAAAGCTGATATGCCGCCAAGCTTCATCCGCATTTGGAAATGACAGCTCTTTTCAAGGAACATCAAAGGAAATAAATGCCAGTTTGATATTGAAAGAGCGCCAAAAGAACACGACGTAAAATACGAAAGCAATCCACGTGGTCGATTAGAGACCACTAAGAGCTTTTTTACGACGTGACTAACGACTGCCAACATTAGAGATTGTGTCATGAGATCCTTTTATAAAGGGAGCCCTGCAGGTCTTCCCATATAATGACCCTCAATAATGACCAACCTCATCAACTCCATATGACCACCAACTGCCGACACTACCAAAATCACTGAATTGTAAACCAAAATATGGAATAAATTTGAGGCAGCTTTTAAAATCCAATGCCAGAGAAAGGTTTCTATCATTAAATGTATTGTTTATTCACACGAATACCAACCATATTAGAGCATTACGACGGTATGCTGCGTACGTATATATATATATATACATATACATATTCAGAAATAGTTACTTAGCCGTTAATTTTTTTTAAGAAAGAAAATGGCACCCTATTTCATGATTCAAAGAATAGCAGCAGATTTGACGATACAGAAATACATACATACATAATTTAATTCAGGAAATGAGAATGAAAAGATTGGGTAGCACTCAGAATTGAATTTACTTTCCATGAAATTCAACAACAACGAGGTATGAACCTGAAATACCATTTCTAAATATCTAATTATCCCTATTAAGTTCCTCTTTCAACAGCTTGGAAATTTACAGATAGTGTAATCATTTGAGCTCATTATTTCTCTTATATGCCTGACGACACCGCAACGTAAACATTTTTCAACGCTTTGTAAGTGTTTTTTGGCGCAACAAAAGGTAACTCATCACAATACTTGCACCGAAACGCGCCTTTCACACAGTTTCTCAAGACACACAAAGGAAGGAACAGATTTCAAACCGAAGAGGTCATTAGTTGAGACAACGCAAACTACTGACTACGGCTGAAGCCAATCCTAAAACAACTCCCCAACTTATCTCTTATCAACCATGCAAACACTGCAAGTGCACAGTTCACTCACACAAGAAAAAACGTTAACCGAGCCCGAGCAAGAGAATGTCGAGTAGATGGAAAATAATGATGTAGACGAAGCACAAGCAGGACGTACATTTATCAGAGCACGAGAGGCAGCACACCGCTACTATCAGGCAGCGTGAAGTAAGAGCCCTACACTATGCTAGCACCACTCAAAGCCAAGAAAATAAAACAAGGGCAACTTTCCTAAATAATAAATAAAGGGTCTACGATTAGATTATTCGAGGAGGCTGTGTTCAGAGACAAGACATCTTGATTCCACACAGCAACTTGACTTCTTTGTGCACTCATGCATGGCTATTGAACTCGTCTGAGTGCTGTGCTGATACATCAACCGGTGGCCGTTTGTTATCTGAATGTTTTTTGCTAATATTTTCACAGTCTTAATTGTTCGATTTTTACTCAAGGAAAACGTGCCCCTTTCTTCTAATGTGCTTGCGTCAGAACCAAAATAATTCAGAAAATTTGGTCTAAAAATTAGATCATGGCTTTTATTTTACTACTTTTCACCGCTTTTGCCACTAAAAATAGCCTTGAACCGGAAGAAATTTATTCACATAAGAAAAGCTTCAGAAGATCGAGATAAGTCTTGCCTTAACTTTAGCTATGAATTAACGCCCCGACTTCATTATTCAAGTATACACAGGGATTGAAACGCATAGTTCATTTTTTTCTTCCAAATTAGTATCTTCAGCAAGAAAACCAAAGAAGAGGTAGCAAACAAAGCATGAAAACTGATAAAAAAAAAATTGGGCACGAAAAATAGAATTTCCGAAGGCCTATATATAGCTTAACAGTATCCCCCCTGGGTGCACCAGTCCCCATGGCAGAGGATAGACAAACCTAAACCTTTTACTTACCCAACGCCCCCTGAAGGTTAGCTTCTTTTATTTCAAATCGACACTGAAGGGATTCACGTCATACATTACAAAAAAGTACGACAAGCATAGACAAAACAAAACAGTTCCGGAAGTTTTTACACTGATCATTATATAAACCTCCTGTAGATAACACAACAGTACACTCAAGTCAGCAGCAATCAGTACCACATTTAACACACCCAGAAGCACATTAAACTTATACTATGGAAGTGCTACGCTGCATTCGACAGCTCGATTTCTTGAGAGGAGTTGCGCTGCTACTGAGCGCATAGGCGCAGCTTCAGGTAAATCCACGGCAGTTCTTCACTCGCATTTACGAGTTCATGTCGCATTCTGAGTGAGATAACCTTCAGAAGGATTTACTAGCACATAAATGTAGGAATAAAGCCCAAGTTTTGCAGGGTTTAGCGCGCGAGGCGTCATGCAAGGTGCCTTTAGCAGCCTCTTGAGCTTCGCAACTTAGCTTTCAAAATTTAAGGCAAGTTTGCGTTGGTCTTTCTTCACGTAAAAGCCATTACAGATACGCCAAAGAAAGCGGAATCACCTTCAAGAGTGGAGGCTTTTCAACGAATAGAGCTGTGTGAAGTAATGATAATTCTTTGCACTTTAAACTTGGTTAGGATGAGGACTTCGAAATGCCAAACTTTCAGAGAGAAAACATGTGATATACAAGTATATGTGTATTTTCTTGAAAATAATAAAAGTGTTGCACAACAGCCATTTGATAGGCAAGTAAAATATCTTTCAGAAATCAAGTTATGAACTACGACTCGAGAGCAGTGATAGGTAAATTTCAGGACAAGACTTTAACCACTATAAAATAAAAGATAGTTCCACAAGTGGAACACGGACAATCTAAATACGCGAAGCCCAAGCCTAAGCAACTTTGCGCTCGTCGAATAGAAAATTAAAAAAAGATTGAAGACACTATACATATATACATCGCCAATTTGATATTCACATTGAGGATGTTAAATTTCTGTGAAAAAATTACATGCAAGTCTTGTACGTCAAAAGTGATTGACAAATGATATGCGTCAATACAAGACTAAGATGGCACACATCTTCTGTACGTTAAAACACGACAAAAATGAGACCCAAGTCCAGCCCATCGAAACACGACAAAAATGACACACAAGTCAGGCACATCAAAACACGACAAAAATGACACAAGTCAGGCCCATCAAAACACGACAAAAATGACACAAGTCAGGCCCATCAAAACACGACAAAAATGACACACAAGTGACGTCCGTCAAAGCGCAATACAGCCGCGTGCTGGGAAGAGATTTTCAAGTTTTCAAAAAAGGGCGCAGCGGACAGTAAGTGGAAAATTGGTGTAACGAGAGCGGTCTAATGAGCAGAAAATTGCAGGACGGAGCAGCAGAAGTTGCGGGAATGGATCACCGATCGGGAAAAGTGTAACGCAAAAAACTTCACGGGTAGGGAACGCAAAAAATGAGTTCCGAGGAAAATTTCCGAAGGGGGTGAAGGCCGAGAGGGCTAAGAAACTGGTAACAAACGACCAAACAAATAAGATCCGACTGAAGGCTAAACAATGAGCTATTACCGAAACAAGAAGGGACTTGACGAGCGAAAAATGACGATGGCCTCCAATGGCTTTCTTACTTCTCAAAAGAGGCAAAAAGGCGTAAAACTGCGCACAAAGGGTTGGAAGAATTGCAAGTAAGGAAACGAATGAACGAAGGCGAGTTTCACAAAATCTTCATTATTTTTCCAAAAAGTAATCAAAGATCTTACGCGGTAAAGACATTTCAACTCTTTTTCAAGACGTTAAACGCGATGGGTTAAACTGAAATTCAATATTATGTTTAAATTTAAGGTCAATTGTAGCAAGTAATTTTGAAAATAACGATCAAAACTGAACTGTGCCTTTATTTAACTTTGATGAAGTATTTATAAAAATTTAATTAGTAACTAACGGTCAGTTAGCAGCATTATGAAAGTTCTCGCCGTGTACATCGGTGACTCACATCGCGACCAACGTGCTAAAGCATTATGATGATAACTTTATCCGAACACGCAAAAATTTAAAACTTTTGAGAGAAGAACAGGCAAATGCAGTGATCAACGAAGACCAATAAAAAAATTTTCAAAGCCCTTGCAGGAAAGTGCAGTATATTTCCAGTATCTTAGCAGGACTTGAATCAAGCGTAAAAGGCAATAGTAGCCGTGCTACGAAGGAACGTAACAAAATTCGAAAGGTGAACTTTTTCACAAGTGCGAGAATAGCTTACCGCTATTTAGTACAGTAATAGATATAGGATCTTATTGAGAGAGTTAAGTACTACCAAGAACGTTACGAAAGGTTGTGAATAGCATCAAAGATCGTTTGGAGACCAAGAGAGAAGCAGCGTACAGCACCAATAGCAAATATCGTTTGCAGCGTAGTGAACCAACGACGGGGGAACGCGAATCCTCCCTAAACAGTTGATGCAGTCTTCAAGTCCACAAATGACCTGAATGGGCACTAAAACACGAGGTTTTATAGGTTGAGAAACCAGAGAAGAAGTCCTTAAAATGTAAACTGGGCTGAAGAGAGCCGTTGCCCTTTCAAGCGCACGCTGAGCTCTCAAGTTCGGTGGCGGCTCTGAAAGCAAGCACCACCTCCCTTGACCGCCGCTCTCACAACTTCTGCGGCGGTTTTCTTCATTTATCCTATTTTGCTGTGATCGAAGTTGCAACCAAAAATTTATACCCTCAAAATATAAAGTAAACCCAACTATTGCGGCGGTTTTCTTCATTTACTATTCTTTGCCATCAAAATCATTTACCCTGAAGATGCAAATGAACTCTCACAACTTCTGAGGCAGTTTTCTTCATTTATCCTACTTTACTGTGATCGAAGTTGCCAGCGAAATTATTTACCTTCAAGATATAAAATAAAATAAACTTTTGAGACGGTTTTCATCACTTACGAAGTTGCCATCATGAGGCGCTTTTCTTCATTTACCCTTTTTTGCTGTCGTCGAAGTTGCCTTCAAAATCATTTACCCTGATGATATATAATGAAGAAATTAATCTTACTAAAGAATTTCATACTCAAACATTATAAAGCCTTTAATAGGGATGCTGTTTAATTTTTATTCCTTTTCAATTATTTCGTGTTTTTGATATTGTTCCCCTACACTTCACTGCATACCATCTCACTTGAGTTTATGATGTATTTCAAGCTCGGGAAATATTTGGCCGCAAAGTAAAACCCGTTTCGAAGTCGGTCGTCAGGAAACGTACATTCATGATGGTTCTTCAGCAAAGCTTCAAAATTCATTACAAGTTTTATGAACAAAGTAAATGCTTCCTTACGCATACGTTGTCGAGTACATGCCTAATGATTTGAACGAAGTATTGTAATTTTAATTAGTTCATCACGACAAAAAAATTACTTTTTGATGAAGAAATAACAGCGATGTTTTTTTTCACACACTTAAAATCGCTATTACAAGAAGTAACAGACAAACTCGCCGACGCCTCAATATTTTCTATTGTCTAAATCAATAAACACGTTATATTCAATGCAATATAATAAAAAATACACTATAGATTAAAGCTACAACCGGTCGAGACAAGATACTTATGGAAAGATGGGGATTAAAGAAAAAGAACAACGACGATTTTTATTTCATACAAGACTGACATTGTTTGCCAGTGCCATGCTCTAAGTAATATGCGAGTGCAAAATTCTAGAATATTGATTTCTGAGTCATGTAACCCGACATCTCGACACGATCCTCGACAAGATCGGCAACGGGAAGAAAGAAACAGGACGCGGGAACCGGACAAGGAACACAACAAATCAAGCCATGTCCGCAGAGCACATGGCGTTCAAAAGCACATAGCCTGCAAGAGCACATGGAGATCAAACCATATTTACGGAACTCTCACTAAAACTAAGATGGAATACTCGTTCAAGAGTTCATGGCGTTCAAGAAGAAGAAAAATTTTCACTCACAAGGTCATCAAATATCTAATTTCCAAACTCATCATTTCAAACGGTCGTGCAATTCTTGAGGATTATAGCTTGCTTAAAATGAATACGGTCAAGCTGATATTAACAAGAACCTGTAAAAAAATACATCATCTTCGAGTCGCAGCCAGAAAAGAACGGACATATCATGCCATAGACACGTTGAAAAGAACGAACCTGAGTTGAAAATGAGCGCGCAGGCTTTGCATCTTGGCAAAAAGAAGCCACCCACCTTCAGAGCGGCAAACAAACATCGCAAATACTCCAATATTAGCAGAGCTTCACTTATTGGCGAGCTATGAACGCTGCCATCGACGTACATCATGATGTGAATTTCCCCTCTGCAGTTGCCCAGTAATTTACATTCATCTTAACGATGTGAAGCTTGTGCTTTTGACAGTTCGTCCTCACCTCACGTGGATGTCAGAATCGTCAATAAACAAAATCGCGGCACACCGAAATCTAGTGTTCGTTCCTTCGTTCGAACGGAGGCAACTTTTGCGAGCGAGAGACTGATGATGACAGCCGTCTGCTCAGCAACGTACGCCGCCCGCGCATGCCGAAATATCTAAGACTTTAATGGATCAATTTTTTCGGTGATCGTTAGCACGTACGAGGAGGCAGTCTCGACTAACAGATACAAAAAAGGAAATTCCTTGTTCAGAAACTCATGAAAAAATTCGTCATCGCGAATAACCGGCAAATCTTGAAAAAATAATTTTAAATACAGCGAATCTTTAAAAAAAATTAGATAGAAGTTAGAAGCATTATACTAAACACGTTAAACACGAGCAATGAGCAAGCTCAAATTCTACACGTAAATAAAATTAGCAATATGGTACCGCGTGCACCTCATAATTAGCAATGCAGGCGATAATCATTGAAGGGTGTGAGACTAGTACTGAAGGTTCATGAGCTAATAAAGACAGGTCCATAAACAAGCAGAAAATATTCGAGCCATACGTACGTATCGCTTGCCCCCTCAGCAGCGAACGTTCTATTTACGTAAATCTTTGGAGGCAACACGCAGGCACCCGCGTTTTTATCAGGGTGGTTAAGAAATGTTGCCGTACAAATTCGTTTTCATCAATTGCGAAGGCAATATAATATTCTGACAGCAACAACAACAACAACGACGACGACGACGAGAACTAAAATTCTTGCTCAACATGAAGCTATGAATATTTTTTCATGGAGGGATGAACATGTAAAGTAAAAATAAATTTAAAATTGGTTTAAGCTTCCCTAACCATAAATTTATTTAAAATAAAACCTGTCGTGAAATAAAAGATTATAAGTTAATATAATCCTCCATAACCATGAAAGTAACTTAATGAGAAACATCTAGGAATATTTATGCCCATATGAAAAAATGACCAAATTTAAGAAGTGTAAAAAACTGAATAGATTAGGAATTTACGACGCAGATCTACAGTGCTCGAGGAGAACAGGACAGACAAACGTAGAAAGGTAACATCACAAAAATAATACTCACTCCTTTAAGACAATGAAAATGATTTAAAGTAACAAAATCAAAATAAGTTATACAAAGTATTCTATATACACAACCACACGTATGAGCTCTAAATTTCAGAAGTGTAACTGAACACGTTCAGAATTTCACCCAGTACTGAAGTCACGTTTTGTGATGTCTTAGTTCTGCAGGAGGCACAATAACATTAAAACTTGGACTGCGACGTGGGCCACTATTGGTCACCAAGGGAGTTTTCATAATGCTGCTGACCGACCAGTAGACGGAAAGTCAATTTTTATAAATACTAAATCGAGGCTAAACGAAAGCACGATCCAGGTAATGTTTGGTGTTTCCAACATTTCTTAATAGAATTGACTTTACATTTCCGTTGAGTGTTAATCGAAAGGTTTCAAAAACATATGCTGCAGTCACCGGGCAGTTGCAGAGGGTGCCAAAAAGCGCAGAGGAGGATAAGCTATAGGTACCGACGCACAGCGCGTTCTAATAAAAGCGAACAAACTGTCAAGTGATGTTTCGCTAAACAACTGTGCTCTCCGACCTCCCTCGAGCCGCAGAGAATATTTTACTCTCCTGCGATAAACTTCTATTCAACAGAACGCATATGAATGGAAATGGTATGATAAAGCCCAATAAAGAATCACGACGTTAGTGTAAAACTAATAGGAAATTAATTTCAATAATCGTAATGCAATATAGAAGTGCCAGCATTTCTTGGCATATCATCACTTTTAGCAAATAAAAAGTTCAAAAAGGACAATTATTAACAAAACTGAATTAAAGAGGTCAAATCATTAGTTTTTATAGCCCTTGCAAGCAAACTAGCTACAACCTTCATTCGATCAACAAAATTGGGGCATGCTTGTGAGAATATTAAACTTTCAGTTACCCAAAAATTACCACACACTCAAAATAAAATTACATGAAACAATTGAGCGCAACTATTTGCTGTCGAAGAATGAGCCACTCTTCCATTGACGAAACTCAATCTCGAAAAATTCTCAAAACGCACAGATGAGAGAGATCCCCCATGCAGTTACTGAGCGTGAGAGAAGCCCATGACGTAAATCTACTTCCCAGGCACAAGAAGGGTTTGGTCCACAAAAACTAAAGCTGGCGGAGGAAGCAGCGTGTACAAGTACGCTGTTTCGCAGGGATCAGTCAAAGGAAAAATGTCCGAGTGTCAATTCGTTCGGACGCAGACAGAACTACATTAGCGGCTCTCGAAAAACTTGTGCCTATCGCGAGAAGAGGAATCGAAGTGCGAGCAGCGGTGTGTGGGCCGGGTAGGAGAGAAACTGGAGGATGGAATCAAGCGTGAGAAATGAAAGAAAAAAAATCGGAGATTAGATGTTGAGTCCGTTTGAGTTGTGGTTAGTTCCTGTTTAGGAACCACAACGAAGAGGTTCTTAACATAGAAAGAAGGAAGGCATCGTTTAGTATGGAGTTGAGAGGATGCAAAATTTATGAACGATGTGCGTTCCCACAGCATACATATAACAGGAGTAAGATTAAAGAAGTTTATTCACGAATGAAAGTTAAAGACCCATAAGGCGCTAAAAAAATGCCAGCATTGAACCGAAAAAGATGGTCCGCAACAAAATAAAAAACTATTTTAACAAAAGGACTGCTCGCCTACGTGAATCTGAGGTTGGTAATTAACATCTTTTACTCGTGAGCGCTAATTCTAATAGAATCAGCGAAAATAAATCATATACGAAAAACACAACAGAAGGAACCGTGATGGAAATTTAGCAAGAATTGCAGGTCATTGACGCGCTGACAGGAAAACATCGACATCGAATGAAAATCAAAGAACAAAAAATTTGAACTTAAAAACAACGCTATGTATCTAGAGCAAGTCCGTTCACCGATAAAATACCAGAATCTCCGTTTACCAATGAAGTTGCAGAAATAAGTTTATGAACAGCGGACGACAGGCAAGACAACTGAGAGAGCAGGAAATGAACCGAGGCGAACCAAGAGGAAAGATCCAAAGGGCACCAGAAGGAAGGCAGCAGCAGTCTGTGGGTCGTTTGTCCGTGGGAGACCAGCACCCGTCGTCCCAGGGCAGCGAGAGTAAACAGCATTGAGGCGGCGGGAAGTGTTAAAGAGGGAAGCTTTGGCCTTTCTTTAGGTCGGAGTTTCCAAATTTTGCTATTGAAAACTGACAATTAATGCTGTTAAAAGATTCCCGTGGTCGGGTTTAATGTGTAATAGGTCAGCCTTTTAAAAAATAAAACTCATCAGGTTGAATGATTTGCACGGTTCTGTTTGAGCTTAAATAGGTGAGCTTAAAAAAATCAAATAAAAAATTCTTTCTGCATGGTTTCCATGCTTCTGTTGATTTTGAAATAGGCCAGCTTTTTAAAAAAAATTAATTAATCCTACTGAATAATGTTTACGGTAAGATTTATTCAAAAATGGGCCAAGTCCATGAATTTGTGCCAGAAAACCGGGCAATCTAACACCTACAGGCAGGCCCGCATTAGCGTGCCAAGTAAGGGCCCAAACCCCAGCTCAGCAAAGACCCATAAAACACCCATAAATATCTGCATAAAATGTCCGTAAAGCCCAAACATAAAAATGGATACTTCGCACCAATAAAAACTAATTGTGAAAACAGATCTTGTCGTTTGGCAACAAGACGTACGAGTCAGACGGAAACTCCAAGAAAATAAGCAATGGTTTCTTTGAGGAAGCAACCTCGCTCGCTGAAGGTTGCTCCTTCCCTCGCCGATGAAGTCGTGTTTGCGTGATAACTTATCGGCCAAAATTGACTGCATTTCTTGCCACGAAACTAACAAGACTTCACAAGAGAAGCGATCGAGGGCGACATGGGTCAAAGGAAGATGTAAATTTTAAAGTCGAAGGAAATTTTTATTTCACCGAGTGAAGATTTGAGGGCGATTAACGAACAAAGTGCAACTGATTTGGACACTGGTTTCTATTTTACCGAGTGAAGAAAGATTTGAGGGCGATTTACGAGGAAAATGCAACTGATTTAGCAACAGGTTTATATTTTACCGAGTTAAGAAAGATTTGGAGGCGAATTACGATGAAAATGAGTTAGCGACTGACGAATAATGCTAAGTGAAAGTAAAAGAAAGTAGTGCAATCACTGTCATTTGTGACAGGTCAATTTCCGTAAGTCAATGATCACGATCAACTCTCAATTGCATAGAATCTATGCTAAGAAGAAAATTAGAAAGAATGCTCAAAAATAATTTCCATCATTTATAGAGCTGCATTTCAAAGCCATCATTGAGAATATTCCAATTCGGGCAAACACTAAATCACTGACATATACAAGTCGTAATTAAAAAATTCCAAGAGTCGCTTGCAAGACATGCATAATATTTTGCCATCATCGCAAAGTAAAAAAATAATGAAGCCTGAGTGACTAACATAAAATTGCGACTAATTACCACAAAAACCTATCCCCATTCCATAAACGGGTTGCGAATGAGTATTTCAGAAAAGCGCGGTAAATTCCGAACAATTACTGATGAGGACAGACACCGCTTAGACCAGATGATTTTTCGCAGTCCAACTTTTTCGCCGCCTGCATGCATGTTTTTCGCCGCCTAAGCGATTAAGTCGTTTAGGCGGTGAAGAACATGCATGCAGGCGGCGAAAAAATTAAGACTGGTTTTTGTTTATGGTCACATACCCGAAGGACGCAAATGGAGACTCCTTCACTGTTCACTCAGTCCGACAAGCTAATATAAACCTATCTTATTTTCCTCAAACTTTGCTACCATAAATAAAAATTTACCACTTCATTGACAAACAAATCTGAGGATTCAGCAGTAAAATATGTGCGTATGTATCATACTCCCAGTGAGTATCCTACAGTCTTGAAAACTAGACAAATAAATACACACTCGAGTTTTTATTTAACATTTCACACGCGCATACTACGCTAACAAGCACATGAGGCAAAAAACAATTCACACCAAAGCACGCACTTGAACGGACGTTCTCAGCAAAAACGCTGTTGTGACAACACTTTTCCTAACACGGTTTCTTGCAGTGAAGTGTCGTGAGGCTGCGGTGAGAAATGCGCCATAAATATGTGCCATTCGAATGCAGGTCGCCGCGGGCGACATACCCAGCGCACACGGTGTTGAAATTAACTTACTTGTTTTCCCCAAGTACGGTGGCATTTCTCACCCTAAGCATTTGCATACAAAACACACCCGTCGAGAGGGACAGTGTAGATAGCGACGACGCTAAAGTTACCGCAAATACAGCGGGGCTTCTATCTCTTCATATGAATTCACTGAGATAAGAGAGTAGTAGCACGCGAAGCGCACAATTCCTGGAATATTCAAAACTTTGACTCTTTGAAATCTTGTTACATCGAGCGAAAGAATTCAAGAAATGTGCACAGGATAGGTGGGTATAAGACTGATGGTACGTTCGAGCACCTAGAAGAATTTGCTTTCAGTTTTGCGATATAACACTGAATCAATTAAAACTTCGTTAGCCGAAAAGAAAATAAAACGACAGTAACTGCCTATTATTATATGTAAGAACGCATGAAAATTTCAAAAACCATGTATGTTAGTATTTAATTCAGAACGAATGTTAAACACGACTGATACTTTCAAGATCCACGCGAAATAAAGACAGACGAGAAGACGTCCAAAAGAAGAGTTGACATAAGAGCTCACATCTTGTGATATAAGAGCGGATAAAAGGCGAAGGGCCAGAAACAACCAAGCTAATATTACAAGCTAGGAAAGATTTGAGGGTGGTTTATAAAAAAACTGATTTGGCGACTGGTTTCTACACTGCTGAGTGAAGAAAGATTTGAAGGTAATTTGAGTTACAACACTAAAGTAATACTGAAGTTCTTGCAGTATTGCTGGAAGTATCTTGGGGAGCAGATGTGAATACATACTGAAACTAATTTAGAAGCCCGTGACGGTGCTTGTAAGGTAAAATTGAAAATGACAAAAATTGAATCAGAAGACAAGTTAACCAAAACCAGAAAAAGTTCTTTTCATGTCAGTATAAACAATTCATTTTATTTTATTCACGGAACAAGGAAACAATGAAGCTTACAATGGAACACTTGACACCATTTCTATTAAGTAGAGACGACCTTTAAAAAGAACTCAGTTATGAATTTTGAAGAAACCACAAGTCGTCCTTGCGTCTCGGTTGCCTCGGGGTAAAGAGACGGCAAACGCACGTGGAAAGAATAAAACGTAAAATGAAGTGACAACACGAAGACGCAAGGTCAAAATACTTGCCACTCCCTCGAGAAAGAAAATTATTGTCCGACTCCACACATACAACAGACTACACAAACTACTGTTTAACTCCACACATACAACACACTTCACGAATTACTGCTTCACTCCACAACTTACTGTATAACTCCAAACAAACATCACACTCCACAAATTACTGATCAACTCCAACACATACATCACACTCCACAAATAAGAGCGACTGACTCGTCGACGAATAAGATGGGAATGTGTTTTTATGATGCAAACTCTTCAAAGTTTGCCGACTAGGACAGACATAACGAGTCCTGAGCAGCTCATCAATTCAATCAAACTCCCGTGTTGAGCCACCAAGGAAAATACGGAAAAGCTTCATGAGCTAAATCTTCCAGCTGAAAATTTCCCATACAAGACCAAAAGCCGTGTAAGTTCAAATGGCATACAATTGCTCCAATTCCAACACAGGAATGACTGTGTAGATGCAGAGAAAGAACCAATCTAAACAAGAAAATTCCATCTAGGAGTAACAGAATAACAGAACAGTGGGGAAACAAGAAAACCTTGTTCGTGCACTGCTCTAACTCCCCTACATGCGAGCAACAACGAAGCACAGAAAGAACTTGTGTTTCGCTTCATTCTTAGTGCTAAATCAATTACTGGAACACAAGCAAAGGCAAATCGTCCGACCGTAACCAAATGAGTTTCAGCACCCCAAGCCTGCCTTTGCCTGCCTGACAACTCCGACCTACGGCAGGCAGAGGTCGCGCTTCCAACGCATGCATACAAAAGGTGAGCTCTAACATTTTTTTTACGAGCGAAATACTACGCAGAATTGGTTAGTCGGAGTGCGAGTGTGGAGGATGCAATCCGAGCAACAACGGAGAGTTGAAGGCAGTAACACGCAGCCAAGAAAAAACACGCCTTTGGAAAAAAAAAAGAAAAAAGAAAACGTAGTTCTACAGGCGTCAAGAGTAGAGTTACACAGAACAAATTGTTAGAAGTATAAAGAAAAAATAGAATGTTATTTTACATGGGTTGAAGGCAAGACGATACAATGAAAAAAAAAAACTAGTCTCCAAGTTTTAACAACTTTTTTTCGATTTTGAAAAAATGTGGGGTGAATGCATTAAGGTGGAAGGAAACGAAACAAATTCTTTCCTGGGTGAAAACCATCCAGCTAAATTCTTTTTCTTTTTCACACACACTTAAAAGTGAACAATGAAACAGATGTACGAAATGCCAAATCTTAGCTACAAATGCATCAACAAAAAAACGCTTTTTTAGCAAATGGCATTCCTTAAAAATTAGTGCGCGATAAATTCGCAAGCTAGCATGACAAAAAGCGTCCACTTTAGCTGGCCAGTGAGCACAGGCTTCTAAAAACGAGCATAAATAACCATAATAGCAAGGTCATCTCAGTGAGACTGAAAGCCTAATCAAACATGGCCCAATAATAGAAGCTCCCGCGATCTGGTATCGCCCGTGCGATACGCGGCTCGCTCATACGCGACGCAAACTGATAAAAACAAAGCAATAAAACGCAGGAAAAATACTGCAACTTTGGCGGCTGCACTTGTTTTAATTTTTATTTAATATTAGATTGAGGGGAACGGACACTAACCATACGAAAGTTACGTCCAAGTCAAATGCCATCAATTTAGTTGAAACAAGACAAATAAAAATTCAAACGCGCACGATTATACGGAGCAGGAGTCCACCAAAATAACCCGTGACTCACTTTCTCAGAAAGAGATGTGGTGAAATGAAAAGAAATTAATCTTTCAACCGCAAAAGAAATCGCCCGTCAGTGCAGGGACAGCTAGCGTTTTATTAAAGACGCTAACTACGTACGTTACAATGAACACATCCGACTTTAGAAACTCTCAAGTTCTTAAAATAACATCATTTATGAAGCTAATTTACTATCTCCAGACACTCACATTGTGTGTTGTAATTTGCCTCTGTACATGGAAGGGCTCAATTGCAGTCACGTATGTATATTGTTCGGTAAAGTCTATCGTATTTTTCGAAACTGAAAGCAGTCTTGAAAACGGAAATCAAAGTCCAAAGTGGTGTGTATTTTCGTAACGAGAAACAACAGCCCATAGACTCGACTCGTCCCGCTCGTTTGAGAGCCTGAACAAGAAAAAAAACAATGAAGCACCTACGAGACAGCTTGGAAAATTCAGCTGAAACGATCTCGTAACGCCGAGATAAACGTCCATTGATGTCAAGCTTTGAGAAAAAGCACTCGACACCGCCGTAAAACAAGCGTCAACTTCGCAGTAAATACAACTATACGTTACTCGTAGAACAACCTCTAGCTTAATTGAGAGTTTACAAACGGTCCGGCGAAGCAGCGCCAAGTGCTTCATTTCAGGCAAAGTTCATAGCGAAGCTTGATGCTCGAACACAAGAGGTTCGGTCGTAAAACCGACATATTTAATAAACAGTGCCAGTCATATCCTCAAACGTAAGCGCATTCGAGCCAATTGTGTTGAGCCCCCGTGCATCTAATCACGTAAAATACGCTCTTCATCAACCTAGAATACAGACACTGGATGTCCCCCTCTCCAACGAGACATTTGCAAGGCAAACTCTCAATTAAATGTAGCACATGAAAGGGAAATATTTTAATTTTCTCGCCCTTCATTAGGTGCAGGTTTGCGCGCATAGAACGGCACAATTAACGAGCTTTGTATTTCACTCAGAAACGGGGTAGATGAAGTTAACAGAGTATGTTTTTTATGGTAAAGCTATGGTGAATAATTTCAGTGCAGGAGAACGAAAGACTAATTAATACAAAAAACGGAAAACTAAGCAAAAATCTTTTTACGGCTAACAATATTTGCATGAAAACAACAGGGGGAAGTAATTATTGTTCGAGACAATTAATGGAAAAAGTGAGATCAAAGGCGTCACCTGCGTGCAGTCAAAATAGAAGATAATAAAATAGAAATACATGATCGTAAAGATTCCATAAGGAGTTCATGAATAGCACTAGGAATGCTGAAGTACGAATAAAATCGCCAGGCCGGCATGCTACATCAACAGCAACTACCTCAATTTAAAGGCTATAAAAAATCATGAAAGGTAGTACTAAACTTTGTACGGACCATCAGCACGAATTCTGACAAGTACACACAACCATTGCTGTCAACCGAGCCCTAAGTTGCCCACGCTCCACAAGAATAAATCGGTTCATAAAAAGTCACTTCTATTACGCGACTTTTACGTAGGTGATGCGAGCATTAATTAACATTTGAAATAAATGTCGTAAGGAATTTCTAAAATAATTATAAATTTTCGACACTCGCTCCACGATGGACCAGGCTTTCATCATTTTCTCTGCAAAGAAATTTCACTTCTACAAATTCCGCGTTTCATGTTCGTCGGTGAGGTTTAATAATCAAGTCAAGATTACACGAACCAGACATACAAAAGATGTATCATTTATAAAATTTAACTAAAGCAGATGTATCATGTTTAAAAGTTTAGCCCCAGCAGATTATCATTCATAAAAATATAACCCAAAAGCCAATTCGAATATTTAAGAAATTTAATAACTGTCAAAATTTTGGCCGGTAGCATTTAGGTCAGTAGTGCAAGGAAATCAACATGTGTATCCCGACGTTGACGTTAAGCAGTATTTTTACATAACAAACAAGATTTGGTTTCATTTCTCACAGTCGCACGGAGCAGAACGAAGAAATTGCGCTAACTCACACTCTTCATTTGAACATACGTAAGTATAAAGCGCAGCTCCGCTTCGCTATCTCCATGCCGATATTTCGGTCCCCGTCGCAACCACAATCCTGCCACTAGATTTCAGCATTTCTGCCACAGTCGTAAGCACAATACCTCCTTCATTTCAACAAAAAATCGCGCCGATACCGTGCCGATCGCAGTCTCGCTCCCAAGGCGCCGTTTCTTCTGAACGTTTTACAATACTTTCAGCAACGCTTCAAGAGATTCCTTTCAGACTAGCAGCGTGGAGTCGGAATTGAGAGTTGTCGTCAAATCAGAGAAAACGTAAAAATTTCTACGACAAGAAGAGGATCGCGGTGTCCCTCGGCGCAACTCGTTATATTGAAATTTGCTTTTGCTTCATTCTTTGGGCGTCATTTTTGCCGTGTTCAACCAAATGGATTGGAGCTCAGTCAGGAAGGGGGGAAAGATCGCGCGAGAGAGAAGAAGGAAACGCGTGGCACCGTTTTTGCAAGGGTAGTGATCGGTGAGAGGATGTCAGAGGCATGAAGGCTCGGAGCCAGAAGCGCAGAGCGCTCCAAAAATTGGACCTTGGAAATTCGGACGGTGGAGAACGGGTTTTCCGGGAGCAGAACTCAACTTCGGGGAGAAGTTAAGAATGAAAATGGAAATGCTGTTCTGCAAAAAAAATTCAATCTATAGCTGCGAGAGATACGGCGAAAGGCTCGGGAACATTTCACAGATGCAAGAACAGAGTGTGTTAAAAACTGGTTCCCATCAATTTTTAGAAGAAAATAAATTATAAAGATAGAAAAGAAAATATTCCCAGCTATTAAAATGTTCTGTAACTTTATGAAGTTTAAATTCAAGCTAAATTCACTTGATATGAATGAACAATTTAATTTGAAGGGAATGAGGCGGTAAAAAAAAGTACAGAACGTTCAAAATTGCTTAAAACGTTCCAAACCATCTATTTGAAAGCATAGATAATCATTTAGAATCAACACTATCTAACCTCAAGTATTATTACTCGCCTTGGTGAATGAAAAAACTCTCATAAGGAAAAATTGGAAAATCATAACCGGCAAGAATAAAAACACAAAAGTTTTCACAGATGTTAATAATATAACGGAAATAGAAGAAACAAAGTTGCATTAGAAGAAAAAAAAACAGTTTGTAGCGTTTCATAACTGTAAATTCCCTCGTGGTTTCATCAAGCTCGATATCAAAATCATAATCGGTATCACAATCACACCCGGTATAACAATCACACCCGGTATAACAATCACACCCGGTATAACAATCACACCCGGTATAACAATCACACCCGGTATAACAATCACACCCGGTATCAAAATCACATCCAGTATCAAAATCACACCCGGTATAACAATCACACTAGGTATCACAATCAAACTCGGTATCACAATCAAACTCGGTATCACACTCGTATCAAAACTCGATTTAATCGAGAAATTGCCATACAAGCTAAGGAAGAGAAAAGCCTCACACTACATACTTACAGTTCCCTTTAGCGGGTATCACCGTTAAGCCATTTTACCGAAACACCTTGAGTGGACACGTAAAAAGTTCACATTTGGAGAGGCATTTTCTGTCTAAGGGCAGCCTCATTTAGGAGGAAAAACTTCCCACTGAGGGATCAAGGATTAAATGCTTGCGCCGAGCAGAGAGGAAAAGTTCCAGATCAAAAGCCTCGGAACTTTACAGAGACACGAAAAATAAATCGAAGAAAAAACAAAAGAAATGTCTTTGGACTGTGAACGTTCGAAAACTTTCAGGATCTGAGAAAACAAGGAGTTTAAGTTTTATTGGTGCTTCATTATTTCTTCTCGAACAGCAACACATTGGAGCGTAAATTGAAGGAACGTTTTTTTTTCAAAGCTCAGAACAACAGGTACTTCAAAGCAGAGGTGCCATACAGCTTCGATACTGCCGCACTGGAATAGAAAATCGAGATTTTAGCCAAAAAAAAACAGGCGTATTCGACAACCCTACTTCGACGGCAGCCAGCAGAACATGAAGGTTAAATTATATCACGCATAGCTTGGATTTTACAAGGCCTCAACAAAGTAGAAAATTGCAACGTAACGTCAAGCCTGAGTTTTAACAAAATCTGTAAAAAGGAAAGATGGTGAACGAACAAACTGAGACGAAACAGGAAATAGACTTAGAATAGAAAACACAACGCTCAGAGAGAGCGATGAAAAAACTCATGAGCGAAGTTCACCGTGACACACTGATCGAATTATGACAGAATTTAACTTAGGAGCAGGATTATGAAAAAAAAGTAAAGAGATCTAGGCCGGCAATGAGTAACCCGACGTTTTCCTCATTATTCAGCAAACGAAAGCAACAAGACACCATGAACACGATGGTAAGAAAGAAGATACAAAATAAAAAAATAAAAGAGCAGAACATGTCACACAGCAACAGAAACGAGAGAAACTCGATTCATCATGAGAATATTTAGGAAGGCAGGGAAGTGAGAAGTAGCAAATCCAGGAACACCAAGCAGCAAATCCAGGAACACCAAGCAGCAAATCCATGAACACCAAGCAGCAAATCCATGAACACCAAGCAGCAAATCCATGAACACCAAGCAGCAATTCCAAGAACACCAAGCAGCAAATCCATGAACACCAAGCAGCAAATCCATGAACACCAAGCAGCAAATCCATGAACACCAAGCAGCAAATCCATGAACACCAAGCAGCAAATCCATGAACACCAAGCAGCAAATCCAAGAACACCAAGCAGCAAATCCATGAACACCAAGCAGCAAATCCAGGAACACCAAGCAGCAAATCCATGAACACCAAGCAGCAAATCCATGAACACCAAGCAGCAAATCCATGAACACCAAGCAGCAAATCCATAAACACCAAGCAGCAAATCCAGGAACACCAAGCAGCAAATCCAAGAACACCAAGCAGCAAATCCATGAACACCAAGCAGCAAATCCAGGAACACCAAGCAGCAAATCCAGGAACACCAAGCAGCAAATCCATGAACACCAAGCAGCAAATCCATGAACACCAAGCAGCAAATCCATGAACACCAAGCAGCAAATCCATGAACACCAAGCAGCAAATCCAAGAACACCAAGCAGCAAATCCATGAACACCAAACAGCAAATCCATGAACACCAAGCAGCAAATCCATGAACACCAAGCAGCAAATCCAGGAACACCAAGCAGCAAATCCAAGAACACCAAGCAGAAAATCCAAGAACACCAAGCAGCAAATCCAAGAACACCAAGCAGCAAATCCACGAACACCAAGCAGCAAATCCAGGAACACCAAGCAGAAAATCCAGGAACACCAAGCAGAAAATCCAGGAACACCAAGCAGCAAATCCAGGAACACCAAGCAGCAAATCCAAGAACACCAAGCAGCAAATCCATGAACACCAAGCAGCAAATCGAAGAACACCAAGCAGGAAATCCAGAAGCACCATCCAGGAGGCCATTCCAGGACCGAGAGGGAACCCAATAAGAAGAGGAGACAGCCGCACTCCACTCACAGTTCCAGCCTAGCACGTTACCACAGCAGCAACACCAGAAGCGGAAACTGCAGCTGTAATAGCTGATGAAGCAGTGCCACAAGACTTATTGCAGCACGGTGAATTTTGTGGCAACCAGAGGAGCAGTTCAACATAACTTCCCCGTATTTTGCTGCTCGCTTTCGAGATCGTTTTTCCGATGTTTATAAAATTTCAAGTTTCGAAATGAAGTATGGTTGAATTTTCTGAAGTTTACCGGTAGAAATTTAGCGACGGCCGAATTTTTTTCCGAACATTTCATAGAAGCGTTTTCGGCAACAGGCTACATTTTTTCTAATTACGAATATAATGAAAGAACGGTTCATACATGTACAACTTCAACGGCTTGACGTCCTGTTGCCTTTTCCCCAAGAATCACAGAAAAAACACGTCATACCGTGTGTGACTTCATCTCTTCAACGCCGACTTGAGTTTTTTCCAAGAATGACAGAAAAAAACACGTCATAACATCATGTCTAAAATTTAAACAACTCTCAGCCACGACGATTAGATTTACGACTTGACATCTCAGAGTTGTCAAGCGTGATGACTCGTGTCAGTCATTCCTTAGCTCGGCCGTGGGCCTAAGGTGCAATAATAGTTTGACAGCAACACAAACGAATTGTCAGCTATAAAAACGCGTCAGCAACACAATCACAAGATTTAGGGCTGTAATGGAGACTAAGCTGATAAATGGGGGAGCACATTCAAGTGAGAGTAAAGTGTAAAGTCAACATTAGTTGAATACATGTTGTACACATGGAGTAAAGCACACAAAAAATTCTCATAGAAAACAGTCACAGTCAATTTGTACGCTCGGAGCAGAACAAACAAGCAATGCCATGGAATATGACGCAGTATGAGAATGCTCGAAAATAAACTGAATGACATGATTAAGAATTTAGGAAGCAAAGAGAGGAAAATTAACGAACGACGTATAATAAATATGAAGTTGTGTAAATGTATAATAAACTACAAATAAATACACCTGAATAACAGAAGCGGATATTAAGGGTCACGATAACGTAACCAAATATTCATGAGCAATAATACAGACAAAATCAGGATATGTTGAGGAAGCAGAAAAGAGAATTGGGAAAACACTCAAAATGAGAGGAACAATAAAACAACACCTCTCACAATAAATCCTCAAACAACTCAGCAAATAGTGCAAACATAACATCCAGTTGACTGGAAACGCGTACTTCAACTCGGACTTAATAAATTGTAATTATCTCTTCATAAAATGTTCATTAAAATAACCTCAATCGTAAGTCAGTTTTACAACCGAGGGTCAGGTTTCAATTCTGTCACATTTTATTATAAACATGGTTATATACTCCGTTAACCTCACTGTGTTATTTTGAAAACGTGGTCATGATGGGACATTATAAATCGAAATTAAAAAATTATAAACACCAAATTAATATCAAAATTTTGAACACGAAGGAACATGAATTTCAAACCGATGCAAAAGAAAAGATAATATTTAAAAAAGAGCGATAAAAACGAGAAAATGTAGACAACACAAAGCATGCGCATAACAACAAAGGCAACAGAATAAAGCCAAAACGCAAAATAAAACAAAGAGCAACAATATGAAAGCCGAAGCAAAACTAGCAAAATTCCCGAGAAAACGAGTAACAATGCAACAAAGGCAAACCCTGCACGAAAATACGAGAGAAAAGACACGGACAAATTAAGAAAAGGAACCTAAACACGACGGGAAAAGGGGGCAACGAGACCGCCAGAAGAGTGGAAGCAAAGATGGCGGTCGAGGCAAGGGCTTTACCTAAATTCTCACCATAAATAACGCTCTACAGGCACTTAAATACCGGCACTTAAAGACGCTCCAACCAGCGACCTAACTGCCAGGTTTCCACTCATATATATACACCGGCTCACGTCCCCTCTCTCTCTCTGCGGCCTTTCGAGGGACCGCTGCAGTACAAAATAATAAATAAATAAGTAGGCGTAAATTACCGTGCAGTTTCTACCTTACGAAAAGGAATTTTTAATTTAAAGTTGTTTGGATGGTAAAAAAAATCGTATTAACTCACAATAGAAACCTGATATGAATAAGAAGAGGTTCTAAATAAATCACAAACCTATTGATTGTCAGAATTACTTTCGCCATTTGAAAAAATTGTGATAGCCTGCAAATATTTTCGAATCACATCAGCCGAATACGATTACTTTCAAGCTAGCTTTGAATTTTAAGGAGTGACGGAGAAAATTTTTTGTCGTAAATCGACAAAATTTGACATAATTTCAGACAAAAAAGTTTCTAAACTCAAAAATAATAGAATGCCACAAACGAAAGGAACACGTTTCGACTCAAAACAATTTAAATGCCACAATTATTAAGCAACAGTGTAAGGAACAAGAAGCTAAATTTCGACTTAGGCTGCAAAAATGTACTTAGTTGCATTGAAAAAACTTTGAAATACCTATAAAGAAATCACCATACCCACAAAATAACACCAGATTGATGTTCAACAAGTAGATAACAAAGTAAACAGACTTAGAAAGCGTAAAAACCAGCCTAGAAAGCATAATAAACATACACAACCGATGCAGTTCCACCAAGCCGTGTATTTAAATCCGAGATCACAACGGAAGTTTGGAAAAGCACGATCCTGTCACAGATAAATAATTCCAGCAGAGCATTTTAAAAGCTAACTATGGTTGCCTACGAATATTGGACCGAGCGCGCCTCTCCCAGACAAATGGCATAGGGTTACAGGCAAGGCAATTTGTTGAACTGAAGCCGGTGAGAAGCGTCATGCAGGGAGGCCTAGGTACCTCGTGAACTGCGGAACCACTCAATGCTCGAAGAGCGCATGCCCAAACGCTCAAAGAGCGCATGCCCATCAAGGAATGTGAGCAAGCCACTAGGCGGTTTCACCACTGGAAGAGCCACGCACATCTCATTTCCATACGGTCAGAGCGAACAATGTATTCGGCCAAACCAAAGGAATTTCTTTTAGGACGACTAATGGTATAGAGACCATTACCGAATTTCCAGTAAATTGTTGGAGGCCAGCGGTTTCTTGTCGCCGTGCCACTTCGTTAGGGGGCAATAAACACGGGACAACGACACCAGATGAGCTGCTTTCTCAGAGGATTCCTTCTGCCCACCAAACCTGCCCCAGTCTGTCGTATGCGTGCGGCTGTCATGCACAAGAGGCGAACATCGCTTGCGCTAATTTTTTTCCCAAGAAAATGAAAGGAAGGCATTGTGCACGAGTGTTTTCAAGAACTGTCAAGATGAAAGCACACGAGACACGCAGTAACAGATGTTCTATTTTCTATAGAGAAAATAATGGAATTTTTCCGCGTTTGAAAGTAAAAGAAATGAGAGCATACAGGGCATCGGGAGGATTATATTTTAAAGCGCCATTGATTAATTTCGCAATACACTCAATCTCAATACGCAGTTTGTTTCTGCATCTTGACAAGATAAAACCGCCAGGTATTATTTAACAAAACGATGAACGTGACCCACAAGTAATCACACGCACAACTTAGAAAAAAGCTACGTAATAGTCGGAATCACATCGATAACAGTAAATCACACCTTGAAACACCACACTCCAGTTGGTCTAATTTTAAAGCAAGGTAAAACAAACGAAAACAATCACTCAGAATGAACACCAAAACCACCACATCTATGTCACCGCAGGAGGTTAAAGTCAATCATTGATGACCGTCAAGACTACAAAAGATAGAAGAATGTCAAAGACTAATGAGGTCACCGTAAACATTTTCAGACAATCAATGAAAGACAAAACAAACTTGTACAATACTCGATTGTTCTTCTCTTGACAAATGCATTCCCATGAGAACTTGTGAGTCGAAGCAACAGAAACATTTACGCAGGGACTCAGCGTTGCGGGTGAGCAAATCGATTTGATTTTGTTTACGACTGAGTCTGCAATCGAGACAAATGAAGTACAGGAGCTACAGCAACAACGACCGCTACTCCATCTAAACTTGTAACATTGAAATTGGTCCCGTAATGACGCTGTGACGTACACTCACACAAGTGCTGTAAATTACCCAAAAAAAACTGCACGGGCAATTTGCAGTCGCAAATCTGCATTCATTCATTCATTCTTTGGAAAATAGAATGTACTCATAAAAATGCCGAGGAAATTCACCCCGAAAATGGAAATAGATAACGTTCTCCTGAAAAGTGGCAGGCTAACTCATTGAGAAGTAATACATACATTTTATTCAGAGTTCAAAATGACTGGTTGAAATAATGTGCACTTTAAAATCTTTTAAGTAATTGCCCATATACATAAGACTGTGTTACGTCATGATAAGGTTAAAGAAGTTTGAAAATATGAAAAATTGAACGGCTCTCGAGTCTTGAGTACATAAGAGTAGATAGAATAACCAGAACTGTTATATTTTCCACAGAATAAAGAAGACATGAACATTTACAAAAGAAAGAAAGAAAGAAAAGCAAAAAAAAACTGCTTGAACGTCTTGTATCCTCATCAAGTTGAGATCACATGACCGTGCTACGTATAACAAAAGATGCACTGCATTCACCCATAACTGTAAATTTGAAATTTAAAATTACACGTGAGACTCGCACCCCACCTATAAAAAGGACCGCTTGAGCGTTTCATATCACTCATCAAGTTGAGATCACACGACCGTTCTACGCACAACACAAGCTGCAACGCATTCGTCGATAATTGTAAAGTTGAAATTTAAAATTACTCGCAGGACTTGGCGCCGTGACGCGTCCACCAACTCCAGGGACTGAGAGCCCAAAAGAAACTCGAGGACACACCATTTGCATTTACGGGCTTGGTTTTACAGTGACAACTGGGCCTTCAATCTGCAGCAATAACGGCTGGACTCCTTAAGAAGCACGTCCATGTGGGAAAAACTCGATGGGCCAAAGTGCTTAAAAATACAAGGCAAGTAAATACAGCGCTTCCTAAAATTGGGAGACGTGGTATTACTACCGCAGGAAAAACATCAGGCCCAATAAAAGCTCCGAGGTTTGGAGGATTTTTGTCTCCGAAAGAAGTCATTCACGGATAACCTTACACCAAGTTTGAACAGCCGAGAGTAAAACTACGTGAACTTAGGAAGTTAAATGGCGGAGAATGAATGAAACCAGTTTCGCTGACGATAAGAGACACATATTCCAGAAGATATGGCAAAATACTGAGAAATTTATCCAAATACGGGTTACTGAGGCGGCCCGAGCACATTCAGAACTTGAAATTTAATAGTTTAAACACATAAGGTGCTAAATTATTTGGTGACTCACAGTACGTGCGTCGAGCAAACACATCTCTCGTGCTAGAACACGCCTTCAACGTACCTGTAAAAAGATGAAAGATATTATTAGCATGTTGCAAAAAAATACGTGAAAGTTCAAAAACTTCTACTGAATGGACACGACAAGAAAACAGGACTAGGGTTGCGACCTTCGTTCTAACAAAGGAACTTTCATTTTCAACAACAAATGTATTGAGGACTTACTAACCACATGAACGACGGAACAATATTTTCAAGTGTTTTCGAGCGACGCAGCACTAAAAAAACTTTGCAGCTAGACAGCCACAGAAACTTTGGAAGTGACAGGAAGCTATAGAATTTTACAACATCACTGCATACCCCAAATACAAATCTCATATAAAACAAAGGGATGGCACAAGCAAAGTATTGACAACAAGAGGCACTCTCAAAATTTCCTTGAATAAACCGAGAGAGGAAATATTACCGTGGTCAGGAGATCCTAGAACTGCTCGCCAGACAACAAACACTCGAGAAGCCAATAAGCAAACACAGTCCTCAAGTTCGGGGTTAGATCCTCGCAACGTTCGAGTGACAAGAGCCATAAAATTTTATAGTCAGCTCGAATATAAGTTAAGACACAAAGGCAACCAGAAGGAAATCTGCACTGCAAGTATCAATTGAAATGTGTCCGTAGAGCGCGACTCCAGATCGAAGACGGCAGAAGAGCCAGAATTTTTTTTTTCTGGAGGGGGAAAACGAATTCACTCCGGGGTGTTGTTGGATACTGAGAGCTTTGTATTGCTCATTCATGAAGAAGGAATGGTTTGCAATAAATTTTAAAGAGGATACGCGCCCAGTTTTATGGTGTCGCTATCGAGAGGCATCCTCAAATGGCGACTTCTCGAGGACGAGACAAGGGAAGATCCTGCGGCTATCTCGGTCTCAGTTTGTCTCTTGCCAATGACTGCGAAGTCGGCGCCACCAAACTCACTCAACTATTTATTCAATTACTTTTTTTCAAATTTCTATACAAGATTCAGTTATCTATTTACCCAAATAGTAATTCAACTGGTTTTTAATTGTCTATACAAATGTTTATTCAACTATTTGTTCAGCTATTTTTTCAACTATTCGTTAAGCCATTTATTAAACAATTTTCTAAACTATTTATTACACTATTACGTTAACTATTTGTTCAATTGTCTATTCAACTATTTATTTATCCAGTTATTCAAGTGTACCAAATCAATAGTATTTACCCAATTACACTTATTATTTCCAATTAATTTGACTGCTAACAATTTAACTGAAAGATGAACGTGCTCAATCTAGTCGAGTGATTACACAAAATTTAGTTCTTACCGAAGTGTCGAACTATTGCACACTGCATCAAAACACTGATAAAATTGTAGTTTAATTTACACAGAACTAGGTAAAATTTCAAAACTTGGTCCCACCATTTCCTGCTCTGATTAACAGAAGTGAATGACCGCATTTTTTTCAAATTGAGCCATAGAACTCGAGCTTGACTTAACTTACTTTACGAACTATGTAGAACGGTAATGTTTTTAATTCGGTAATCAAAGAATTCAAAAATGAATTTTTTAGAACTCGGATATGTTCATTTTTCATTTTTAATTTACAGAAAAATCTCACCCTATAAAAAATCATACATGTACGTAGACACTCCTTACCTTTCGTAAATAGGTCATTCATTTTTAAATCCCCACCTACTGCGTTGGTAAAACAGCAATCAAATTGTAAATAAAAATTTCCAGCAAATTCCTCCGAACATGAGAAGCAGCACTGCCACGTCACGTGTAACCGACATTTCCAACGTTCGTCTCTTTTCCGTAATGAAAATTCAACTTGTTTCGGCAAATTTCAGAGGGGAAAGCGGCAGAAATTAGCGTTAGTAATTTTTGCCACAATATCCAAAGGGAAGACGACCTCGTAATCCCGAGGGATGTCGCAGTAGCTCGACCAATTACAGGCCTCGGCTGGCGGAAGCCGCAACCGCAGTTCCTCTGTCATAATATCCTTGGTCGTATATATGATACAACTGTTTGCCTTTAGACGAGAGAGTCATGAAAAACTGATAGTTCAACTTGAAAAGCCTCGCTAATGCACACATTCTTTCCTGTGATGCTTCGTTCAACTTTCCGAGAGTCGCGGAAAAAGTTGTGGAAAAGCGTGATATTCAGTAATTAAGCGTAAGTTCTTCCCCGCACACAGAAGTTTTATTGCGCGATTTATTTTTACTCGTCATTTTTCTACAAGTCATGAACAAATGGAGGCTTTTTGAAACATTACATGGAATTCTTTCCAAACCAATGATTCCCATTAGGATCGCAAAGATCAATCTATCGTACAATAATCTATGGAGAGCATTCAAGCTAATCAGCTTTTCACTAGAGACTGGGAATTTTCAAATTCAGAGCTCATGCAACACTTATCAACGTTTAACGAAACTCGTATAAAACTTTTTCTCGCTGGTATTATATTACAGGTCGAATATTGATGCTGAACGCTAATGTACGCTAATTAGTTATCCAGCTAATGTTTTTGAATGCAATTAAAAAACCACATGATTAAGATCAGAAAACGGCTCACAAGCCAAAGATGGAAAAACGTTAACGACTGTTAACGATTTGAACAAAAAATTGCGACCTGCAGTTAAACCCACTGAATGGATATAGTTTCTATCTTCGACAACATCACACGAAGCGTTGAGATTGAACTAACTATTTACAATACTTTGAATGACAGTTGCTCAAGTTATTTATCCAGTGACTCCTATTAGTTCACATGCAACAAAAAGAGTAACCTACATTCCACTACCATTTCCGATGTGATCGGAATTCATGAACTAAGCGATAAAATCGAGAGTGCACAACACATAGGTTTGACCCGTACATAAAACATGTCTCACACGATCTCTTCGCTCACAGTAAAGCAACCTAGCCAACTTATGGGTGCCCGTTGTGACCCCAATTGTCATTAACCAGCAGCGCTTAAGCCAAAATATCACTACTCTGAATTTCTTTTTTTTCTAAAACACACATGTGAAATTAAACAGACTCACTCAAATAACGCACACTGCAACGAGAGTCAAATGACCCTTCCGATGATCATTGGTTTCTTCTGAAACACGCATGTAAAAATGAACAGACTTGCTCAAATAACTCACCTTAATACGAGCTTCAAATGACACTCACTAGGATTATTAAAAGATAAGACACACATGTGAAAATTAACACTCAAATAACGCATATTGCAACGAGAGTCAAACGACCCTCACGAGGATCATTTTAAAACAAGAAGCAAGCGTACATACAAGTTGGTGAAACACGGAGGCACGCAGCAAAGGGCAACTGCGAGGGTCTTGTCACCGAGTCCAAAGGACAGGGCAGCAGAGACCATGGCAGTGTTTCGTGGAGTGCCAACTACAAAGGTTAACGGGCGCACCAGTATCGCTGAGGCTTCACAGCTCGTTTGAATTTCGCTATGGAGCTAAACTCGCGGAGGAGCCAAAATCGAGTGGGCGAGACCGCGACAAGGTGAAACGACCACACGGAGAATGTGTGCAATGGAGTAATGAATGTTCTGATTTACTCACCGAACACTTGGTGAATGTGTGCAATGGAGTAATGAATGTTCTGATTCACTCACCGAACACATGGTGAATGTGTGCAATGGTGTAATGAATGTTCAGATTTACTCACCGAACACATGGTGAATGTGTGCAGTAGTGTGATGAATGATCTGATTTACTCACCGAACACATGGTGAATGTAAGCAATATTGCAGCAATTGTTTTGATGACTTTCGAGACCCTCGAAGTAACTCACGTTGTGTCCCTATGTGTCGTCGTTGAAATTAAAATTTTATGACTTCGAGTGAACAAATAAATCATTGAAACGACAGTGCTTGGGAGGTCTTAACACTGTGACAATCACTCGATTCAACGATCACAGACGACATAGTTAATTTATGCCACATTAATAACCTAAAATTTAGCTCGCATAAGCACCAACAACAATACTCTTAATGTTAATAAGTGAGAAGCAATAAAATATCGAATAAAATCTTATAATACCTAATTTCTCTTTCATTCTGTACCACAATTTTCAAACAAAAAAAGTCTTTGCTTCGGCGAGTGAATTAAATCGTAAATGTTGAATTAAAAATCCGATAAAGCGAAAAATACGACGTAAAACGAAAACTCAAAGCGTAATTTTGACATTAAACAATTATGATTACGAACATCAGTGGATGATATATGTAAACAACACGCATTAAAAATGAAATCTCGCAGAAACATCAGCCCCTCAAGCGTTCATCGAAATCGAAAAAAAATTTCTGGAGACACAAAAAAATATCAATAAATAACCGAAGTGACTCCAAAACATAAGCGCGCAAATTGCACATTAAAGCAAGAAAAAGAAGCCAGTCGAGTTTCCAAGTCGAAAAGAGGCGGGCAAGAGAGAGGCAATTGAGTAGCGATGCAGATAAAGCCTGGCTGCAAAATATCAGCCTTCGAGCAGCCATTACCATAACGGTGACAATAAAAGCATTAGGCGCGATACTAGCAGTAACAAAAGCAATACTGTCGCCTTCTTCTTCTACCCTTGCCGCTCGAACAGCCGCAATGTTAGAGTAAATGGCATATGTTAGTGCAAATGGCATGGAAATCCTTAAGAAAAGCATTTAGCGGAATTGCGATCCGGCACGCGGTGCATGACAAAGCATTTCTTTGAAAATCATGAGCGTGTTGGAGGTGTAAAAAATATTGGTGACTCTTGGTACAATGCGCCATACTTGACATCGAAAATTGAATTCTTCTTGAAGGGCGATGAAGTATTCAAAACCATAATAAAATTGAGAAACGAGTTCGATGACTGTAACTAAGTAGAAAATGCCCGTAAAAAAAGCCTTAAGGCCTTCCAAATGGGAATTAACATCGTTGAAAGAATCTGCGGCACCTGATGTGTAGCCTAATCGGTCGAAGAAGATATCGACCAGTCTATGTGCTTAATGACTAGGCCCGACAAGAGAACAAGTTGACAGTCGGGTCATATATCGGGCAATGTCCACAAGCGAACAATGTAGGCAACAAATCTTGGAGCAGCACAACAACAAAAGTAGGGTCCAAGATCCACCGCAACGAATGTCCCGAACTTCAATAAACGTCTTGTTGCAAAGGTCTCAGCCAGGGAACTTCCAGTCATATTGGAATATTTAAAGAGCAAATTTGCATTGGGATCGGGATTTGTGCGCAGTTCCAGTGGAGGAAGAGATCGCTTGTGGGGAAGATGGTAAACCCATAACGCCTGATTGGGAACAATTGGAGCGTCTGTTGGACGTTTGCTCAGTCCAAAAGATTGTTCTGAGGATAAGCGAAAAATATGAGACTCCAGAACGCCGGCTGGGTGCTCTGGGCCTCCACGGAATATGATGGACGCGATATTGCAAGAGGATCCCCGTTTTATTTGATCACGGAGATTTGACGATTTTACTGTTTTGATCAGATGAAATTGGAGCTCATATGAGAGAGTGTCCCTGCCTTACCATACGAATTTTTTTTTCAAGCGAAACAAGAAAGTAAAATTGGACGATTTTATTGGCTTAGTTCAAATGAAACTGGAAGCGAGTCGGACATTCTTCATAGCAGAAGACTTACTTTTGATTTTAGAGATCGAGAAAAAATATTCAGAAAGTGGAGCGAGTACTTCCTGGGCGCAAGCTTTTTGCGCACAAGTAACAGGAATATTTATAAATTGAAAAACTTCGTAATTCCAATTAATACCCAAAGACTTCCAAAACAGCCACAGGCGTTTAATCGATGGGGAAGACCGAATGCGAGCTCAATGTTCGACTTTATAAGCGCTACTACAATATTACCAAGTTAAACTGTCAAAAAATAAATAGCGATCATACAATTACTCCCTATGATTCACTATATATTATTAGAATGGCCCACAAATACGTTAAAATCATTTACATACATACACATTGTAATTTTTTAATCATTTTGTTTTAAATTCTCAACTATAAAAAACTTTGACATAACAACGACCAAGTCGATAAAACCGCAAACCCTGAAACCTTCACCAAGAGTGGAAAAGAATATGCAATTCTCACTCGATTTTTCACCACATCAGCAGAAGCAATAGTAGAACCTAATATTTTTTCACCTAAAGCTTTTTCAACTATTATCTTTTCCCCGTGCGTAGCAGCAGCAGCTGCTATAGTAGCAGCATCATCAGTAGCAGTAGCAGCAGCAGCAACAGCAGCAGCAGCAATAGTAGAACCTAATGTATGTACATTGACAAGAACTTTGAGAAATGTTCGCCGCGCAAACGGGCGTGCAATATCGGCGCCCAATAGATTCGGAAGGGCGTCTGGCGCCCTGTGAAAACCCGGCATCAGCGCATAAATCAATCCTCTCTCAATCCACTGGCCCCAAAAACGACAAAAAAGTAACCAACAGGGACAGGGATATTCCTCCGAAAGATATTCCAAGTCCATGCACCACGCAAAAAGTAAAGGAAATAAAAAAAGAGGACTGCCGAGGGAGGAAAAATGAACGACTCTCACGTCTTCCTTCGAGTGCGTTCCGATAAAAAATAACCGAAGTGGAAAAGTAACTAGTTAAATCTAAGGATAATGATTTCTCGCAGAAACGACACTTCTTGAAATCATTGCAGACGTAAAATAACCGAGAACACTGACATCTCTCCAGTTGATGATGGCAAGCGAACTGCACCGAGAAGTGACTAGGCGGAAACAGGAATATTCGTCCTGAAGATATTCCAAGCCCAAGCAGAACGCAAAAAAGGGAAAGACGAACGACTCGGACGTCTAGCTCTTTAGTTGGTTTTCGATGGCAGTGACCGATGCGCCGAGGCGCATCAAAGCGGCCAGTGGGCCGATGCAAATGATGCATGCACGGCTCTGAAATACAACACAAGCCTTTATGTCAACTCGGACAAAACGTAGCAATAAAATACGAGTGCTTAACATGCATGAGGTCATTCGAGAGAGAAAGGAGTCCTCGCTAAATGCACGCTATATATACAAAGCACGTAGCAAATAGAGTGGGCTACCACCGACCGGTGACAGGAAACTAGAGCTAGTAACTGGGTCATCTTCCTGTGAGACAGGCAACGTTTCCTTCAATAACGCGTCAATTTTTACAATAAAAATTTGCGATTATTTGCGTGAAAAAGAATCAAATTTCAAGAATTAAGATTGGTACACTTTAGACAGGTAAGGACAGATGTCAGCGAGAAGAAATTTTACTTCGTATTGAAGAAGAACTAACGTTTGGAAGTGTTAGCAGTAGTTTCTCGTTGACAACAACTGCTTATAGATTTCATTAGCGCAATTTTAGTTCAAATGGAAGAAATGCTGTCAAAGTCAGCCGATGGAAAAAATTAAATTTCGAGCTCAAATGAATGAGTAAACAGCTAAATTTTCTTACTATGCGAATGATGAAAAATGGCCATCTCATTCAGAAATTCAATTTTCTAAGCTTTCAAAATGCAGACTTCACAACAAACGGGAATATACTCACAACAGGAGATCCCTGAATAGCATGCCCATATAATGGAAGGAAAACCATACTGGCAAACAAACAACGACACAACAGTTTCATAAGCAGCCGCCTAGCACAGAGCTAAGTTCATTCACCAGTCAGTATAAATTACCGCCAACTCACGGCCACAGCACCAATAACGAGAAGGTGCCTTGAATCAAGTGAGTCATGTGTACACGTACAAATGTACACACTCGTACAAATGAGCGTTCTCGTACAAATGTGCGTACTCGTACAAGTGTGCGCACTCGTACAAGTGTGCGCACTCGTACAAGTGTGCGCACTCGTACAAGTGTGCGCACTCGTACAAGTGTGCGCACTCGTACAAGTGTGCGCACTCGTACAAGTGTGCGCACTCGTACAAGTGTGCGTACTCGTACAAGTGTGCGTACTCGTACAAGTGTGCGTACTCGTACAAGTGTGCGTACTCGTACAAGTGTGCGTACTCGTACAAGTGTGCGTACTCGTACAAGTGTGCGTACTCGTACAAGTGTGCGTACTCGTACAAGTGTGCGTACTCGTACAAGTGTGCGTACTCGTACAAGTGTGCGTACTCGTACAAGTGTGCGTACTCGTACAAGTGTGCGTACTCGTACAAGTGTGCGTACTCGTACAAGTGTGCGTACTCGTACAAGTGTGCGTACTCGTACAAGTGTGCGTACTCGTACAAGTGTGCGTACTCGTACAAATGTGCGTACTCGTACAAATGTGCGTACTCGTACAAATGTGCGTACTCGTACAAATGTGCATACTCGTACAAATGTGCGTACTCGTACAAATGTGCATACTCGTACAAATGTGCGTACTCGTACAAATGTGTATACTCGTTCTAATGTGCATACATGTACAAGTACGTGCACAAATGTGCGTACACATATGCGTACACGCACTAATGTACGTACAAATGTGCATTCGCATACAAAAGTAGCGCAGGCAAGATGAGAAAGAAACACATGTTCCTCGCCCTCCTCAATAGATGTTGACACAGGTGAAGACATGCGGCATGCAGTCGCCCATACAATCGTAATGAGATTCTACATGTATTAATAGTTGAGAGCTGCAGAACAAGGCTTCGTTATGTTTAGACGACGCGTCTTCATTGAAGAATATGAGCACGAGCCCAGGTACTTATTCGATCCGGATTATGGTAGTAGGCTATTTCGAATCACGGTTGTGAGCAATCCCGAATCATGGTCGTGGGCAACCACGAATCACGGTTGTAGGCAATCCCGAATCATGGTCGTGGGCAACCACGAATCACGGTTGTAGGCAACCCCGAATCATGTTTGTAGGCAATCCCTAATCACAATCATCGGCAGAGTGATGTAGGGTGAACTCGATTATATAGATAACCTTACACTACTCTAGCTCGTGGAGTTACGTAGATTGATGTCGACTACATGACAATACTTCACCATCATCACAGACAAAGTGATAGAAAGAAACACTAGACTAGAACGTTCCCAAGGCCACCTTCCGAAACCATTAAGTATGCAGGACGGTGATTCAGACTCAGATGAAATGGTGGCAGCTACACAAAACCGCTGTGTCGATCAACGTTTCCAAGAGCTGATCGCCGCAAAAATTTGCATGCTAGGTGTGCTTGCTTACGCACTGGTGCCTTCAGAATTGAGGCAGGCGAGCTTCACAAGTTCGTTTTTTAAGGTTCTGCAATAAACTGTAAAAAAGCTTTTCAATTCATCTGTTCAAGAGTTACGTCCTGTTACAAATTTTAAACTAAGCACAATCAAAATAGCTCATGGTCGTTTCGCAATTCTTAAAAATTACAGTAAACTATATTACAATCCATCACCATCATCACCAAGCGAGCGATGATTAATCGATTATAAGAAAGCTTTAGCCTCTTTTTACCACAACAAAGATGTTCAAAGAGAGGAAGGATGAAGGCACCATTTAGTGTGGAATTAAGGGATTATAGATTATAAGTTAGTTTAAGCCTCCCTAACCGCTGCAAAAATAGAGCGTTTCGAAGAGAGGAAAGAGGAAGGCACCATTTAGTATGGAGATAAGAAAGTGAGGTATCTATGCAGAAAGGGCATAGAAACAATAAGATGGGAAAGAAGTTCATGAAAAAAGATAAAAGTTGAAGAAGAAAGTCAGAGGTGCTGAAAAACAGAACAGTAGTGAACCGAAAAAAGGTGGTCCTTAACATAACAGAAAACATTTTATTTCAACAGAAAGAAGGCCTACCTAACTCTCAGCTCGGGCCCTCACATTTTTCCCCTGGGAGCGCTAATTCCCATAGATACAATAGTTGTATCCCCCTGAGGGGATGGAATTAAGGGAACGCAGAATCTACGCACAAGGTGCATAAAAACAGTATGCTAAGAAAGAAGTTCATGGAACAAGATATCAGTTGAAGAAAAAGTAGTAGGTGCTCAAAAACAGTACAGCAGTGAACCGAAAAAAAGTTGGTCCGTAGCAAAACAAAAATCCTGTTGTATTTGAACAAAAAGAAGGCCTACCTAACCTTAGCTCTGGACAGCGAGCGATGAAGGTTTCAGTTAACTATACGACTCTTCCTCTCCAGTATCACAAATAAAGTGAAAACTGCTCCAGTCAGCTGTGAAGTGTTGAGATGAGAGCACGTGACAGGACAGAAGCGCAACAAAGACGTTCCCTCGAGCTGTAGCGGCGCGGTGACGGCAGAGGGTAAGGTAGGCGAGGTCGCCGAGACTGTAACCGATAAGACGGAGCGATCCCTTAAATTGCTGAGCCTTCAAACTCATGAGCGCCGAGATAAGATGGCACACGAGCGCAGCGTGTGGTCGTCTCCTTCTTTGCTGCTGCATCCCCTGCTGCTGCTGACGTTGCTGATGGAACTCTTGTAGCCGCTGCTTTTGTGGCAGCTGCTGACGTTGCTGATGGAACTCTTGTAGCCGCTCATATTGTGGCTGTTGCTGATGTTGCTGATGAGACTTGTAGCCGCTCATATTGTGGCTGTTGCTGACGTGTTGATGAGACTTGTGTAGCCACTCATATTGTGGCTGTTGCTGACGTTGCTGATGAAACTTGTAGCCACTCATTATGTGGCTGCTGCTGACGTTGCTGATAAAACTTGTAGCCGCTCATATTGTGGCTGTTGCTGACGTTGCTGATGAAACTTGTAGCCGCTCATATTGTGGCTGTTGCTGATGTTGCTGATGGAACTCTTGTAGCCGCTCATATTGTGGCTGTTGCTAATGTTGCTGATGAGACTTGTAGCCGCTCATATTGTGGCTGTTGCTGACGTGTTGATGAGATTTGTGTAGCCACTCATATTGTGGCTGTTGCTGAAGTTGCTGATGAAACTTGTAGCCACTGATTATGTGGCTGCTGCTGACGTTGCTGATAAAACTTGTAGCCGCTCATATTGTGGCTGTTGCTGACGTTGCTGATGAGACTTGTGGCCGCTCATATTGTGGCTGTTGCTGACGTTGCTGATGAGACTTGTGGCCGCTCATATTGTGGCTGTTGCTGACGTTGCTGATGAAACTTGTAGCCGCTCATATTGTGGCTGTTGCTGACGTTGCTGATGAAACTTGTAGCCGCTCATATTGTGGCTGTTGCTGACGTTGCTGATGAAACTTGTAGCCGCTCATATTGTGGCTGCTGCTGACGTTGTAGAATTGTTGATGCGGCTCGTATTGCTGTTGCCAACATGGAAGATGGGACACATGTAGTTGCTCTTAATGTTAATGCAGATAATTTTGAAGCAGCTCTCAATTCCTATTGCTCTGTGGCAAAATATACAAAATGTTGTCTAGATTTCTAAAATAATGAAAATATAGACTAATTCAGATCGGTATCAGTAATGAACACAACAACAACGCCAAAAAGCACAGAGAAATTGTATAATACTGTATAGCTTTACATGACACACCTCCCCCACTTCCTTTCTTTCTAAAGTCTTACAGAATGTATAATGAATCATTCAAACCCGCAGAAAACATTTTTCATCCCATCAAATTCATTTCGCATAAAATCAATAGCGATCAGCCCAGTTATTTTTTTGTTATTCAATCACCCACTGGATTCAATTCACAAAAACTAAATAACGACGTCAGTAACTAATGTTGTAATTCAAAACGAAGGAACAAGGCCTCCACACGCCCCAAGCAGTAGAAGGCTGGCAAATCTTGTTGGTCTTATTGACGACGCTCGCAATCATCACACAAGTTATTGAGGGTGTATGCTCAGGCGCGCACACACGTGAGCACTTACTGACGTGCTCGTTAGGTTGCAAGGCATAAAGCTATCAAGGGGCCGCGGCAACCAGTGCTCGTAAAAATGCAGCCGCAACTCACCGCATGACTCGAAGCGTAACTTAGCTACGGCGAGCGGCGCACCAAGTCGATGTGATCCACGAGAAAAATGATATGAAAGCAGGGCGGGTAACTTAGCTACAGCAAGTCGATTTGAGCCACGAAAGAAGAGATATCAAAGAAACATGGGTAACTTGGCTACGGTGAACTCACCAAATCGATGTGATTCACGAAACAAGTGACATAAAAGACAGATGGGTAACTTAGCTACGGTCATTTCACTAAGTCGATATGATCCACCAGAGAATTGACATAAAAAATACTGGTAACTAAACATCCCTAATAATTAGTATTAAAATTTCTAAAATGTCCTTCCTGAATCACGTAAGATAAATGCTGAACTTTTAAGAACATAATGCGTTAGACAGGAAATTCTTGTAGAACAGGATACTATTTCGCCATACCAAAACCCAAGGAAAAAGTACACCTAACTGGAAATTGAAATAGCAATTCCATGAAGTTTCAAAACTAGAAAATACGACGAAAGTTTAATATGCATTGTACCTTACTCATTGCTTCTAATAACTATTTCAATTTCCTCATGGCGTCTAAATAAAATTTTTGCACTCTTTACTAAATAAGTGTTTCTAGTTGACACAAATAATAACTCGATTTGTGTAATAATTTACATTCGAGTTGATTCAGTTACGAACAACATTCATGTTCTGAATGTTGAGGCTGCAAAAACACAAATCAGATCCTTCGAAAAAGTCTTCACTTTCTTTCCAACGTTCCGAACATGCATTCAATACACATTCAAGAAACAACAGAAGTATTTCGAGGAAGCCAAATGAATTTTTAGGGGGACGAAAATATCAAAAGGCGTTAATAAGTTTAGAGGCTACCGTGTAGAGCGAAGCAAGCTTGACACTGAAGGGACTTGAGAAAATATAAATATACAGAAAGAACACAATTTACGACTCTCAGTGCGCATCCTGCTCGGAAGAATATCCCTCCGAGCACAGGACAATATTAGGCCCAGTTACAAACACGGCGAATATTTCATCTGATTTCGTGAAGTAGCGAATAAAAGATCACCGTTACAGTCGTGTGAGGAAGATATTTGTAAAGCAAACATTGCGCTAGACTCATAAAGCATGTCGACTATACAGGGCTCTGCGCTCCCTTCCCAGAAAAGAGAGCCCGGTTTCAAACTGCGCTACGCACGGTCAACATTTGCAGTCTAAACTGAACAATCTGCTAGCCAAGAGGACTCTTTCAGAGGCCTCTATTGACACGACATTGAGAGAGCCCTTCCCAACGGAAACTAATTAAAGAAGAAACAGCATTAGAAAGCTAAAGCACACGCTAAAAATTCTCCTAGGAAGAATGGCGGCAATCAATACCTGAATAACCGGAATGCTAATTTAAAAGTGCGAAAGGTTTCACAGCACAGAAAACACTTCAGGCAAATGTTACTTACAGACACAACAACGAGACCGAGGGCACAAGACATGGAAATCAACTTACCAGAATGAACTTTAAAATGAGAGGAAAAAACACAACGGTTTCCGTTAGTGCTACTATCTTCGGAGCAAATATCATTTAACAATAACTATGAGACTTAAAAATTGTCAAAATATATAGACCATAACTACATGTAGTTATTGAAGCAATGAGGCATATAATTTTAAAAAGTTTCACAAAAATCCAACTATCAGAAGTTAACATTTTACATGAATCCCACTGATAATACATGGCACAAACCACGAAATAAAACCGTTAAATTTTACAATACCAATTTCTAAATCACACCATTGAATTTTAGAACACCTATTCAATCCTTCACTAACGCCTGACTCAAACGGCATTGCTATTATACGACCATTTTACCACGACGCAAACGTACAACAACACGCGATCTTAAGCATGCAAACTCTCGAGCGTTGACACGACAAAAAATTAGTCTTAGTACGAATTATTATAGAGAAGAAGCAGCGAAGGAGAGGCAGGACGGAGCTTACGAGAAGACACACCATAACTCAATCTACACCGCATCGTCCGCTCTGTTTCTGCGCCGCCTCACTCCGAGAGAGACGGCTGTCGTCACCCGAATTATTTATGTTCGCTATTCCAAGTAAATTACCAGAGATGATGCTAATTTTTCATCTCGGTTTATGATTCGCTGTACCAGACAATCGGGGGAGTGTGCTAGTGGAGTCAACAGTGCTCGATATTTGACAATACGTAATGGCAGTGTAAAGCATGTGCGCTCTGAGAGCACGACACTCTTCTAACCAAAAATTTGTTGCTGATGAGTTTTAAAAATCAAGGCACGTTATGATCATCGAAACTATCACTGGAGTAAGTAAAAGGATAAAACAGCTTAGAATCAGCAGTTCGTGCTCTCGGTAGAGTACGGATTCGCTAGAGTGAGTAAAAAATAAAATAGCTTAGGATCAGCAGTTCGTGCTCTCGGTAGAGTACGGAAGAAAGCTTATTTCACACCCATAATAAAACATACATTTCACGCACAGATCATGCAGTCAGCGTACGTCGCGTGAGGAAAATTGCTCTCTACGTCGAAGCGACCCTACATTTTCGTGTACTAGATCCACGCAAGCGTAAACGTCGTTTATCGTCGAATTTACGTCCACAAAATGAGATGATGAAATCTGTAAAATTACACGTGGTCGTGATCTACCGGTAAATTTACGTCCACAAAATGAGATGATGAAATCTGTAAAATTACACGTGGTCGTGATCTACCGGTAAAAATTCTCACAATCCAGCAATCGCCTTACGGACACGTACAGCTTTATAAAGACAACATGCGAAAGGAAAACATGTTCTACATTTCATGTGAAAATTTATGGAAATGAAACAGTAACTTCACAACGCAACCAACAAAATGATAACATTTTTAATTCGTCCGCTATCATATTAAAACACTATACATTTCAAGGGGAAATTTATGGAGTTAAAAAACTCTAGGACGCAATCAACAAACGATTTTGGGTTTGGAGGGTATGAGGTTATTTATTACGAAGATACTCATGCAACGTATTCAAACATGTTTTTTTCTAATTACCAATATGCGCACACATGGGTGTTACGAGTGAGGGATGATCCTAAAGATAACTTAGAGACGAAATACTGAATAATGGAAAAACCATCGAAGCTACCAATACCAGGAGAGAAGCACACTGAGTTACGAACACCAATGGGAAAGAGAAAGAAAAAGAGATTAGATTGTATATTAGTTTCAGCTTCCCTAACCACAAAAAAATCAAAGAAAGCAAGGATGAAGGCACCATCTGAGATTTTTGATTTAAGGATAAGTTAATGATATCGTGATCACGTGCTCAAATTTCTGATCACGCTGGAAAATCACGGTATCTGGCCTGGAAATATTATTCACTGTGCGAACAAAATTCAGCATCTTCACTGGGCATAATGTTAATTCACGCACGCCTTCGCACCAATGGAAATATCATCAGTGTAAATGTTATATATTTTGTAGAGAGCTCATTACGTATGAAGTGGAGTGCATAGTTAGTCCATGTTAGAGAAAGTTGAAATCTTAAGTTTCTCTCTCCTGAACCAGACTGAAATTATGAAGAAGATTTCGACTTAAAGGTCGTTTAAATCCCGATAGGAAAATTTACCACATCCAGACTCTAAATGATGATAAAAACTTGCCAGATGAGAGTAGACATCCCGACCGCAGACAAGGAATTACAACCTCAAACCCACATCCATCAGTAACTTATTTTAGCCAAAATAAGGCCCTATAAACCGCAACCGGAGTTCGAACGTATCAACGCGGAACGTTCGGTTTTGTGAGCGCACGCACAGAAAGTTCACCTAGAAATACTGATTACGGTATTGGAGAAAATTCATAATGCCAGGTAAATGGAATACAATTACCTTCAAATAAACGCAGCATCAGTCGTCAATCTGGATCTAGCACTATTAACGGGCTCTCAAACCAATAAGAAAATCGAAAATCGTCTATGTGTATCTTGCGGTTTTGACGAACTTTCAGATTTACAGAGCATTTGGTACACAAAATTATTAGCCTCGAAATTACCATTTTTCATTTTCACAAACTGAACGCAAAATTTTGTTGTGATGCGCGCTCGTCAGGTACGACTCAAATAATATACACATTAATGCAATTTTAATAACCCATCAAATCAATTTCAGTTCATTCCAGAATAATGTATGGACGAAATTGAAACAGCAGGTGACTAACGACCAGCACTCATTTCTAGTGCATTTCACCATAAAGAGTCAACTATACTTTGTAGGTAGCTATACTTAAATGTATCCACTTACTGGACTCAAGAAACAATCTACTGCTGTATCACTTGTGGTGAATAATTTTTTTAAATTATGTAAAATTGTAGCAGTACGCAAGAAACGTCTGAACACCACCCAAACACGAACAGCATAACCAAAACACCACCGAAAAAGCGACGACAACCAACTACTAGGACCCCTCACATGAAATTGGTTCATGCTTCGAAGCCTCCACGGGTGAGACACCTGCGGTCCCGTGCAGCAAGACCGAACACGAGCAGTTAAGGAAGTCAAGCAGATACCACGGACGGTGTTAGGTGACGCAATCATAGGGTGGCTGCACCTGAAATTACGATTTTAGGTCCTGTTGCTGGATCACTTCAAAATGATAGTACTGCACGGTGTGTGTCTTCTTCATGAGGGTGATCAGAAAATTACTATCTGAAGTTCCGAGATGTAGATCTTGAAGTAAAGACCACTCGTCCCAACTTGTGCTGTAGCACATTTTCCACAAATTTGTAGCAAAAAACTTCACCAGTAACGCACAGAAAAATTTTTTTCGATTCCTGGGGCCTTTTTGTTAAACGTTTATCAGTGCTTGAGACTCACATTCCGAGCCGGGAATATTTGTCACGAGCAGCCAAATAGTGAAGCGAATAAATTTCAAAAATAATAAGAAATTGAGGTTCTTATTCCATGACTTCGCTAGAACTGGGAAAGACGCAGGTTTTCTATCTTGATTACATAATAAAGAGGCTTTCGTCACTGAAAACGTAACAAAACAAAACATTTCTTCGTTAAATCGTAATGAATAAAAAAGTTGACCTTACCGGAACGTAAACAAAATGACGGTGTTCCTCGATCAGAACCAAACGAAAGAGCCATTCCATCAATGCTTTGAAGAAAAACGAGCACGAAGCTTGCCAAGAAAATGGATGTAATTCAATATCACCTCGGCTAGAGCTTCCTCTAATCATATTTCACAGAAAGGGCCGCAAAAAGTTATCAAAATACGGGGAAGCAATGCGAGGAGAAAAGATGAAAAACTAGTGATGAGAATTAAAAATAGTGCCACAGAACTATTAATATAAGAGAATAATATTAGTGATTAATTCAGTTAACGAAAACTTCGGTCGATGAATAATTTAGTCGTCGCTGTGGCAATTATACAGAAGTAGTGACAGGTATTCCCTCAAACATGAAGGAACCTGATACAAATTTCGCAGTACGGTTTTTCATGTATTCTCGAACTCAAGTCGAAAAAGTAAACAGGAATAACAAAAACTTAGAAGCCCAAGTAACAAAGCTGAAATTAAAACAACACCCGTTAGCAGTACGGTTACCGGTTACCAGTAATACCTTATGAAGAGGTATGCAGCAGTGTGACGGAGCTAACAAAGAAGAAGGTACTCGAGTTTTAAAGCTCATGGCGACAAATGAAACACTAAAAGCTGGTACGTACCGTGATTGAACGAGTCCAAAAAAGGAGTAATACTGCAGCCGAGTGGCAGGGTTGACCAAATCAAAAGGCAGTGTATCAAGCTAATGAAGATGCTAATGGAGGATCGTGACGCAAAGCAACAGAAGCACAAACAAGGTTCCTTTTCATAGAAAACTTGGGAAGCGCAGCGGGAAAGCCTTACAATGACTAAGCATTAGTCTTACACGAGGCGAGCGTCATGGGCCGAAACAGAAGCACAAACAACGCAGCTTTTCATGGCAAATCACAAACCAAAACTGCATGAAAGAATATCATTGATCATGGGGATACTGAAAAGCGTGAAGGCATTAGGTACAGACGCCTCACATTCGGAGAAGGTGATGATGTGTCGAACTTTCTTAACGAACGCGTATGAACTCTCGAGCTGAAGTGAATCAGTGGCAGAGCTGAGCACTCAATGCTGGCAACCCTGCCCCACCCACTCACGATGTACATGACTCGTTAACTCGTCAAAGAAGAAGACCACGACTTCATCAAGAGTCCCATTCATCAAGGGGATGGAGTAGAAGAACTCGCTTCATTAGCTCGGCAAATCGAGGAAGGTTTTCCGCTTTTCAGTCTATTAGCCAAGCAAGAAATGAACTTCAAACTCTGAACTGTCAGTCGCCACGAAAAGATTGTGACATCCAATTCACAATCTTTGGCTTGGCAATAATCTTCAAAGAACGTAGCCTCCTGCAGGCAAAATAATCCCTAGTTTGCAATGTTCTCGCAGAAAATGGGTTAACGCATGCAATAAACGAAAAAATAAAAAAGGGGGAAAATGCGCACAGCACTCAACTTCAAAGCGAAGAGCAAAATTTTACTACCGCACAACACGCGATTTTGAACTCGAGAACGTTAGGGGAGATGACTGCGGTCCAGGAAGCGTGCCGAGGGCAACGGTAAAGTGTTGCTACTAAACACACGCGAAGATTTAGCCAAGAGAGAAGTAGCAAAGGAAGGGGTACGTAGCGGTGCCGAGTTTTGGCCTTGAGTGCTGCAAGATAAGCCGTGCCATGTTAGCTGAGCTCGCACCCCCGAGTCGTAAAAGGTAAATAAAATGCCCCTATCGAATAAGAACCCCAAAGGCACTAGAATCTAAGCTCGCCATCGTAAAATTCACGCAGCTAAAGAACGAATACCTTACGTGGCTATCAGCGAGGAATTGCAATGACGATAAAGCAGAAATGTCTCACCCATAAATTATAGTAAAAAGCCTCATTCCTTCGCGGAAGCTCATTTCCAAACCACATTATTATTATTTATGGGGCATAATTTCAAGACCACAAGTTCACGTGAACCTCAAAGTCGGAGAAAAACAGCGGCAAGTAGTAGCACTTAGAATGAGAGCAAATGCAACTACATGTTCTTTCAAAATGGGGAGTATTCTCACTAAGCACTTTAGCGCAACGAAAAACTTGTCGAAAGAAAAGTTTCGGGAGCGCGAGTAGCAACGCAAGACACGACAGCCCACACAACGGTTCTCTGGAGCAGCATACCCGGCAAACGGCTACCTCGATTTATTATTCCATGGGCGCACAGAGAGGAGGAAGTTCATAGGAGTTCACACGGGAGAAGGGAACGTTCGAATAGTTCACAGGTGGCCTTCCCTAAATAGGGCCAAGTGGGGGAGCAGCGCGAAAAAAACACCTCGAGATAAATTCCATCGAAATTTGCTCCTCGGTTAACACTCAGCGTTCAGCACGTGTATCAGTGGAATGTTTGGTGATCTGCTGTATATTCTGCTTTAAGATGGACACCATCGCTCAGAAAATGAAAGGTTTGCTCTCCAATTGAGTTCATAAATTAGCTGTATTATCATAAACCAATTCCCAGATGTCGTCCACAATTGCTCGCACACCAGCCTTTATGAGCTACATCGTTACCAAAGAAAAAGTTAGAAGTTGTAATTTCAGAGAATGAAAGTGATCCAGAGAATGAAAATGGTAATTCTGGCAGTACAAATGGCGAAAACAAAAAAGATTAATCGAGGAATATAAAGGGAGATTCGGGGAATAAAAATGTCTACTAAGAAAATAAAATTGGTACAAGTAAAAATAAAAAAAGAATGATCTATTATATTAAGGGATAAAACAAACCTGAGAACAGAAAACTTGATTCAGATGATAAAAAAAAGATTCAGAAAACAAAAATGTTGATCAAGAAAATGAAAAGTGATACTTGGAATGGAAAAATTTTACAGGTAATGGAAATATTGATTCAGGAATGACACCTACCGAAATGCAGCACAAAGCTGAAGACGCTGACAAAACTTTTCGAAATGATGATGGAGCTGAACTCCGAAACGCTGCCGCAATAAATATGATTAGTTTACTTAGAATTTTCTTCGTTTTCGAGTTTCTGAAGGCGATCGCTACCGAAACTGGTGTGAATTTTGACACCAAGATACTTTATTGAGAGATGACCACATGTACGCTGGACGCAAACCAGCTAATATGAAGAACGGTAACAACTGTTACTGCGGGAAAATTTTTAAATGCGAAACAAAAGAAAAATATTTTTGAAATTAAGCTATTCTGAAACGAGAATTAGCCTCATGATCATCTGAAAAATTTGTCCGAGTTTTGAAAAATCTCAAAGGAATTACAACAATTTGAGAGAATTATAATTACACAAGTTAAAAATTTCTGAAAGAAATTGCTTGGATGCAAAAACTATTCTCTAAAACGAAAATATATTCCTAAAAATGAGCTCAAAAAAATTGCAGTTTGCGTTAAAAATTCCACATAATTTCTTCTTGCCTTCGTCATGAGGATGTTTTGATAAGTATCCTCTAGAACAAATGTCATGCACTTTTTACCCCAACCACCAAATTGCATTCAAGCCGAAATTGCTAAATGTGGCTTAATTTTACTTCTAATGAAGGCCAAATTTGAGAATTTCAGTCACAAAGGACAAATTTTAAGTCCTAGATTGAAAATAAAATCTACGACGAAATTGTTCAAAAACGAAGACGTGATAAACATTCAATTCTGCACAAGCTTGCAAGAGCACAACGAAAATTTTTTTAAAAATTTATTTTTCATTTTATTTATTTCCGTTTTATTACAACATTTAAACTCGCAATACACTCACGAAAAGTTGCAAAATAGATCTATTATAGTTCACGAGCTGCTCAAGAACAGGAAGCCCCCAGCCATGTATTAATTTAAAGGTTTCTGTACTTCATAAACGTCATCCACGTTCGCCAAGACGCATAAAACGCTCTGTTTTAAACAGAACTCGACACAACACGTGTGAAACGCGCAACATTTCGCAGGAGGTTAAAGTCTAATGTGCTCATACGGCGGTCCAGGACTTCAAGGCCGCGGCAATCCGCGCAAAGGTTCGCTCAAACAAGCGAGCGGGTCCGTAAGTGGCGTGGAAGAGGATCCAGAATGACTCATCAAAACCTCGGAGCGGACATACCTCGAGTTCGGTCACTCGTGCGGAGCTGTGACGTAGCAACAGAGCCTGCACTGTCGCTAAGCTAAGATAGTTCGAGGTTCTGACTAGTTTACTACGCCTAAAAACGCTTCCCAAATTGGAAAAATTTTCTGAAAGGTTTACTAATCAAGTTCACAACTCCTAACGATTTTCTGAAATTACAACTTCTAAACGTTGTTCGAACTGAAAATAGAAGGTACTATTATCAACTCAAACTGCCTAGATGTGTTCAGTTATCGATAACAAGTTTTCATGTTCTGAAGATGTTAATCGAACAGGTAATAGATGTTATTACGTCAAGATAAACCGACGCACCCAAATACCGATAAAACAAAATACGTCAATTTGGTTTTTAAAGGTTTAAATAAGGTTTTGGTCTTCACTTAGTATGTTTTTTATACACACACATCACAATACAAACGTAGACTGGTTTGATGGCCACCGTATTAATTCGTAAGGGAAACAAATTCATAAACCACATGTAACTTCAACACCGAAGATATTCGTTGATATTACGTTTGACATAGAATATATAAAACTGGGAAATACACGGTCTAAATAAATATAAATGAACATTTGAAGGCAGAAACAGTTGGTGACCAATAACAGGAAATAGCTGTGAATGAAATAAAGTCATCAATATGAACAACTGCACTCATCTAGCAATCGGATCAGGGAATTGCAACATTCATAAACACCTCACTGACACATGAGATTAAAACATAGTTCGGAAATCGAAAACAAATATACTGAGACAGGAAGAGTGTGACCACAGATATTAGCAATATTCAGTGAGGAATTATTATTTTAAGCTTAGCGGAGTGAGACTCTTAGTGCAACGAGTACATGTATTCAATTCGAATACAAGTAAGAGCGTAGAAACATAGGCAATCAACTCGTCAGGGTGACAGCCCAGCAATGACGAAGAAGGCAGCGAAGTGGCAACACGTTCACGCTAACATCTTCCACATAAATCATCCAGTACACTTTACGACCGTCACGATTGAGTCGCAAGTAGTACTGCATGGTAGAACACCACGCGTTAAATAAAACTGTCAATCAAGAAGACCTGATTCGGACAACAACTCGCGTTGAAGTAAAAGAAGTTAGCGAGGAGGTTGGGTTTGACTAAAACAAGTTCTACTAGCCCTTTTTCCAGCGCGGGTAGAAACTCGTTATCAGGTCGGTGTTGTGACAAGCAGGCCACGGATTTAATCGAGCAAAATCTACTCGTTCATTTGTTGCTTGTCAAACAAGAATGTACGGACGACATCGCGTGAGCTCGCAGCCGATACGCTCCTCAAGGGGCACGAATGGATTCAAAGATGGCTGACGGACGCTGTACAGCATGCGACTACCGTGCAAATAGCACGAGGCTTCAGTTATTGAATATTGGGTGCTGCAAATGACCGGGTAAAATAATTGCCTCGGTGATGTGAACGAGCTAAGCTAACGCGCAGAGCGCGATCAACTGTCCCAATAGCTGAATCTGGAAAGGAACTCCATGACCGTACGTAAGAATAGAACAAGAGAGCGTGTGCTTCATATGAAGCTTCGAAAACAATGAGTAAAAAAGTATTGCGTGGAGCGATATTCGTGACAGGAACAAATGATTAAACTGGCTGCTTTAAAACACTCATCAAATGAGAATACAAAAAGTAAATCAATGAAACAAACATACTGAAATCTCCCCTGCCATCTCGTCAGCTCAATGAATCACTAATGATTAGTCCGAATGAAGAAATTGCAATTGCAATATTATCTAAAACGCGGGATGACTTTGCATTAACGTGAGATATAGAATTTCACGAAGAGACTTGAAAAAACTCAAAAGGTAGTTGTGGATGCTTAAAAACACTGCTAACGGAATTAACCCCAAGGTTGAGCAAACCAAGACTAGGCTGACAAAAGAACACAAGTAAGAACAAGTCCGGAAACGGCAAAACGATGAACAAATAAAAACCAATACCAGCCACACAAAAAAACACAAGTTACAACAAGCCCGGTGACGGTAAACCGATGAACACAAGGCCAAACGCTCCCCAAACGAGAGTGAGAGAAGAAATTAGAGCAAGACATGCATCAGAAGTAGGGCTTGTGCAACTGAGGCTAGGGTAGAAATTAGGCCGGCGCAGGATTATGTATGGGCGTCCTTGTGGCACACGAGGGAGCGCGGGGAGGGAAGGCCGGACAAGCCAGGCGGCTCACACCAGCCGGAGGGGGTAAAGCGGTCCTGGCGCTCAGCTCCGGGACACTGGAGCACGCGTCGACCTCTGGCTGGCCAAAATGCTCAAATTTGCCATTTCTTCAAATAATATATGATTTTTTGGAGTAACATCCGATCTTTTGGAGCAACATCTGACCTTTTTGGAGCAATATCTGACCTTTTGGAGCAATATCTGACCTTTTGGAGCAATATCTGACCTTTTGGAGCAATATCTGACTTTTTGGAGCAATATCTGACTTTTTTGGGAGCAGCATCCGATCTTTTGGAACACGCTCAGCACTAAGACACTGGAGCACGGTGGACACGCCGACCTCTAGCTGGCCAAAATGACCAAATTTGTCATTTTTTCAAATAATATACGATATCCGACCATTTGGAGCACTCAGCATTTTGCTGCTACCTCATAGGATTATCGGATGCTGAGCGCGTTTTACGGAAAAACAATACTTTAAAAAATGCTACATTTCAGGGTTTTGATCTAAACCAAAAACCCAAGCGTTATATTTTGGCTAGCAAAAAAGGCCTATCTGGCAAGCTAGCTCCAGAGAGCGGGATAAGGTGCTGGAGCAAAGAGTACAGGAGGGTGGCTCACATGATCGCAGTGATTATGGGTAGCAGGGCGGCTTTGAGGCGTAGTATTCTAGTGAGTACTGTATTGAGCTCGGATTTGGATGAGTGCAATTAGGGGATTGCCGGAAGAAGGGTAGTTAGGTATGAGGGAATTACGATGATAAGAGGGATCGAAAAGAGCGATCAATACTAGGGGACTGATGAGACGATAGTTTTGGGCGAGACTGTGACGCAAATAAAATTAATTCGAATGTGATGAATAGTAGTGCTGAGAGAACAGCATCCCAGAGACTGTTACCAGTTGACTCTAACGAGGAAAACATCTGGGAAGATGGAACACAGATTAAGATGCTGAATGTGGTAGCAGTGGCACCTGGAAGGATTGAGTAATCCGTGTGCTCATTGATACGGTTATTGTCCGAGATTTCGGAGAATAAAACCGGTAGAAATTCTCGGAAAGGAGTGTAACAGAACAAGGAAACGGGAAAACGAATTACTTGCTTGATATATGAACAAAAATGGCGATGTAATGCGAGTAAATGATACAAACTGTCGATATACACTGAAGGAAGTATATGTTAAGATCGAATACAAATGCAACACTCAGTAAAGCGTATTGATATAATAATTGAAAGCGAGTAGGACGTCGAGAATGAACAATGAAATAAAAAAGAAGATAACGAAAGAGCTCATAAGGCCTAGGGAAGAATCAGGTAGTCCTAGCGCGAGCTTTATTCGTCTTCGAACAGGAATGATAATTTTCACATAGTTTTTATTCCTCTTAGAATAGGAATACTAATAATTTTTGTGTAGTGGTTTAAAACAAATTACCAACAGCAAAAATAATGGTATATCCATGGTTACCGTTTATTCCCATAATGATTAGAAACTCATTATGTTTTCAGCTAAAATAAAGTAATGATACCTTGAAATCAAAATTACCGACAATGTTTATTATACCAACACCAATAAAAAAAATTCTAAAAACTAAAGATATACTGAGAAAATTGTCCCTCTACTAGCATTAACCAAACACTCACTTAAGGCAAGTGCTGATTTTTCTCATACTCATGGTAAAATAAATCACATAAAACACTGGATAAGTAGTTTTTTCTGAGTTGCTGTCCATCTCATGGCCAAGTCCATTCGACAATCGATTAATTTCAGCAACTTTGACGGATGAAATCAGGGAAAAATCGCACGCCTCGGGAATATTTAACGCCGACTGTTGGATCAGCCTTGAATTGCTGGCCACGTAATGCTTTACGACGACTAGGAAGTACGAGCAGCGCTATCAGCAGTCGAGTGTTCGGGCGCGTGAACAGTCAAAAGGTGGCGAAATTGAGTGAATTACAGCACTCTAAAACTCTCTTACTTGATCTTTTTAAACCCAATTTATTATTGAAAATTACTCAGCAACTAGCAACCTTGAAATATTGTCAGGTTCTGAGCTACTGTACTTTTATGATTGAATTGTATACATACAACAATTCGGATTCGAGAATCTCCGCGAAGAAAAAAGTTTAACCTGTGACCCCTGGCACACAAGAGCGGTATTGTAGATACTCTCACTATTGACTCGTTAGATATGGACGAAAGCTTTTAAGCCTAAGCAACATAGCGTGAGTGTCTTCTTCGTGAGTGTCTTGAGCACTTCATGGGGCTATACTATTTTACGCCTTGGCAGAGATTTCCAATTAGAGATTTCCTTCAAACTCCTATTATCGCACCACTAAAAGTACACTTCGAAGTTTTGACACGATACATTCAAATTCAAGAGGACACGAAAACTCAATAACGACTCGCGTATCAGCACTAGCACGAATGCAGTCAAGAAAATAACAATCAAGAAACTATATAGATTGCAGTACGAATTAATCTTATCCATAATCCATACCACCACATCAGATAACTCCACTAGCAAACTTCAAACCAATAACCAGTGCACGTTCCCGAGAACACCGCTATAAAATGGCCTTTGCAAAGATAGCACCGCATTCTCATTGTTAAATTGAGCCACAAGTGCATGATCGCGGTACAGAGGCACAGGGTGCCCGATGCCTGTGAGGCAGGTAGCACTAAAAATACAAGGCAATCTCTCAGTGATTGGTAGCTCTAGAGAACACAATTATGACAAGGCTTCAAATGCCACGGAGAAAGCAGAAGGGAGAGTCAGAAAGCTGCTCGATCAGAGGCCAGAGCAGCAGGGGGCGTTAGGCTTCAGCTCGAATCGATAGAGCCACATAAAAACTCCCGTTCGTAATTACAGCGGGCAGAGGCCAATGGAAAACCGACGTATTATTTCGAAGTGCTTCCTCAATGAAACAATGGCAATCAATAAGACCCAATCTTATGATTGCGACGCCCTCGCGATCCTACCTGTACGAGAACGTTCACTCAGCACAATGGGATCAAGAATTATTTTCCTGGCTTTTAATGCCGAATTGGAGGAAGGCTGAAAATTAGCTCCTGAAACACAATGTGAAATCAAGCTCTCCATTTGTGATCAATCAGTTACCATGGAGAGACTCCTACTTTGATTTGATTTTTTCACGCACGGTTAACACAATAAAATATTTTCTGAAGCTGAATAGAAGCGTCCATAGTTCCATTTCTATAAAAAGTATGAGTTCAACATCACACCGTTTCATACGGTTAGCTTATTAATGTATCTTCAGAAAATAAATTTAAATGTTCAAAGTTCAATGTTTGAATAATTCAAAAAATACATGTAACTGTACTTTCACACAAACACATAGCACAAGATAGCAAATTTTGATGACCTCTATATATATATGCACAGGCACATCCATGCAGACGTAGTGAGTAACACGCTCAGTATCCAACATTTGGGGGTGATCCAGCAATATGTCCAACATTTGGGGTGATCCAGCAACATGTCAAACATTTGGGGTGATCCAGCAACATGTCCAACATTTGGGGTGATCCAGCAACATGTCCAACATTTGGGGTGATCCAGCAACATGTCCAACATTTGGGGTGATCCAGCAACATGTCCAACATTTGGGGTGATCCAGCAACATGCCCAACATTTGGGGTGATCCAGCAACATGAACAACATTTGGGGTGATCCAGCAATATGCCCAACATTTGGGGTGATCCAGCAACATGCCCAACATTTGGGGTGATCCAGCAACATGTCCAACATTTAAGGTGATCCAGCAACATGTCCAGCATTTGGGGTGATCCAGCAACATGTCCAGCATTTGGGGTGATCCAGCAACATGTCCAACATTTGGGGTGATCCAACAACATGTCCAACATTTGGGGTGATCCAACAACAAGCCAACATTTGGGGTGATCCAGCAACATGCCCAACATTTGGGGTGATCCAGCAACATGCCCAACATTTGGGGTGATCCAGCAACATGCCCAACATTTGGGGTGATCCAGCAACATGCCCAACATTTGGGGTGATCCAGCAACATGCCCAACATTTGGAGTGATCCAGCAACATGCCCAACATTTGGGGTGATCCAACAACAAGTCCAACATTTAAGGTGATCAAGCAACATGCCCAACATTTGGGGTGATCCAGCAACATGCCCAACATTTGGGGTGATCCAGCAACATGCCCAACATTTGGGGTGATCCAGCAACATGCCCAACATTTGAGGTGATCCGGCAACAAGCCCAACATTTGGGGTGATCCAGCAACATGTCCAACATTTGGGGTGATCCAGCAACATGTCCAACATTTGGGGTGATCCAGCAACATGACCAACATTTGGGGTGATCCAGCAACATGTGCAACATTTGGGGTGATCCAGCAACATGCCCAACATTTGGGGTGATCCAGCAACATGCCCAACATTTGGGGTGATCCAGCAACATGCCCAACATTTGGGGTGATCCAGCAACATGCCCAAGATTTGGGGTGATCCAGCAACATGCCCAACATTTGGGGTGATCCAGCAACATGTCCAACATTTAAGGTGATCCAGCAACATGTCCAACATTTAAGGTGATCCAGCAACATGTCCAACATTTGGGGTGATCCAGCAACATGTCCAGCATTTGGGGTGATCCAGCAACATGTCCAACATTTGGGGTGATCCAACAACAAGCCCAACATTTGGGGTGATCCAGCAACATGCCCAACATTTGGGGTGATCCAGCAACATGCCCAACATTTGGGGTGATCCAGCAACATGCCCAACATTTGGAGTGATCCAGCTACATGCCCAACATTTGGGGTGATCCAGCAACATGCCCAACATTTGGGGTGATCCAGCACCATGCCCAACATTTGGGGTGATCCAGCAACATGCCCAACATTTGGGGTGATCCAGCAACATGCCCAACATTTGGGGTGATCCAGCAACAAGTCCAACATTTAAGGTGATCAAGCAGCATGCCCAAGCCCGTCACCCCAAACGTAGCTGGGCCGTCGATATAAAGTAAAGCATTTCGTTGCTCACTTCTTATCAACACCCGCCCTTTACGATATGTACTTCTGCAACCAAGTAACACGGAGTGATAAAAGCACTTCACGAATAGCAACTCGGCATTGAGGAGACTTTTCCTCTCACTTCATGTTGATTGAACACACTTTACACACTATTTCTTGCCTTAAAAAGTATTTTTAAATCATAATAAAATACCTTGCGTGTGAGCAAGGTATTTTGTCTTATCCACTTAGAGGAACTTTACAAGGGCAAATAATTAAAATCGCATTTGAAAAACAATTTTGAAATTACTTGGCGTTTTGTTACTACCCCAAAACAACTTTTAGAACCTTTCAGTCAACATCCCATGTTGTAACTAGCCGCAGCATGTCAGTCGTGAATTTAAATATTATTATCATCTTTAATATCACCATCAACATCCTGATTACCATCACCATCATCTTGATTACCACCACCATCATCATCAATATCCTGATCAATATCATGATTACCATTACCATCATCAACATTCTGATTATCATCATGGTGACTACCATCATTATCTTGATCACCATCCTGGTCATCGTCATCCTGATCACTAACCGTGACCAAATACAGGTATAGGCTATTGGATGGCAGGCCCCAGCTTAGGAATGTCGAGGGCTGACCACGCCGAACATGCCTGAGTAATCAGCAAATTAAAGCCACGAGCAAGGCAGTGACGCAAGCACGGTAAGCTTGCACGGGACGCCAAAGAGAAGCAAGATATACAGAGATCAAACAAACTCAAGCTATCTTCACGTAACAACCTTTACATAGCCACTTTTACATGTTTAAGCGCTACAACTACCATGACTACAATAACTACTCAACATGTTTATATACTGCACCTTTACAAATACAGTATAAGCGCTAGTGGTAGCTTCACAATAGACGGTATCTCAACCGGGATTGTAGGCTTTCGCAGCGTAACTTTTCGAAAGAAACTTAGATAAGAAGTTCACAACGCATTAAAGGCGCTAAAATAAGAAGCTATGTCGTCGAACAGAATTATGCAGGAAATCATCGATGCTTCACGTGAATAAGGATCTGTTCGTACTGAACAGACTGTATTTCCTTCGCTCCTGCACATAAATCGGACACTTTAACTCTACTAAAAATATTATTCTAAATGTTTTCCTTAAATATTTTCCTAAAAATGTTTTCTTAAAATATTTATGTAACATATTTTCTTGAGTATTTTACTAAAAATGGCTCCCTTACCTATTTTTTCAGAGGTAAAAAACTCCACTCCAAACATGTGCCACTCTATCATGTTACGTACGATGTACTTGAGCCACAAAAAAGACACAAGAATATCGCTTTCCCTCGGATATAATTGATTAAGAATGCATCAAATTCCGTTAAAATAAGGTCATTTCACATGAAATTAGACAGCTGGAAAGCGGCAGAGACAATAAATTTCGTACCGCCATCAGACAAGACAGGAACAAATTAGGAAAAATGTTTTAGAATCTGGAAACGAGAAGAATCGCACTTTCAAACCTGGTCGATATAAATCACCTCACAGGCAGCAATTGAGAAAATGACTAATCCTTTCCCAGGTTTCATCACGAGTCACGGTACAACCGACGTATGAAGAGAAAATTTTCCCGTGCCCCTCTTATTAAAGGCTAATAAAACTCATGGCTCTTCCTCTATAATGCACAAAGACATACCTCATTCCTCTGTCATTTTGAATGATACTATTAATAACTCCATTAGATGAGATATATCTCTCAAGGAGACACTAAACAAATTAACGCTTCCCCAAAAAAGCTTCCATTTTAACCTTTTAACGCCTCCGAAGACCGTACGGTATATCCAAAATATTTAATAGCCAGAATATGTTGCTTTTCCTATTTAAAATACTTCCTAAATTCCTTCTTCTTAGTTCACTATACGGTGGTAATTCCTCATTCTGGAGTCGGTGACAACCTGATGCCAGGGCCAGTCGAACGAAGACGATTGTGAAAACGGTTATGATCACAAAAACGCAGACGTTCAAGAGTTAAGGTCTGCCAAAATCCATCGACGTAGAGCACATAAAGCCACTTACACAGAACCAATGTGGTGAGGCAAAACCGTCCATGTATAGCCCTGAGAAGCCAATACTTCGGACGCACACTTCTGAACTGGCACAAGAAGGGCGTTGAACAGCACGAAACCTTTTGATCAAAGGCAGTAGGCACGATTTATTCGAGGGAGGGCACACTGACAGGCGGGCTAGGTCAAGAGCGAGTCTTTGAAAAGGGCATGGAAGCCTTTGTTTACGAGAGCTCAGTAGCAACCGCAGGCAGCAGTAGCCCTGTGCTTGCTGCCGCTCGCGATCTGACTTCAAGGAGCGATGCAAATTCAATTATTTCTGACGTACGCCCTATAGTCACGAAGATGTCTTTGCACGGCAAAGACAACTCCTCCGACGATTTTATGTCGGTCAAAATTGGTGGTACTGTTGCTCTTGTCTAACAGCGTAATGTCTTGAGGTAGAGTAACTTAGAAAAGAATGGTGAGCGTAATAATTTTATTTGGAAACATTTGAAAACTTTTAAGACGAAGAAACGCTTCAGAGTTGAGAAATTTAAGACGCAATTAAGAGGTGCATAAAAGACAATTAGACTACAGGCACAAAAATTCGAAGGATTTATTTATAACCCCACGGTGACCCTGAAAGGACGTCATATCGCGGAGGAATAGGAGCCTCATATATCCGTACTGATTATTATTCGCAAGTGTGTCCATTATACGGAAATGTGGTATCGTCTTCGGTGTAAAAATATAAGTCCAGAAGTAGAGCAAAGATGTCATGAGGTGCAGGAGTGGTGCAAAAGATGTCATGAGGTGCAGGAGTGGTGCAAAAGATATCATGAGATGCAGGAGTGGTGCAAAAGATATCATAAGGTGCAGGAGTGGTGCAAAAGATATCATAAGGTGCAGGAGTGGCGCAAAGATGTCATGAGGAGCACGAGTGGCAGAGATGTAAGAGCGCCTGCCACCCACCGCGACACCAGCAACGCCCTGTTCAGGAAAGCCTAATTACTCCACTGAAAATAAGTGGAACGAACTTGGCTTGACTGATGATGGAGGCCGCGAGCATTCATGAAGCGACGAATTAACGCTTCCATGTGAGACACTAATTGGCAGGTCGCCTATTACACGCTATCGATTTTCAGAGTTGTGTGTAGAGATATCATTAGAAACACGAAGCGCGTTTCCTTCTCGGTGAAATTCTGAATTCTTCGTAAGCTCTACTTTGGACGTCAACTCCACCATGAGAGTCGATTTGAATTTTAAGTACGTGTCTTCCAGGAAATGGATGAGGTTACAGTCTTCCGTCTGCTAGAGAGTTGCAAGTGGCATGTAACATGTCTTCATACATTCACTAATGGGCAACAAAAAAACAAAAATGCGACATCCTCAGATTTCCCACTAGGATGTTTAACATTTTTGCCCAACCTAATCTCAACATGAAATGTCGGTGAAGTATATAAAAGAAGATAGAAAACGAACAAGCCGTAAAATATCAAACCCAAATATGAAACATTTCTCTGAGGCGCACAGTGCAACACACGACACAACACCAAAAAACTTAGGCACAAGACTTTCGCTTCATTTCAGTTCAGTAACCTTAAGATTACAAGTTATGCGACCAGTAGCGTCTCTCCGGACTCCAAGTCAAGTTTTCCAAACTTTTATCCAAATGTAAAAGAAATTCCAGTATTTTGGTCGGCAGAGACAAGACATTCGGAAGGTGGTCTTTCCGAGTGATCAGCCAAGCACACCAAAACTTGCAATCCTAACCCCGGCCCAGAAAAATAACCAAATAACCGGAATAAAACCCCAAATGGGACGCACACGAGCAGTCCTAAAAAGTCCCGTAGAATTGTTCAGTTGAAGCGGCAAAAAACGACGTATTTTTGCTCACCCGAAACCGTGTAGCGGAGGAAAACGTGGCATAATCCTGGGGCCCTATTATGACCAACTTAAATGCAAGACAAATATGCCCGCTATGGTGGCAGCGAAATTCTTGAACGTAAGTTCATTGTCTTCATCGGCTGGTCGCTTAGCTTAGGACAGCGGAGCGTAAATGTAAATTGAACAACTCCCAAATGCAAGTCCAGATGTCAACTTATTAGGAAGCAAGACGTTAGTGAACTATTTATCGGCTGGTGGGATGAAAGTGAACTATTTTATCGGCTGGTGGGATGAAAGTGAACTATTTATCGGCTGGTGGGATGAAAGTGAACTATTTATCGGCTGGTGGGATGAAAGTGAACTATATTATCGGCTGGTGGGATGAAAGTGAACTATTTTATCGGCTGGTGGGATGAAAGTGAACTATTTTATTGGCTCGTGGGATGAAAGTGAAGTATTTTATTGGCTGGTGGGATGAAAGTGAACTATTTTATTGGCTGGTGGGATGAAAGTGAACTATTTTATTGGCTGGTGGGATGAAAGTGAACTATTTTATTGGCTGGTGGGATGAAAGTGAACTATTTTATTGGCTGGTGGGATGAAAGTGAACTATTTATCGGCTGGTGGGATAAAAGTGGACTATTTTATCGGCTGGTGGGATGAAAGTGGACTATTTTATCGGCTGGTGGGATGAAAGAACTATTTTATTGCATCACTCAATTTAGTTTATCAAAATTTAGGCAAGCAAAAGACTTGATCGAAGGAAATACGCTTTCTAAACTGTAGTACAGAGCATTAATTAGTGCTTCATTACCAACTCGTGCTTTATATAAAGATCTAAATGTTAGAAAGACAATTGGAAAACCGATCTAAGATTTTAGCTACATAGTTTTATAGTTGAATAAATTACCGCAATATATAGCAATTCTTAAAACTTTTATACTAACACGGAAAATAATGTCGGACCTGCAAAGATCTGCTCACACCCTAAAATTTGATAATTTCATTTCTACCATCGTTCAGACAATCGAAGTTATAATATACTTGACCCTTAAATGAAGTGTGAATAAATATGAAGAAGGCCTTTAATAATATCAAAGAGAATCACAAACCATCAGTTGTTAAAATAAAAAGGGGGCAAGACAATCACACCCTAGAAGTTGTTACAATCAATAGGGAAAACCTACTTTACTTAGGTGGACCAGGAAAACTCATCACATATTCCGTCTGAGTACATATCCCGTACCTTGTAAAAATATTATGTAAACACCGCTACGGCCCAAACAAGTCTGTTTAACCTACAGTTTTTACGACTGCTTAATTAAAAGGCCTGATCGTGGTCATCACAACAAAGGTGTTCTGACAGCGCGATCTGTCGAACGTTCGTCTAGGTTTGTGACCGAGCTTCTCCGTGTGACAACATCAACTTCAGTCATCCTCTGTGACATACCTTGCAATCAGTAGACATAAAACCATGGTTAGTTAAATATGAGAGTATATTATGAGCTATTTCAAGCCTCTCTAGCCCCAGTAAAGGTGGTCCAAAGCGAAGAAAGATGTAGACACTATTTGGTTTAGAGTGGAGGGAACGGGGAATCCATGCATATAAGGTGCTTTCAACAGAAAAAGTCCTACTTAACTCTACCCTCGGGACTTCAGATTTTCCCTTTTTGGAGCGCTAATTCCCATAGATTGAAAAGTTGTTTTCCCCTGAGGAGTCAAATTTTATCGATTGCTTAGTGGGACCGGTCAAATTGATAGACGTTTCTATGGTCAAACATCTCAATTTTAGTTTTCAACCAAATTCAATTTCGATGCCAAAAATCCTTTGAATAGTTTTCGCGGAGAAATTTGCCTGAAAGTAGATTAACTTTGAGATCTTTGGTCAGAAAAATCCCCCCAAAAGAAAAAACTTTTACCTTCAAATCGTACGCCAAGGGATGCAAAAATTTCAGAACGACGGCCAGAAAAACTCCACTCTAACAAGCCAGGCCCTGAATACAACCGAGAGCGACGTTCATCCCGCCTGCAGCAGGAACAATTGCAGCAACATGAGCACCAGCAGCCATTGTGACGGAGGCTGTGAAAGCGAGGGCCTGCAGAGGCCATGCAGTTCTAAATTCAGCCAACAACGCGAGCACCAACACAAATACAACACGAGCACAGCGTCAAAAGTCGCACGAGTATGAGAAGTGACATAAAAACTGGGCAATGGGAGAAACACCTAAGGAGTCAACACAGCTGGGCAATGGGAGAAACACCTAAGGAGTCAACACAGCTGGGCAATGGGAGAAACACCTAAGGAGTCAACACAGCTGGGCAATGGGAGAAACACCTAAGGAGTCAACACAGCTGGGCAATGGGAGAAACATCTATGGAGTCAACACAGCTGGGCAATGGGAGAAACACCTATGGAGTCAACACAGCTGGGCAATGGGATAAACACCTATGGAGTCAACACAGCTGGGCAATGGGAGAAACACCTATGGAGTCAACACAGCTGGGCAATGGGAGAAACACCTATGGAGTCAACACAGCTGGGCAATGGGAGAAACACCTATGGAGTCAACTGGTTAAAACCAATCAAGAAATATAACTATGTGGTGTTGAGAAGTATTCACAACGCCTGTAAAGACCAACCCCCTAATATCCTACGCATACAAACACTCACGTTAGGGAGCAAAAACAGTGGAGAACAATTTTCTTTCGCTTAGCATGCCGAGAACTGAAATAACTGCTATTATCTGTCCAAAAAGAACATATGCTGAAGTGGAATTTATTTAAACGCCTTTTAGTAACGTCTTGTTCCTCGTGACAGAGGAAGGCTACCGAATTCATCCTCAGGTAAATGTTCCAAAAAATATACATATATGTTAACTCGGTCCTAGTTGTGCCCTTGAAAGACGTACGTATGCACTGACGCAGAGGCAATGACCGCAAAAGACTAGCGTTAGTTTTGCCCATACAATTACTATATATCGTCACCTTTATATCAAAGATGGCGAACCCTCGACGAACTCGTCCCGCACCATCACTTCAGATCCCGCATTATTCTCTATTATTTTTCTACAGATGAAATGAGAACCTCATCAGCCATAACACTACATTGAACAGCACGGCGTCACGGCCAACTAGCAAAACATAAACGATAATAATCAACCGTATTTGCAACGGATTCCCGGAATCGAAATCATAAAAACGCGCATTTTAAAGGCTCGCATAATAAAGCTGGAGAGCACTGCATCAGCTCGCAGCAGCAAAGCCAAATTACGGCATAATGAATGACACACTGAGCATGGAACGAGCAGGCTTCATTACACGGTCTGGTGCAACGCTTCCTTGTCGCACGCTCCAACTGGTAAGATCTCGGCAGTAAAATCAGTCGCAGGGTCGTTCATATCAGCCGAGAGACGCGCACCGCTTCAGTCCCTGAGCTTGGCGACTGAAATGTGTAAATTAGACAGCTAGGAACACCACGCATACGTCCGTCCACGTCAGAGAGCGATCAAAATTCCGCAAAAATGTCGTGCTTGAGAAACAAGGCTACATCTCTGAAATTAAAGAGGATCGTGATACCTAAGAAGCGGAGCTGCAGCTCCCCACCTGCACTAATTTGTGCGGCAACAAGAGACTCAACAAAGGGAGCAGCTATTCGTTAGCACGAGCTTGCATTTCAGGGAACAGTGATGCGATGTTGCCTACAAAGCCAGACAAGCTACAAGGAATGTTAGGATTTCACCCTCAAATGTTCCGCATGATGCAGAACAGCCATTTATAACAGAGTCCACGAATGGACTTCGTGTGAATAAATGGTCGAGGTTCAGAGAAAAGACAACGCAGTGAGTAATGTGCTGAATTTGTGGACTGGTTTTAGCGTATGCCGAGGTTTCTCAGCGCTCTACATGTAGTATTTTAAGGAATTTTTCGGCGGCATGGGGGAAAAAGATTTACGCATTTCACAATTAAGTGCAATTTCCTATATATATATATAAGACAAGATTTAGAAAGAAAGTAGTATAGCTTCATTCGAAACTCATTCCGTTACACTGGATTTTACAGCAGATAAAAGCTAGCCTTCATGAAATAAATACAGAACACCTTTCGTTGAACGTGAAAGTCCATGTAAATATATTCCAATTTACATTTTTACGCCCATCTTAAAAAAGAAAATTAGAAAGACTTTGCACCATAGCGTTGGAAACATTTGGCTTCTTATAGCAGAGTGCAGAGGGACCTGATATCCTGCTATCATTAAAATCAAACCAAACCCTTAAGACTTCGAACATGAAATGATTGAAATCGCAATGAAGACAACTAACACCGACCAGCAGTAGTACCTATGAAATTTCACCAAGTAATTCACGGCACCATTATTTCAATTCAGTAAATTGAAAACCGGCCATGTACATCAGAACAAATCCCTTAATAAGATTCGAGCTCTTATTCTTCAAACGTTAGAAACATGCCTTCAAGCGAACTGCAGATTTCGATTGGAAGCGCCTTTAATGTATAAAATCTTCCAGGTCACACCCATTGTCAGCTTCACAATTCAATAAAAACATCTAAAACGGCTTCTCTGGAAGGAAAAATGATAAAATTAAGAAATTAACATCACCTTAAGAGAGACTGGTCATGTCGAACATGCAGCAGACCTCCACATCTCCTCACCAGCAACTACACCACAAAAACAAGAGGACAATATCAGCCTAACATGAAATTCATCGGATGTCTGCACCAAAAAAACGGTTTAAATCAAGCTACAAAAACACATCTCTCTAGCAGCAACCACACCACAAAAACGAAAAGACAATATGAGTTAAATGTAAAAAATTCATCTCATGAGCAGATGTCTGCACCAACAAAAGGGTTGAAATCAAGCTACAAAAACACATCTCTCTAGCAGCAACCACACCACAAAAACAAGAGGACAATATGAGCCTAAACTTGAATTCATCGGATGTCTGTACCAACAAAAGGGTTGAAATTAATCTACACAGCAGAAGTCTAGTGTAACCCAAGCGAGGGAAGTCACCACGGCTAGGGCACACACCTCACGACGGAGCCAACCATCCATTTAGCAATAAATTCGAGTGTAATTCGCTGTAGTCTTCACTGAGAGGCAAGCGAATTGTGCCTGAGCCCCAGAGAAAGCAACGACCTCTCTGCAGGGCTCTTAAATTACAGCTTCTCTTCAAATTGCATTTTTCATATAGCCCCCAGTATCTCCTCCAAGCGCGAGGCACCAATTTACAGGTAATGTCTTCTTGATTGAGTTCCTCGAGATGAAATTTTAAATCCACTTGAGATGATCCTTATCTGGAGACCATGCCAATTCCGAGTTTATACATTCGAATAGGATATAGAAAGTAGCGGTTTGACAGGACTCGTTTAGTGTATATCGTCCTTTGTGATGTTGAGACCAAAATTAATTTTAACACACTCTCAATGCTGCTTAGAATTCAGCATTCTATGAGAAAATTACTCGCAACCTTTATACCAGTCAGAAATTTCAACATTTGGATTAGCTTAGATTATTAGTTAGTTTAAGCCTCCCTATCCTCAACAAATAAGATCCAAAGAGAGGAAGGAAGAAGGCACCATTTAGTATGGAGGTAAGGGAACGTGGAATCTATGCAGAAAGGGCATAGAAACAGTAAGATGAGAGAGAAGGTCATGAAACAAGATCAAAGTTGAAGAAGAAAGTAGTAGGTGCTGAAAAAACAGGACAGCAGTGAACCGAAAAAAGATGGTCCGTAACAAAACAAAAACTTGTGTTATTTTAACAAAAAGGAAGCCTACCTAACCTTCAGCATTTTGAACAGAATGACTTAACACGTTAGTTGCGATGGGTTAAACTGAAGTTCAATATTCAACTTGAATTTAAAGTCAAAAGTGATAAGCAAATTTGTAAATATCAAACATTAACTGGGCCTGTTAAGTACCATTAATTTAGAAAGGTTGTTAGAATTTTTCAAAACGACCCAACGATGGGTCGTTTCGCAGCAGGAAAAACCTAACTACGACCCACCGGTGGGTCATACCGCAATGAATGTGTTAAGGTAAGAAATATCGTGCTAAATTTCTAAACGAAAGTTCATCCCCTAAATGCACTCTTAAAAGACGAACAAGAAATAAAAGCTGTCTCTTTGCTTGTCTTTAATAATTGATACTAAATTAAACAGTCGTGAATCTCGTTCAGGGGCAAGTGTAACTCCATTTCAGATGCAGCACGTACACATTAAAACAATCATAATATCATAGCTACATTTATCCACAGATAATACTGTTAACGGAAATGTATGTTACCAAAATATAAACACTCAATGGTCGTGTTTAACGTAAAACCTTTCACTAAGTGCTTTGATTAAATAATAGTTTTTTTTCAATTGAACAGTATTTCAGACTTAATTTCATTCTTGAAGTCAATGTAACCAAAAAATTGCTTTACTGAGAAATTAATATGAAGTCTCATAGCTGCCCAGCTCAACACTAATTCAAATTTTTGCTGCTAGATATTCAAGCATGAAATTGTTCGTAATAAGTTCTGATAAATTCAAAACCATTGGGACTTGAAAGAAAACATCTGATATCAAAATTGAACTATAACTTAATGCTTCGAACAACATAACCTTACCTCACTCGACACTCCACAAATATTTTAAAGCAGAACCACCATTCTAACGTGGTGCCACTAAATGTGGTACCACCATTCCAACCAATACAGAACCACCATTCCAACCAATGCGGTACCACGAAATATTTCTGTCCCACTCCCAGCCTGACGGCAACGCCAGCAAAGGGCACGCACTTACTGTGTTGTAATCAATAGCACGAATACAAACAAGACTGAAATCCGCTTCCAAACTTTCAAGAGATTACAAATCGACTCCAGGCATACAACGGCAGGGAATAATTCTTGACGATTTAGGCTTTCCCTCCGAATTTCGGCGAAGATTTTCAGAGAGAGAGAGAGATAGAGGGAGAGAGTGGGAGAGAGAGAGAAGAGAGTCTCTATCCCTTTCTTTCTGTGTCTCTCGCTCGCAGCCATTAAGGAAAGATGCATCCGGTGAACCGAAGATTTATAAGAACGGCCGTCGGAAGAGCGAACGCTGGTATTTCAATTGCCATGCAGCGCATTTCGACATGGGGCGCGTAATGGCCTACAGTCCACCATATACGAATCACTAAACAAATTACGGGCCGGTCCACTTAATTACCTCTATCAATCCCTGTATAGACCAACACTCGAGGATATTTATTAAATGGAAGGATAGGGCCGGCCCAACTGACCGTGCATGCATCACAGCCACCCAAATATCCTAGGCTCTGCACAGCCGAGCTGTGTGTACACAAGCCAGTTCTTGTGTACTTGGGCTGGACAAACTCATGTGTACATGGGCTGGACCGACTCATGTATACATGGACTGGACTGGACAAAATCAAGTATACAAAGGCTGGAACAAATCATGTGTACATGAGCTGGACTAATTTGCGCGTACATGGGTTGGCCCAACTCTTGCGTAAATTAGCTGAACTGACTCACTCATACGTACATGAAATAGACTAACTCACGTGCACCAGGAGGTAACACAGAAATAACCCAAATGGGAAGTCCCAAACATGAATGACGATGCATGGGCACAAGAAACTTACAAAACTAAATGAAAAAAAAACAAGAAAAGCTACCACGGAAGCTGATCCAACAAGGCTTTAAGAAGCTGAAACTCGAGCCTCGGAGAGAAATACGGAAATGAACAGGTCGAATATATTCCGACATTCTACATTTACGAATCGAAACGCAGTTTTTCCTGCATAAAATGCTAGTGTCACGAAAAGTGCGAAGTTACATTAGTGAGCACCAGAAGTCAAACCCCTGGTGTAAATCCTATAGTACCATAATTAAATATAGGGAAATGTCACGAATACAAAAATAAGAACTTCAAATTCACAGCTCCATGAAATTTAGTAAGCAAATTTCTCCATACATCGACAGGTAATACGTCCCAGAGCAAAGACACGCGCATCCAAGCAAAGAAATAATTTGCGCTCACAATAAAATATGGCTGAATTAAGCTCAATTTGACCAACAAAGTTCGATCAAAAAGTTTAATTAGAATTGAAAGGGCTGGAGTTCACGCGTCGCACACTTCGCTACGTTACCATTCAGAAGAGCGGCGACGATACCCATTATCTGACTTGCTGTGCCGCTTCCAGCTCAGAGTTCGCCATTTACCTGCAAGAAAAAGTCAAACGTTAGTACAAAATCGGTAAAGAACTGTCATCCAAAAATCAAACGCAGGTAAAAAACAGTTGATAAACGGTTGCCGGAGAATCAAACGTAGGTATACAGGCACTGAAAAACGAATATCGAAAAATCAAACGCAGATATACAGTAAATAGAAAACGAATACCGAAAAATCAAACGTAGGTATAAAACAGCTGATAAACGATTACCGACAGAAACTCAAGAAAATACAATGGGTAGAGTAATATGTATTAGAAATTGAACTGTGGTTTACACACCTGAAAATCCCCATTTACCGGCGAGAAAAAGAAACAAGCGTTGATATGAAAACAGTTAAAAAACGATTACTGGCATAAAATTCAGAGAACCCAAAGTAAAAGATATGTTTAGTAGAAATTGAACTGTGGTTAACAGCACAAATAACAGATTCCCGATAACGGAACCGTAAATGAAGAAGTTCCAGAATTTATTAATGAGGTAAAAGTAACACTGACATTTTAATTTTCACGAACAAAAAAAATGTAAAATCGAGGCGAAACGTAACTCGATTTCGCGATATTTATCATCAAACAAGTACTCTCAAAAACTACAAGTGATAAAAATATAACATAGAAGAGACCATGGAAGCGCTATATTTATGCTGCAGCGGCTTTTCGTAAGCCCCTTTGCATAAAGCGCAAAAAAATCTATAAGGAGTTGCCTAAGCGACTTGAAAGCTTTTTCCTTCGTTTAATACAAGCCAAACAATGTCATTAATGATGCACTCTTCAAACGGGGGAAAAAAGCGCTGTATCTCCCGAGAGCGAATTTCCAAAAACCCTTCTGGCGAGAGCACACTTTTTTGCAAGACGAAAACTATCACGTCTGTGTTTTATGGTACGAAACATAAAGAACGGTACGATGAAGGCGACAAAACGAGGGGGAGTCCACGAGCGCGAAAGGAAACTTCACGAACTTCAAGGAACGAAAGAAAAGAAAACTTTACAGCACCACGAACAAATGCAGCAACAGGAGAAACACGGTGGAGGATCCCATTAGCGAAACAGAAGTGGTCATTATTTTTGTGAAGGAAATGCAAATTAAAAGACAATTTAAATGACTTTGGTTCACGAGGAATTTAAATACCGTATAAGAACTTTAAGAGATGAAGACCATTAGTTCAACTGATGATAAATTTAAAAGGCTGATGACTATAAACTTAGAAATTCTATTTAAAAACCTCCATTTATCTTATGAATCAATGACTATGACATATCGTACACGAACCAACACAGAATCAACCCCTAAAATTGGACAAAGAATAAAAAAATACAATCATCAGTTTCTGAAAATTTGATAACTGTTTGGTATGGTTAGTAGAAATGAGCTACTATATCCAATGTAGAAAATATGCAACTATAACTCGTGGAGAAAATGAACTGCTATGGTTGTGCAAAAACTAACTAGTACATTTAGTGCACAAAAATAGAAAGTAGAGTAAGCGTAGGGCACCTATAGCTAAACGAGGTAAAGATAGGATGAAAAATCCACGCGCTTTGAAAAACAGAACAATCAGCACGTTCAGGTTATCACCTGAGTGGAAAACACCATCGAATAGCTTGACAAAAACAAAAAGAGACTGCCGAAGGCGAATATTTTGAAGTTTTGCCCAAAGCTAATCTGTGATGATCAGCAGCAAAGATCGCTCGGCGAATACGAGATGGATGGCAGGTCGATAAATAGTAAGACCAATGGGAGCGGAGTCTCGAACTGCAGACGGTGACTGCTCATGTTAATAAAGAGGGTTCTATAAATGCCTGGGGCTGATATATGCGAACATAAACATACCCTGAAGTTGAGAGTTCATGTCGTTTATGTTTCAAAGAGACTTATTAAAAGCTCAGAATGATCAATATCGCAGTTCGAACGATGTTATATCCTTTTCTATACTTGGGCGTTGTGCTTCATCTTGTGTATTCATATCATTATAATTATTATTACATTAGTTCAGGGCTTCTTAGCCCAATTAAAGTGACCTCAAAAGAGCGAAGAGAAGGGACTATTGAGTATGGACTGTTGAAAACGGAGAATCAATGAACACGATGTGTTCCCATGCAGTATACCCTGCGCATGCGAACTGAAAGTATTTAGGAAGCGGAGGGAAGAACAAAGAAGAAAGAGAAAAAGGCATGAAAACTAAAAGACACGAAGTAGGGACGCTGTATAGAAGTCCTAAAGACATGTATTTATGGCTAATGACAACGTCGTGCATTACTCGTTCTAAGTTACAGATAAATGGCAGATGCTAGATCCATCAAAACGACACGCTGTTGATATTTTCCTAACAACCGCTCGTCACAAAACTGCGAGCGGCTTGGCAAATTAGCCGAGTTCACTGCCGAATCAATCAATCATGTGATAACATAATCGGTAAGCCCTTTCTAAGCGACGCAAAAATAAACCGCAAGTTCGCTGACTGATTACCGTGGTTTAGGAACACAATTCTAGGCAACATTGGGCAAAAAGAGTAAGTACGAGAAACCATAGTGAAATTAAGCAACTCACTATATTTTACAGGTGCACTTTCACCTAAAATCAATTGCAAAAATGAGATCAGATTAGATTAGATTAGTCGTTAGTTTTAGCCTCCCTACCCGCAGCAACAAATGCGATCCAAAGAGAGGAAGCAGGAAGGCACCATTTAGTATGGAGTTTAGGAAACGCAGAATCTACGCAGAAAGGGCATAGAAACAGTAAGTTGTGAAAGAAGATTATGAAACAAGACCAAAGTTGAAGAAGAAAGTAGTAGGAACTGAAAAACAGGACAGCAGTGAACCGAAAAAAGAAGGTCCTTAACATAACAAAAACATTTTATTTCAACAAAAAGAAATCCTACCAAACTCTCAGCTCAGGCCCTCACATTTTCCCCCTGGGGGCGCAAATGATATCAGGATTCTTTACAGATAGACTGTAATTTAGAAGCAAATGCGTAAAAAAAAGTTCTGGGACTCAAGTCTAATTTTTCGAAGGGCTCTAAACGACTCAAACTTGTTTCCACCTGCATGTGAGCAACGCAAGAACAAATGAAAACGAGTGTTCACCAAGTTTAACTTTTTTAACGATATGCGAAATCCTGACGCATTATAACCTTTTAACATTTTTTTACCACTTACAAGCTACTAACCCTGCAACTTTAAACGAAAAATTCAACGTTATTTCAGTAGGGTTGCTTGGCTAGAACCAATGTCGATTACAAGCAATCCAGTTTTGAAAACACGAAAGGAAAAATCCAGAGGTCGTTTGATTCTGATCTAAATTCGCGCAAAAATTTATAGCTACACATTCAAATGAATGCATGAATTTTTACAATACAAATTCTCACTCTGAAAAATATGATTCTTGGAGAGGAATCAAGACACACAGCAGAAAAACGAAATCTTTCAGGAGGACTTTAGATTCTTCTTCCAGGAATCGCATTATTTCTCTAGCCATCCAGTAAAAAAGAATCTTCCATAAGTCACGTTATTTCCTCGAAGTCTTCAGAGAGAAAAAAGGAAACCTGCACAAGTATGCCTACACGGGAGCAACAACCCTCGCACAGGAAACACTCAACATTTAACATCAATTGTTAATTATATTCGTAAAACACAGCATCTCTAGGATGGAAATTCACAGCGCTATCAGCACTTTACTAATAGGACGTGCAATAAACTCTGGCTGGTTCAATATTATAGCAAACAAGACCAATACTAACCATCACAAAGAAATCCCTACTGTAACCACCCACAGAAATCGATTATATCTCGACTGTATCGAGTGAAGTGCTCAGGAAAAGCAACAGACAGTCCGTCAGTTTCTTCATAAAATTTTTAGAAAATGTGATAATAATGTACAACCGTAAATATAACACAACTGTAAAAACATACACATAAAAATTTAATTACCACGCACACGCGTAACTGTCGCTAAAACCTTAGTTCTTCCAACACCTAAATACATAAGAATACAGGTCCCCTTATCTTAGCATTCTACTATCCCTAACAATCTTAATAATCCAATGCAATTAAACCACCTTCTGAATGAGAAAGGTCATAAATTTGCTAAAATAACCAGGACAAAATAGCAGAACTATCAACGTCGCGTGTATTATCTTGATTAGTCTTCCGGTTTCCATGCATTTCGGAATCCCAAAAATAACGGCACCGTCATAAACACAAATGAGATGCTGTGATAGCAGGATTGGGGTTTAGAGTATCTACGCTGAATTACCAAATTTCAGGACGGGACAACTCATTGCCGGCAGTTTGCTTAAAAAGTAAGACCCTTCCAGCTAAGGACGTGTACAAAATACATTTAGTTGATTTTACACAGAACGGATAGCCGAGTGAGTTGTGACAGCCCGTATTTGAGGGTGCACAATTGACTCTACGGCGGCCTTGCACCAGTTTTCGCGTGCGGTGCTAAAGTTAAGCCTTGCGTTGTACAGCATGCGTATCGCATTGTATTGTCGCCGGGGCTTATTAGCGGCGGCATTGAAAGGATAACAATGCGTTTGTTGTGCCGTTATCAGTTTGCAGTCGCGCTCATGCTAATAGAGGAAATTTACCAGTAGTACGAGTTGCCCTGGCAAAAGGAAATGGCTCATTCGAGCTCGGCGTGCAATGGCTCGTGATCCGGGCAATGAATGTGCATCTGCATTAGCCTCTTTTTCAGCCTAAATATACAGTTCTCGCGCAATCAATGCAGGTGACATTCACATGAACAGGTCGATGCCCTTCCGCGAATTTAAAACCCAAAGCTAACGCAGCAAAAGAAAAACAGGAGAAACTCAGGTTGGTACAAAACTAATGTCTGATGATAAGAACAGATGTTTAAAATTAGATTCGTCAATTATTTACATTCCGTGCAATACATTTCTGTGACTGAACTAAAAGGTTTTCTTTCAGATTTATTATAAATATTGTCATCTAAAGATAACATAACAACTGTTCTACAAAACTCTCAGCTCGGGCCCTCACGTTTTCCTCTTGGGAGTGCTAATTCCCATAGTTACAATAGTTGTCTCCCCCTGAGGGGTTGATGCAGCCGAACACTAAAAAAAATGCATGAACAAACTAGAATATGACCTAAGCCATTGAGCAGTGGTCACACTCGATATGATGTTACGTAATCAACATATTGCATTACACGCCGACAACCAACCAGTTTCGGGCAAGATTTGTACTCGGTTGCTATTTATAAGCCAAATATCACGTACAACAATGACAAAACACATGCACATATTTGAATAGTAGATACTGCGAAGTCCTCCGGTCAGATTGGGGGTATGGGGACGGTTCAGCAGTCTCAACCGACGTGTTCTAATTGAGCCGATCATCCTTCCATTTGCAAGATAATAAACCTGAAAGAGACGCGTCGGACATTTCGCGCTAAACTAAGCATTTAATTCCCTCTTGACACCAGGCAAATGGCACAACGCAGAGTTCAGTAATTGGGCTCAATAACTCACAGGCAAGTTGGAAAGTGCAATCTGATGGGCGAACGCCAGGCCACTTCAATTCAGCGCTCGCACCATCTTCTCCTCCGGTTGATGAGTCGGTGCAGCTATGGTGTGAGGTCTACCACACTACAGCATGAGATCTACCTCTACCTAGTACTATTGCGTGAGGTCTACCACACTGCAGCATGAGATCTGCCTCTAGCTAGTACTATGGCATGAGGTCTGCCACACTACAGCATGAGATCTACCTCTACCTAGTACTATAGCGTGAGGTCTGCCACACTACAGCATGAGATCTACCTCTACCTAGTACTATTGCGTGAGGTCTGCCACACTACAGCATGAGATCTACCTCTACCTAGTACTATAGCGTGAGGTCTGCCACACTACAGCATGAGATCTACCTCTACCTATTACTATAGCGTGAGGTCTACCACACTACAGCATGAGATCTACCTATAGCTAGTACTATAGCGTGAGGTCTACCACACTACAGCATGAGATCTACCTATAGCTAGTACTATAGCGTGAGGTCTAGCACACTATAGCATGAGATCTGCCTCTAGCTAGTACTATAGCGGGTGGTTAGGTTACTACGGGATAGAACTCATTTCCATAGATTTAATTTAGCGATAAACACCCAATTTGTACGTCTCAAACTGCACCTGCGTAGGCGATACATGGCGGTAGACCTCACGCTATAGCAGCAACGACGAGTCCGCGTGATCACGGCGCAGGCAAATTTCAGCAGCTCAAATGAGTTCCATTGAAGGAATTCAGTGTTCAGGCAAGGCCTTGGCAGTAAAAACTTGTCTTCAAAATTAAACATGGTTCAAAAAGAGACATCTTTCGAAAATCGGTGAAGTTTTTGGAGTCAGAACAAAGATGAATCGATATTTAGCTACAACTAAATTAAATGACGCTTTCTGAAACACGAGGGAAAGATATCACTAGGGAGAGAAACTAAATCCGATGACGCTATAATTAAGTTGAGTGACGTGCCAGAACAAAGCAGCCGACCGTGGAAAAGCTTTCCTTTCTCTCGTTGGAAACAAATGCGTCGAATAAAGAAGGCTAGCGAAAAAATAATCCTATTGAATCCCCTTCATCTCGCATTTCCTGATTTAGACTCGAATCAAGTTATTCAGCCACACCAACTTACTTTCGCTGACATCATCCGAGAAAATAAACTTCCCTCAAAAAACTATCCTTCCTTCCGATTCCTTCGAAAGAGCATTAATGCCAGATTTCCTTTTCTCGGTGGACAAATTCGATTCCGAAAATTCCATTGGAGCGTCAAGAAAATCGATTCTGAAATTTCCTTGGCCGGCACGACGGTGCCTCAGGGTTCTCGGCCTATTACTTCCGCGGAGCTCAAATAGCAACGACCGAAGTGTTCGGATATTTATGGACCTTCCACCACCACGATAAAGTTAAAGGAAAAATTGTCTGGCCCAGAGGTTCGCTCTTCGGTAATACAAGCGAGCGCCGAGTCAGCTTTACACACTGTATTATCGGCATCTCGTGGCCGAGCCAATGACATCGACGGCGACTTGAAAAAATACGCACCTGAAGCCATCACACAGTCAAAAACACCTGGACGCTAATTGTGAAGAACCGAACCATGAGAGGTGGGGAGTGAGCTGTGAGGCGAGTACTTCCAGGCCAATGCAATGTTACTCATGATCAACTGAGGAGTTCAATGATAGTGTACCGTACTGTTATCTACTAAAAAACGCATATACCCTCCAGTATGAATAAAAATAAATACATTCACAAGCTTGAGATGTTGCATAAAAATATTCAAAATAAGTACTCCGTAAGAAAGGGTATAAAATAAGCGCTTTTTCGTGTCCAATATCAAATGAAACTTTTTTCTAGATCAGTCGACCGTGAAAACAAGACTTTGGTTGCTGCAAACTTGAACGGTAGTTGCGCTGCGACTGGAAACATTTTAATATACCAATATTGGAAAGATTAAACTATAAGTTAGTTTAACCTTCCTCTAACAGCAACAAGCGCGTTCCAAGAAGAGGAAGGAGGAAGGCACCATTGGCACCTTAATTTTAGTATAAACTTGAGGCAACGCGGAACGTGAGGTGCATAGAAAAAGTAAAATAAGAAAGAAGTCTAGGTAACAAGATAAAAGTGGAAAAGAAAGTAGTAGGTGCTGGAAAACCGGACAGCCGTGAACCGAAAAAATATCATGTTTGCCATTACAAAAATATTTTATTAAAAGAAAAAGAAGGCCTACTAAACTCAAAGCTCGGGCTTCACATTTTCTCCCTCTGAATGCCAATTCTCATTGATACATTAGTTATTTCCCATGAGGGGCTGAAATTGAAAAAATCTGACATCGTAACAACGGTGAACACCTAACCTCTACGTAGTTTGAAATTTCGAAAGGAAAGACATAAAATACTTCCTGAAACTCCACCTTAGAATAAGATAATTCAGTATTCTGAGAACCTCTATAATAAGTCGGCAACGTGCGTTAATAAAAATATCCCTTTAATTAAGGAAGTCAAAATTCCACGAAGCAATTAAAAGATTAAAAACTATGCGCAGAAGATGGAACCATCATTACTCGTCTAACAATACTGGAATTGCAAAAAAAATAATTCGTTTACAGCGACCTAAATAAATTACATCGTCGTTACAATTGAATAGGTCATAATAGAATAGAGAATAGTAAAGCCTCACTGCAAATGAAATTGAAACTCACCTCACCCTTGAGGAGCATAAATAGCTCAAGGCTCGACCCAGTATAACTTTTTCGCCGCCTGCATGCATGTTTTTCGATGCCCAAGTAATTAAATCGTTTGGGCGGCAAAAAATATGCATGCTCCGGCAAAAAGCTAGACTGGGAATAGTGGGGCTCAAGTAACGACAAATTAGAAAATTAATCGGAAGGGAGATTTCAAAATTCAGGTTTAGGAGTCCTCTTTCAAGCTGAACTCGTATATTCAAAACATGAGTCCCATTGACAACGAAGCTTACGGAATCAAAAACTTGGTCTTGGGCATGGAGTGAAAGAGGAAATGCAGCTCAAAAGAAAATTTAAAATATAAGTTGGCCAGGAAGCCCACATTCCGTAAAAATGCAAAATTCCACACATTCACGCAAAATTCCACAAATTTACACAAAATTCCACGCATTTACGTAAAATTCCACAAATTTACACAAAATTCCACGCATTTACGCAAAATTTCGTACATTTATGTAAAATTCCACGCATTTACGCAAAATTTCGTACATTTATGTAAAATTCCACGCTTTTACGCAAAATTTCGTACATTTATGTAAAATTCTACGCATTTACGCAAAATTTCGTACATTTATGTAAAATTCCACACATTTACGCAAAATTCACGACATAATACGCAAAATTCACATTGAATACCATAAATGCCGAAGCCCAAGGAAGCAAAACTCGGGAAAAGAGAAAATGTAGCTCAAGAGAAACTCCTAAATTCATCAGATCGCGGATTTTAGGTTTTTGTCTTAGAAGAGCAAACGACTGCCAAGAGAAATGGGAATAGGAATCAGGGGAGCAGACGGAAGTCCGCACTCCGAAGCACAGCAGTTGAAGAACGACTCTGCGATCGCAGGGGCACCTCACCCCTGAGGGGGGAATTTTAGTAGATCCAAAAGTGGTGCAGTTTTCCAGAGAAATTCTGCTTCAAGGCTCAACCTGAAACCCAAAGTGGGGCAGTTTTCCAGGAAAATTCAAGTTTAAAGCTTAATTTGAAACCAAGAGAGTGCAGTTTTTCAGGGAAATTCTGGTTTAAAGCTAAATCTGAAACCAAAAGAGTGCAGTTTTCGTGAGAAATTCTGGTTTAAATCTAAACCAGAATTTAAAGCCTCTTTCTAAACGGAAGTTCAAAAGAACTGATATCTTAGAAACACGTTGATATTCAGCTATCAATAGCTATATCAACGCAGCGTTCGTTTGGACAGAAATATTCATGTCGAGCGAATGCGGAAAAAATTCTCAGCTAAGATGAAACAGAAACAAAAAAAGCAGCTGAATTGTCTGAACAGCAATGAAATCAGGCAGAAATTTTACGGAAAATATCAAAACACACTAGTAAAAGGATTTACGCCGCGCTACAAAAATGCACTAGATCAAAATCTTAGCAGAAACCATAAAAAGAGAAGCAAAGAGAGAGAATGGAAACAATATAGGATTAATTGAAAACAATTTGGCACCATCACAGAATTACAAACTGCAGTGCATACCCTAGCAGAACAAAAGAGTAGACGTCTATATCAAATAAAGCAGCAACAAAATCTCAACAACACCAACTTCCAAGCAAGGAAAGGACGATCTCGGAAAGGACAACACGGAGGGAGGGAGAAAGGAAAGAAGGAAGGAAGGGAGTCTTCAAATAAGACAGAGGAGCAGTAAAGAGCGATGAAGAAGCAGATAAATCACGGTCGATGGTTATGGTGGCACATCAAAGTCTCACGCCGGTGCCTCAATCAAGGCAAGTGCCAACAAAAAAAATCGGAACGCGCTCGTCGCTGCATGCGCCTCATCTATGCGAAAGCATCAGTGATAAGCTCTCCGTATCGAAAGGCGTCATTACACATTGTCTCCTTCTCAGGACCTGGCCTTCGCAGGTGCTCACTTGAAAATGGTGGTGCTGAAAGCCGTCCCATCGCTCGACTACTTGCTCTTTTCGCCGGAAGGATTTGGGGAAATTTCACCTGTGTACGGGGAGTGATTGTGATGCAGAAGTGACGGTTTTCGCGCTTGTTTCAGGTAGAGTTCATCGTTGCATGTTCATGCACTTCTGTTATGAATGCAGAGCGGCATTTAAACTGGGACTGTAAAGTGATATTCTACTGTGACAGAAATAATGGTGCACTCTATTTATAACTTCCGAATAGTAGAACAAGCAAGGATTGCGAGGAAAGGAAAGATGACATTTTGAAACCGCAAATTAAAACTTATCGTACAGCATTTCCTGAATAACGTGTTTCATACTGAAACGAAAAAAATTCTAACCTTGCACATCATCGTGGTCATCATGAAGCTTAGATTAATGAATACAAGAAAAAACACATCAAACATTAACCTTCTGAGCAACTGTACGGAAACGCACAGGAATTCAAGCTTTGTTTCTCGATTTACTTACTTTCGAATGAAATTCGTTCAAAAATATCACTCAGCATGGAAGTAAAGGCTGAGTTATTTTTTGCGTAATTTTATTTTGAAAAATCGAAAACTCAAAATTTTTGGCTAGACGGAAGATACCACCCCCCCCCCCGTCCTCATAGGACCCACAATCTCAACACATTTCATGCAGAAGGACCCACCGGTGGTCACTGAAGGGATTTTCCTACTGCTCCTCGATCTGCAATCACTAAACTTTTACGAATTTTTTACTCAATTTTATGTAAGCTAAATGAAGGTACGATCTAGTTAATGTCATCTATTTTTAAAATTGCTGAATACAATTGACTTCAAATTAGAATTGAATACTGATTTGAGTTTAACCCATCACAGGAAACGTGTTGATCTGGAGTTGTACCCTATTTTGTAACTCTCCAAAGAGCTCACATGGACTAAGTGTAAGATAAAAAATATACCATATGATTAATTTCTTCGTGGAGCCGTCACGCAAGGCTGGGAGATGGTTACAGAACTTGCAGCGACAATTTGCAGTTGCATCGAACAGCGAAGCGCTCGCTCCGAATTTCAATGAGGAATGAAGAGTCTCGTATACACAGGGTGTCACCAAAAAATGTACCCACTCTTCGAATGCCCAGTACTAGTGTATTTTGTTTTGGTGTAGGTATTTATTGACATAGATAAAATTCTATTTAGTTACATCAAAGAAAAGAATACTGAATTCAAGAGAATTAGATGTCGTAAAAGAAACTTTGTCGAAGAAGAAACATAAATATAAAATTCGTAAATAGTCATCAAGGAGATTTTGAGTACATTTTTAGGGATTCCTTGTAGATGTTCGTTAATCCGCAAAATAAAAACGAATGAGGAACTGGCGAAACAGAAATACAATGAAACATAAAATGAACGGGTAAGATGGGAGAAGCTATTGATAATTCGACAAGCTTAGTCAAGTCCTACTTACTCAAAATTAGGCCTTAATTACTCACAAGGAAGTCTTAATTACTCCCAAGGAAGTCCTACTTACTCACAATGAAGTCTTAATTACTCACAATGAAGTCTTAATTACTCACAATGAAGTCTTAATTACTCACAATGAAGTCTTAATTACTCACAATGAAGTCTTAATTACTCACAAGGAAGTCTTAATTACTCACAAGGAAGTCCTACTTACTCACAAGGAAGTCCTACTTACTCACAAGGAAGTCTCAATTACTCACAAGGAAGTCTTAATTACTCACAAGGAAGTCCTACTTACTCACAAAAAAGTCCTACTTACTCACAAGGAAGTCCTACTTACTCACAAGGAAGTCCTAATTACCCACAAGGAAGTCTTAATTACCCACAAGGAAGTCCTCCTTACCCACAAGGAAGTCCTCCTTACTCACAAGGAAGTCCTCCTTACTCACAAGGAAGTCCTCCTTACTCACAAGGAAGTCCTACTTACTCACAAGGAAGTCCTCCTTACTCACAAGGAAGTCCTCCTTACTCACAAGGAAGTCCTCCTTACTCACAAGGAAGTCCTCCTTACTCACAAGGAAGTCCTCCTTACTCACAAGGAAGTCCTCCTTACTCACAAGGAAATATCCACCAACTGCCTAACGTAAACCAAACACAGGCGACACTCAATAATGCAAGTACTATGCGCACACACAAACATGACGTACCGCTATCTCGACACGAGCGTAAAAAAATGCAGCGCTAAGGCAAAAATTTACACAAAGGCGGCGCGTACGCGTTGATGCTTTGCTGCTGAAAACCATACAAATGCTGAAAGATGAGAGACAATGGACCGGCACCAAGATGCTCAAAAGAAGCAAACACGAATAAAAAAAAGGCGATGAAGGCTGGCAAGGAAGGAAGAGAAGAAGGCCGGCAAGGAAGGAAGAGAAGAAGGCCGGCAAAGAAGGAAGGAAGAAAGGAAGGCGATGAAGGAAAGAAAGGAAGGAAGAGAGCAAGGCGATGAAGGCCGGCAACGAAGGAAGAAAGGAAGGACGGCCGCAGGGTGGCGTTAATCGTCGCCTTAACTCGGCAAGCATCAGAGCTCGAATATCTTTATCGAAAATCGAAGAGACCCAATCTCGGCAGAAGTACGCGTTTGTTTAGAAACTCGAGAAAACACACGATTTCTTGAGCACCACCAAAAATGCTGTTTCAGGACTATTGGGAGACCATCAGTCATGTGACGGGCTCCGAACGCGAATGAAGTTCGATTTTAGAAGACCGTTAACTCGAGGCTTCCCTCCTCACATCGGCCATGATAAATCGACCCGTAGATTTGGCGACCGCTCGCTGGCTTAACTTCTCCCCAAATGGGGGCACTCGCAGCCGTTTATGAGAACCTGGGTAATACTCACTCAAAGATTCGCGTCACTCACCGCAGAGACATCAAACTTGTTTTCAGCTGTTAGTCGCAAACACACTGAACTGTGGTGCTGATTTGAGAGCAGCTGAGGTGCTGATCTAAGAGCAGCTGTGGTGCTGATTTGAGAGCAGCTGAGACGCTGATCTGAGAGCAGCTGAGACGCTGATCTGAGAGCAACACTCAGACTCAAGCAACTGAGAGCAGTGAATCGATTTGAACTTCTCTCCTAAACTATTTTGCAAAAAACTCAACTCCAACTTCAGCGGCGGTGAACTTGTCGCATGAATAATAATTTTAATATAGAATAACATTAATTCAACCTAGAAAAACCATTTTTAAACTAAATTTTGCACCTTGAATAAGCAGCACAAACAAATTTTTGCAATAGAGTCAAAAATGGTTTTAAAAAATATTCACTAATGAAGCCGCAAGTAAAAAAGTATGATACTATAAAAATATTTTTCCTGCTTGTCTCGCAAAATTTAAATACTGAGAATTGATCGACGAGTCCTTGGCTCGCTGGCAAACATCATAAAAGCGCTCAAGAAAGTGCATCAACTACAAGATAAAAAGCCTAGAAAATAAATGAAGATAAGGCAACCACTACAACGGTTACTCAAAAAATTTTCAAATAATTTCAGCGAAGCTTAGGAAAGATGCAAGAGAAAAATAGAGAAACCAAAAAAGTACGCTTACTTGACAAGACTTTCAGGTCATGTCGCATACACAAAATAATTCATACATGTTCACGGATACTAACACAAAATAGTTCAGAAATGTTCACTGATATAAAATAATTCAGACACTCACACAAAATAATTCAGACACTTACACTGACACTAACACAAAATAATTCAGACACGTTCGCAGACGCTACACATGACGTACAAAAACACACAAGCGATGAAACAAGGGGGCTGCGAAGCGCCAGAAATTCATGTATCTCGCAGGGTTTATGCATGGGGGGGCACACAAGACGAGCGCAGGCCCGGGCGGTGCCGAACATAGGCAATAATGCTTCTAAAACAAACAAAGAGTCCTTTGATTACGCGTCATAACTCAAGGCACCCTTGACAGAGTGACACAAACTTGCAGTATAATATCGGAGCGCTGAGCGCGAAAAATCCTCTCTGCTGTATCAGGAACAGGCGCGTCACAGTGAGGTCTACACTCTCCGTATCACATGATAATGCTCGATAAAACACTAAAAACAGAGAACCTGGTGTTAGGTGACTTCAACACTTATCACGATAGAGTCTTGGTAACAACCACAAAATACTCGGTAAAAGTATGCTGATAATACGTTGCTAAGATACAAGGGCAAGTTACTGCGATATGTGATGCTCAGCTGGACTTATATTAAGGTCATAAAGATAGTGTAAGTACATGTGAACGAGAACGTTCGTATTAGACTCATGAATATTAATTCGCCCAGAATAATGAACACAGAAGTAGCCTAAACTCCAAGTTTTACGTTCTTTTCATGGGCAAAATTATTTTAGCTTAGCCACAACGATTACGGAGACGTAAGAAAAGATTTCAGGAAGGAAACCGTATTTCGAGCTATTTGTATAATCCGGTCACGTATAAAGTTTCACTCTCCGTAAAACAACGAATAAAATTCAAATAAAATGAACCACAAGTGTAACAATGTAAAGAAAATACGCTGGGACAACTAGTCTTTTAGATATTTATCCCCCACACGCAGAACAGTTTTATTCAAGGATAAATTCAGCTACGCTATTTTGAGTGCGTCAATTAGCAGAGATAGGGAAGGCGTGTGGAGTCGCATAGCGTGTCTCACATTCCCCTGCTCCCCAATAAAAAGCGCGAGGTAATTTCAACAATCAAAGCTAACAGATTCACGAGAAAAAGTTGCCTAATTCAGAGTACAAAAGTTGAGGGCTGCTATCGCCTACAACCCTCGAACGAGCTGTGTGTGAACGCCCAATCTTTCTTGACGTCAATACCAAGTTCAGTACAACCGTGAATCACGCAAAAAATTCATCAATAAAATCCACCCTTGAGCAGATATATTCAGGTCCACTGAGTGGCCTGAGATAAGCCCGAGCAGACGCTAAAACATGACAAGCAGTGCTGCCACTACGTACTCAATCACCTTATATGTTTATGGATATGAGTAGCAGTGCTACCACTACGTACTCAAACCTTATATGTTTATGGATATGAGTAGCAGTGATACCACTACGTACTCAATCACCTTATATGTTTATGGATATGAGTAGCAGTGCTACCACTACGTACTCAAACCTTATATGTTTATGGATATGAGTAGCAGTGATACCACTACGTACTCAATCACCTTATATGTTTATGGATATGAGTAGCAGTGCTACCACTACGTACTCAAACCTTATATGTTTATGGATATGAGTAGCAGTGATACCACTACGTACTCAATCACCTTATATGTTTATGGATATGAGTAGCAGTGCTACCACTACGTACTCAAACCTTATATGTTTATGGATATGAGTAGCAGTGATACCACTACGTACTCAATCACCTTATATGTTTATGGATATGAGTAGCAGTGCTACCACTACGTACTCAAACCTTATATGTTTATGGATATGAGTAGCAGTGATACCACTACGTACTCAAACCTTATATGTTTATGGATATGAGTAGCAGTGCTACCACTACGTACTCAATCACCTTATATGTTTATGGATATGAGTAGCAGTGCTACCACTACGTACTCAATCACCTTATATGTTTATGGATATGAGTAGCAGCGCTACCACTACGTACTCAAACCTTATATGTTTATGGATATGAGTAGCAGTGCTACCACTACGTACTCAAACCTTATATGTTTATGGATATGAGTAGCAGTGCTACCACTACGTACTCAAACCTTATATGTTTATGGATATGAGTAGCAGTGCTACCACTACGTACTCAATCACCTTATATGTTTATGGATATGAGTAGCAGTGCTACCACTACGTACTCAATCACCTTATATGTTTATGGATATGAGTAGCAGTGCTACCACTACGTACTCAAACCTTATATGTTTATGGATATGAGTAGCAGTGCTACCACTACGTACTCAAACCTTATATGTTTATGGATATGAGTAGCAGTGCTACCACTACGTACTCAATCACCTTATATGTTTATGGATATGAGTAGCAGTGCTACCACTACGTACTCAAACCTTATATGTTTATGGATATGAGTAGCAGTGCTACCACTACGTACTCAAACCTTATATGTTTATGGATATGAGTAGCAGTGATACCACTACGTACTCAATCACCTTATATGTTTATGGATATGAGTAGCAGTGCTACCACTACGTACTCAAACCTTATATGTTTATGGATATGAGTAGCAGTGATACCACTACGTACTCAATCACCTTATATGTTTATGGATATGAGTAGCAGTGCTACCAATACGTACTCAAACCTTATATGTTTATGGATATGAGTAGCAGTGATACCACTACGTACTCAATCACCTTATATGTTTATGGATATGAGCAGCAGTGATACCACTGCGTACTCAATCATCTTATATGTTTATGGATATGAGCAGCAGTGATACCACTGCGTACTCAATCACCTTATATGTTTATGGATATGAGTAGCAGTGATACCACTACGTACTCAATCAGCTTTATGTTTATGGATATGACTAGCAGTGCTGCCGCAACGTACTCAATCACCTTATATGTTTGTGGATATGAGTAGCAGTGATACCACTACGTACACAATCACCTTATATATTTACGGATATAAGTAGCAGTGCCACAAATACGTACTCAATCACCTTATATGTTTATGGATATGAGTAGCAGTGATACCACTACGTACTCAATCACCTTTTTAAATTTATATGTGACTTGGCAATGGTGAGCAAGCGACCGTCACAAATGAAACCCTCATCAGAACTGTGTTTTTTAGCGTTAAATGAGGCTTTGAAGATAATACTGCTCGATCAACACTGAGACACGTTAAAAAAATTCCTAGTATAATGCAGTTTAAAAACACAAGAAACGACACCACGAACGATGCAGGTTAGGAAGGAGAAAACATAAAAATAATAAACGTCGTCCTTCTAATTTGAAAGTTTAACACCAAGGCGAGAACTTCAGAACGTTTTACGATGACTAAACCAAAACAGATCATTTTGAAGAACATAAAATGAAATTTATTACACCGTTTTGCAAACAATTAACTCATAAAAAAGTTGCAGAATGATCGATGACACAGCTGCTGCAGCTACTACATTTTTCTACTTCAGCTATGCATTTGTTCAGTTTTTTTTCACGCGTAAACGATTTCAGCAGAACTTTGCAGGCTCCTGACTATTACTGAACTGTTGACCAAATTGAGTATCCCTTTTAGGAAAAAGAGAGCAATAATTTTTTCAGTGTGAAAATGCAGGAAAACAAGCGAACCGCAACATATTGGGTTCCAAAGTCAGTGAAGGACAGGCAAACCAAACACGAACATCCCAAGCAAGTGAACGACGGACAAACTGAACATGAACATCAAACATTTCAAGCAAATGAAGGATAAGAAAACCAAAAACGAACATCACAAATAAGTGAAAGGCGCACAAACTAAACATAAAAATCAAACATTTCAAGCACGTGAAGGACAAGCAAACGAAAAACGAACATCACAAATAAGTGAAGGACTAACAAAGCAAACACGAACATCGCCATGAAATTAGCGCCTGAGAGCACTTCGTGACAAGCACAAGGAGCCACGAAAATTACTCGCAGGACCTCCAATGGAAGCCATACCAGAGTCTCGAACGGCTGAACTCGTTCGTGACTTAAAATCCAAGGACGCAAAACAACTAAAGTTTGTGTTCAATGAGCCTCATAACCTTTAATACGGGGCGAGTTCTTCGCACAAGGATGATCCTGTTTGGCCAAGGGAAGAGTGACTTTTTGTCTCGTACTCAACAACGTACAATTATATCAAGGTCCGCCTCGGCTCGGTCTCCGTCTTCACAACCGTGGAAATAGAACAAAGAACGAAGAGTACTCTTCCATTTATGAAATTATTGAAATAAAAGGTACATGAGACGGATTAAAATAATATTTTTTAAAAATGCGCTACCAATGGAATGACGAAAGATAAAAGAAATTGTTTTAGTAGGAATGAAATGAATAGTTACAAATAATAAATTGAAGCGTGATTCATTGTGAACTAAAGATTAGATTAGATTAGATTATAAGTTAGTTTAAGCCTCCCTAACCGCTAAAAAAATAGAGCGTATCGAAGAGAGGAAGGAGGAAGGCACCATTTAGTATGGAGATTAGAAAATGAGGAATCTATGCAGAAAGGGCATAGAAACAGTAAGATGGGAAAGAAGTTCATGAAATAAGATAAAAGTTGAAGAAGAAAGTCAGAGGTGCTGAAAAACAGGACAGTAGTGAACCGAAAAAAAGGTGGTCCTTGACATAACAAAAAACATTTTATTTCAACAAAAAGAAGGCCTACCTAACTCTCAGCTCGGGCCCTCACATTTTTCCCCTGGGAGCGCTAATTCCCATAGATACAATAGTTGTATCCCCCTGAGGGGTCATTGTGAACTAAAGCTATTCGTGATCAATAAAAGGAATATGAAATGAAATCTTGAAAAACACAGCCGCAATTAATGCCCAGTTTCAACACTGCATTAAACAAAAAATTTTACAATTGCTGAAACATGGCTAACAAAGTTCAAAGAAGAAGATATACCCGTAATATGATCAACAAATTAACAGCAAAATTATAATACTAAAAGATAAAATAACTTAAAAAAAACCTAAGCACACATGATTTATTTGCAGACGAGGACAGACAGACACACAAAAAAACGAAAGATTCAAGACTGCATTTTGTTGGAGAGATAAGCTCTCTTCGTATGAATGCTCGCTTCGTGAAGAGTCATTAATACTCGCATTTTTACACGCAACATTTTCTTTAGCCAATAACAAGAAGTAAGAACTATCATGCATGAATTGAAATCAATATAAGTTACTAAAATCGAGAGGCTTCACAAAATAATGGGCAGTATTTCAAGTCGCAAGTGCACTCCAGCCGACAAGGCAACTTAAGCACAATAAAAAATCCCACACACATCACACTTATTATGCAAATTCGAGCAGTATACTACAGCCTCATACCTAAATACGAGACTTCATATGACTTCATCTCAACATATATTGTGTAAAACAAACTAAAAACCGAATAACGAAGCCTAACGGCAGAACAAATAAATGCTTACGCTCAATTTCCCGAGTGAAAAATAGGTCTTAGCGGCAGGATAAAGAGCCGAGCACACACAACCGTTGAAATGAAATGCAAAGCAGGCCGAAATGCAAAGCAGGCCGTTCGACTCAACCACTTTTATAGGCATTAGAATACTTATGGTGGCGTTTCCACCAATTAGATATAAGGCCCATCGCATAAAGAAAATTTTCATAAATTGTATACGGACAATTTTTATTTCCAAAAAGTTGATACCATGTTGAAACAACATTCAATCAAATATTATACTGAAAATATGCTTTTTCTTTCTTTCTTTCTAGAGATACCAAGAGTGCAAACGCAGTAGGTGTCCTTGCAGGAGAGACTCCAGCAATATTCGAGAATATTGGGTCGCATCAAGCACAAGAAAATTAAATTAGACCTTAATCTAAGCCTCTCACACCGCAAAAAAGGTGATTCGAGTAGAGGAAGGCATAATTTAGTGTAGAATAGAGGGAACGGGGAATTTATGCATGAGGTGTCCTCCCACCACACAAGATCCACCGCGCACAGAAACAGCAAGTTAGGAAATAATGTAGTTCACGAAACATGATAAAAGCTTATGAAGGAAGCAAGAGGGGCTGAAACCAGGACAGCAGTGAACCGAAGAAAGACGGCTCATAATAAAACAAAAAAAACATTTTATTTCAATAAATTGCAGGTCATCTTAACCTTTAGCTCGAAACCTCACATATTCCCCCTAAAATAGTTGTATCACCCTGAGGGGTTAGGAGACAATGAACGCAATTCTTGAAATAGTGTCGCTCTTGAAATGAGGTCGATTTTGAAGACATGAAAATTTATGAAATGCAGCAACACGAGCCACACAATGCATGTCATTATTCAACTTCCTGATTAACGCGATCGACTTCTTCACACGATAAAATGCATCGAACTTCGAGAATGGATCTGTCACTCGCCTCAAGCAACATTACAGACGAGACGCGCGTTAAATAAAACACCTCACCCAAAATGGGAGCAAAAATGGCACGTGAAGGCAAATTCCGAATTAACCAAAGAGGGCATGCAACCCCAATCCGACCGAGTCAATTGCAGATACTTTCTATTCCCAGGCCTCGTAAATTATTCGCCGACACGAGCATTTCCTGGCTAGAGCTCATATTATTTTAATAAATCATAAGCTCGATTATTATGGCGCTATTGGGAAATATATTTGCTGAAAAAGCGAGTTCTTGGCTTCTCATTCTGCGGCGGCTGAGCATTAGGCGCCACTAAACACATTTTAGGAATGCTGCCCTCGCTCCAAGAGCCTATATTTACTGCAACGCCATCCCACCCAAAAAATAAAAATAAATAGAAAAAATAAGAGGAGCCTGAGATTATGCCCACCATTTCTGCCTCTTTCATCTTGGCCAAATTTCTTACGATTCACTAGGCTCCATTGTAGAGAAGTAGCTTTTTTTTTCTGACGCGGACACCGCGTGGGTTGTTAGCAAGGACTATAAAATGTAGGAAGGGAGAAGTGAACGAATCACTACATAGAAACTATAACATTAAAATTCCCCGTGAGATGCCAGCTCTTTTCATTTTTCATGGACACACAAAAATTCTCTCAAATGCATGCACGAAAATTCTCCCAAATGCATGCACGAAAATTCTCCCAAATGCACGCACGAAAATTCTCCCAAATGCATGCACAAAAATTCTCCCAAATGCATGCACAAAAATTCTCCCAAATGCACGCACGAAAATTCTCCCAAATGCATGCACGAAAATTCCCCCAAATGCATGCACGAAAATTCTCTTACGAGCGTGAAACATTACAATTCTTTTTCACGCACGGGATATTGAAATTCTCCTATACGCGTACACGAAAATTCTCGCACACGTACGAAACACTGAAATTCTCCTTCACGCATGTAAACAATTCTTTCACACGCATGAAAAAATTTCTTCTACACGATCGGAACATGAAAAAATTTCCTACACCTTCAGGTCACCGAGTTCTTTCTGCCATTGGCAGAAAAGCTCGAACAGGTAATATAAGGGCAGACTTTTTAGGAAATGATCCTCCCATTCAGCGGTGGACTCCGCTACACTAAAAGCGGTCAAAAATGTGTAAACAAAATGCCTAATTCGGAGAAAAAATTGCTAGACACAAAAATGAGCAACAATTTGTAAATACCTAACGTACCTCAATGTCTAATGCAATTTTATACTTCTCTTTCTAAATACTTCTATGTACGATTTTATATTATTATTATATAAGAAAGTTTTAGCCTCCCTTAACCCCGACAAAGATGTTCTAAGAGAGGAAAGAGGAAGGCACCATTTAGTATGGAGTTGAGGGAACACGGAATCTATGCACAAGGTGCACAGAAACAGTAAGCTAGGAAAGAAGTTCATGAAACAAGAAAAGAGTTGAAGAAAAAAGTAGTAGGTGCTGAAAAACAGGACAGCAGTGAACCGAAAAAATATACAAAAACAAAACCTATTTTATTACAACAAAAAGGAAGTCTCCCTAACCTTTAAGCTCGGGGCCTCACATACGATTTTATATTATACTTAAACGTTAGAATAAATTATAAATTCCATTAAGCCTCTCTAACCACAACGGTGTTCCCAAGAGAGGAAGGAGGAAGAGCACCCTCAAGTATGGAACTCAAGGAACGGAGAATCTATGCACAAGGTGTGTCGTCACACCCTGAAAAATAGAAATAGCAAAAGTGAAATTTGTAAGATAAGATGACAGTTGAAAATGGAGATAATATGGAATGGAAAATTAACATTCTACAACTAAAGTATGGCCAGCCTAACCATCAGCTCGGGACATAACATCGGGTAGCGCTAACTTCCATAAAAAGAACTGTTAGATCCCTGTGCCGAGTATAACGCTAGTATATCAAGAGGCAAATTAGAGGCGATATTTTATGGTAATTTGGTGTTCATTTTCCACTCAATACTTCTCGTAACTCTAGAATTTAAAAGCCCTCTCATGAGTGAAGGAAATAAATAATCCACGGGACAAAAGAGCAGTTTTGAGGCAATAAAATCAACAATAACCATCAACTCTATTAACATTAACTAGCTGTGTTAACGCTGCACAAAATTCAACAATTTTACAAGCATCATAGTCGACTCGCCACGCAAAGAAATTGAACAAACACGTTGTAAATTATAATTACAGGTGGAGTCATCAACGAGAGCATAATCAATATTAGGGAAAATGCTTTCGAAATACTTTCTCGGCGCAATTCCCAGGTCTATTAGTTCGCCGAGTGCATAAATTTTCATCACATAATCGGCACGAGCTTTTAGCGCGAAATAATTTGGCCGACTGACTGCTGTACCAGGCCAGGCTCTCGGACTCCAATAAAAAGGCTGCATGCCCCCGAATCGTTCAGCAGAAATCAATGGGAGAGTAAATGCACACAAGCCACGAGGCTGCGGATGTACGAGAGTCGCGACTTCCATCACAGGAGACGACGAAGTTCAACAAGTGTAGAAATGGTCACCGTCTTATGAACATTGGGATCGATATTGCAGCACTAGCAATTTGAAAATGCGGTCAGCAAGTGTAGAAATGGTCACCGTCTTATGAATGTTAGAATTAATATTGCAGCACCAGCGATTTGAAAATGGGATCAACAAGTGTAGAAATGGTCACCGTCTTATGAACATGGGATCGATATTACAGCACCAGAAATTTGGAAATGAAATCACAATGAGACATTTAAATCAGGATTTCTAGTACTAAAATGCAGCATGAATTGAAAGAAGTATGAAAAGAAGCTTGATATGTAGCTTGGTTAATATTCCGAGGCACATAAACTTGTAGCTCGAGTGTAGCTAAACATGCAATCGAAGCTTACGATTCACAGAGCTAATTACTCAACACAAAAATCGAACTCGTACAGAGAAGATTAGAAAAAATTAATTTAAACATCCTTAACTACAAGAAAGATGTTCCCAAGAGAGAAAGGAAGAAGGCATCTTTTAAAATAGAATTGTGGCAACGGAGAGTGTGTGCACGAGGTGTAATCCCCACGCCCTTCACATAAAAGGAGCAAATTTTAAATAAATTCTTGAAACATGATAAATTTATTGATTATAAGATAGTTCCAGCCTCCTTTACCATAACAAAGATGTTAAAAAAGAGGAACGATGAAGGCACCATTTAGTATTGACTTAAAGTAACGCGGAATTCCTGCACAAGGTGTGTTCCCGCGCAGGATCCCCTGCGCACAAAAAGATCAAGTTGAGAAGGAAGATTAGGAATTCACAGAAATTCAATTAAACTATTTCGCAATCTGAAGTGCTGGGAAAAAGTGAAGCAGAACTCAGTGCGGACAAACGTCATGATCATGATTATCTCTCATGCGAAATAATGAACCTATAAATAACACAAGTGGATCCGTTGCAGCAGTTTCGCGAGCACAGAAATACCAACATTCGGAGTTCACTCTTGCGAAGTACGGAGAAGTCGAACACGGGTTTCAATTACTTCAAAAGGGAGCTCCGTAAAAACCCAGGAGACACGTATCCGAGCTAATAAAGCATGTCCAGGTCCAGGAAGGAAATCTTGAACTTTCGAAAGTACTCGAGAAAAAATTGAAGGACGAAGATGGAATATGTCGCGTAGCCTTGTGATTTGGTGGGAGCGTCCAGCGGAGTGTGGGCAACCTCATGAAGTGAAAATTACAGCGGGTCGTCATGCAAGCATCCGACGATCACGAAAGCAAGAATAATTAGCTCTGATCGATGAATGACCGTCATCAGCCTAAGAGGCTCGAGATTAAGTGAGACTGAAAAGATTCCCAAAACACGAGCCCAATAAAACGATAAACGTAAAAGACGCTATTCACAACTATTTTCTTGGAAACAATGTTGGGTGTAAGTGAAGAGTTTCAGAGTGAAAAGTAAATCATCATTTCGCATCAGGAGCCATCCTCAGATTAAAACCAAACAGAAAAAAAAACCTTCATGACAATTCTAGAAACAGGAAAGACATCACAGAAACGTCTAGCTGAATTTTTCCCAAAAGCGTCAAATAACAGAATTATCAAGAAACGGCAGCAGCAACACACGACAGTGAAAATGCTAAAAAAGCGACGTAAATGAGGTAGCCGAGGCTACTTGACAACACGAACAAAATCAATCTACAAACCAAACAATTAATGTAAAATGCGAGGAAGATGTGAGAAAATGGAAGAAAATATTCTGTGACGAGGCATAAAATTCGTAATCACACTCCGGAGTCGTTGATTGTGAAGAACGTTCCACGTGAACGATAAGTCGAAGCAAGACGCTGGATTACGAGGAATGTTAAATTGCACTGACTGGGAGGGCGAAAGCGCGTGGCTGGGAGAAGGCAGCGAACAGTCTATAATTTCGAATAGCATTGTACGATTACCGTGTAGGAGGACGACGAGAAAGAATTCGAAGCGTGACTGTTCCGGAGACGTCACACGGCAAGTACAGGGCGACGCTACTTCGTTTGTAACACGAAGAGCTACAGCTCGAGTGGTCACGAAGATGAAGAAACAAGTTTTTGGGGGTCCGGAATGCGAGCAATATGGAAAAGAAGAGGTCGTTCAGTAGAAGAGCATAAGCAAAATTTCTCGGTTGGCACCAAGAAATTACCTGCGGGTGGAATGTCACGATCAATACGATTCTTGTTACATTTAAAGATTAAGAGAATACAAAATAGAGTCGCTCAATTGAAACACTTGTAACACAGAACGCTGGACTAAAAAACTTCTACCTCCAAAGTTTCTGGACGCCAACTATCGGCAAAACTTCCACAAAATGCAAAACGAACTGCGAACGCTAGATTAAAGCAACAGAAAAAGAACGAATGCTTCTTAGTGTCCGGAACATCAAACAGAATTAAGTGGCCTACGTCTAGACTAAGAAGAGAATAACCTTACACTTTGCCTGGACGTGTGGACAGACAATGCAGTCGGTTGTGAATATTAAATGCACTCCTAGATAAAACAAGACCAAATAACATGCAAAGGGTTATGTAATGGTTTATTATTCTTTCTTAAAGCTAATACCAAGAGCCAGACGCACAAAAAGTAATAATACAACAAGTGGACCCACAAAGCGCACCTGGTGTAATTGTCGGAGAGAATACGATATTGTAGAACAGAGTGCGTGGACTGATCATATATATTTACGCGATGATAGATTTGATGTAACTCAGAATTAATAGCGATCAATGCACTTAATTTAAAACCACTTCATTCTCTCTAGAGAATTACATGAATTGAACTTCTGTCCGAAGGAGATACGATAAAGACTCACAAAGCTCTCGAAGAATGCAACTGTAAGTCGTGAGGTTTTTCCACATGATAGGATCTATTGCAGACTGTGTGATTTCAATTCTATAGTACTCCTGAACTGATCATAAATCGCCAAATACGATAAACTAAGGGTAGATTCACGATCAATGCAAAACTGAAATTGGATTGCACTCTCCTGAGTATAAAACGCATGCAAGTATTTATTTATTTCTAGTGAAACAAAGAGCACGACAAAAATTGTTCGTGAACCTAACAAATATTTCATATTTCATTTCCATAATTTTATTCTTTTACCTCGGTGTTCTTTAGCACTGATGTAATTAATACATTCCTGAAAAGCTCCGCCCATCGATTGATTTTTAAATCTGATACAACTAGTGCAATACTGATTCACACAAAGAAAAATGTTAAATCAACTCTGACATGCTCATTGCTCAAGCGACTGCTATCCAACACCAACACCCATTGCATAGATTTCTCAAGATAAATTGAGGTCAAGAAATGGCACAGATGAAACCACACAGCTTGTAAGGTAAAAAGACAATATTCAAATATGAAGCAAGATTATCACAGTCGATTCGGTACAGCTGGCAATTTCTTCTCCATAAGTAGACTTGGCTACGTTACGAGCTGAGAACGTATTTCAAAATCACCGACTACTTGGAGTATGTGATGAGAAAAGAGGTAACCTTGTAGGGGTGTCTGATGCGCCCTGATGTGCATGCTCAAGCACGTAGCGTAGCCAAGTCAACTTAGCATAACTTATGCGACCAGTTTTCCAGTAACGATAACGTAAGTTGAAAAGAAATCTAGCTCCAGGATAGAAATCTATAATGGCAGAAATCAAGACGCTAACGCCATACTCTATCAAGTTTTAAGCTTCACATCAAATATGCAAACACAAACATTTTCAACTCGTCGAAGAGGAAAAATAATTGAGGTTTACTTAGCAATTACGGGAGAGTTAGGCATAATGAAAGCTTTCGTTAGTGAAGTAAAACCAGTTATCGATTAAGTATTAAATAATTCTAATTTCGAGGTTGTTAGTGATAAACCTTCATTAGTGAAATGAAAACCATTAGTGAATTAAAGACCATCATTAGCGAATTATTTAACAATTACGGGGTTGTTAGGCCTAGCGTAAACCATTTATGAAGCATTTAATAATTACAGTTTGTTTCGACGCAGTGCAAAACCATCTTTAGCAATACGAAAGTCATGGTTTGCGGGATCTCATAATAATTACGGGGTTTTTCAACGCAGCGAAAAACAATCACTAGTGAAGCATTCAATAATTACAGGTTTTAGACGCAGTGAAAATTATCATTAGCAATATGAAAGAGTCGGAGTTTAGGGGGTCTTATGATAATTACGGGGTTCTTCAACGCAGCGAAAAACCATCACTATTGAAGCATTCAATAATTACAGGGTTTTAGACTCAGTGAAAATGAGCATTAGTTCAGTAAATGCACGCCACACCAACAACCGAAGCGGATGCAGTCCAAGACAGAGCGCTCGAGCGGTGGCGAGGCATCACAACAGGAAGTCGAGTCCCTGGATGTGACTCTGCGCGAGGCGAGAAGCAAGCTCAGCTTCAGAGTGGAGGAGCTCGAGCAATATTTAATGCGCAGCACTCCTACATTAGGGCGCTCGCTTTTGGTTGAAGAATGAAAATAAACGAGTTTAACCTTCGATTTTGGTTGAAGAAGAAAAATAAATGAGTTTAACCTCTTGAAAAATTTATTTATGGTTAACGTGCGTTCATTAAAAATGACCTAGCATGAATCTCAACGTTAAGATGCTAGAGGATTTGTAGTAGATCTTCGTACTTCGCGAGATGTAAACTTGAACACCGGTATTTCAGGGTACTGGTGGAAATCTTAGTCCTTTCACCGTGAGGTACTAATGGGATGAGCTCACCATCAGTAGCAAAAAGCTTAGACAGAATACTTGAAATATTTAGCAGCTTTAGAGAGCGAACCTAGACCAATAGCTTTATGTGATGAGTTTCGTCTCATTTGAAATTACAGCCCTTGCGAAACTGTAATAACAGTAAAGAAAATAATTCACCATAGATCTCGTTCCTAGATTAAAATACGAAAATCATTAGCACACAGCAAATTTTGTGAGTAAAATTTCTAGTTGTGTGTGAGTTTATTAGTTTATTAGTTAGTTTAAGCCTCCCTATCCTCAACAAATGAGATGTAAAGAGAGGAAGGAAGAAGGCACCATTTAGTATGGAGCTAAGGGAACGTGGAATCTATGCAGAAAGGGCACAGAAACAGAAAGCTAAGAAAGAAGTTCATGAAACAAGAAAAAGTTGAAGAAGAAAGTAGTAGGCGGTGAAAAACAGGACAGCAGTGAACCGAAAAAAGATGGTCCGTAACACAACAAAAACCTATTCTATTTTAACAAAAAGAAAGCCTACCTAACATTTAGCTCGGGCCCTCACATTGTCCCCCTGGGAGCGCTAATTCCCATAGATACAATAGTTGTATCCCCCTGAGGGGAGTTGTGTGTGAAAATCATCAGAAATACGAATTTAAGTATACAGTTTTTTATATCTAAAGTCATTCGGGGCTCTGCAAACCTCACTGCAATGGAGGTTATAATTCAGATTCATACTTAAATGAAGTATGAATCGAAAACTTTAATTAGTGGGAATTTTGTTTAACTTCATTTTATAGCTATTTAAATTGCGATGGACTGAGAGGTTCAATTTCGTGACTCTTTAAAAAAAATAATGAAAAACTTTTTCGTCTTCAGCCATTGAAAATTAAAATTCAATACCCTCGGTGAAGTCAGGAAATCGAATGAAGTGAATAAAATCATTTTTACAGCCAAGTAATTAGTTCAACGAAACACAAATTCAATGAAACCATTTTATTTCATCAATTTCTTATCAACTCAAAACTCAATGCACAGATAAAACTTTCGAAAAAACGTTCGAAATTTGTAATAGCAGAAATATATAACATGAATAACTCGATAGAAAATGATGACAGTTTACAAACTTGCGTAAATTAGCTCAGAAATAGAAGTGTTTTTGTTCAAATTGACACCATGATTCCAAGCAGAATTTATTAAATGTTTTTAAAAAATTCACACCAAACGATATAATTGCAGTCTCATATACTAAATTCACCTGTTTTTTTTCAAGATTATGCGTAAGAAATCCCTGATTTTTCAACAACACGTCTGATCAACATCGACCACCCATTCCTTCACTCTCTCTGTAGCATCGCACAGCTCAATCTTATTGAAATATTAAAGCCAAAATTTTTCGATTGGAAAAAGATTCACTTCGCATATATAAAAGCAAAGTTTTTGGATTGGAAAAAGATTCACTTCGCATATATAGAAGCAAAATTTTTGGATTGGAAAAAGATTCACTTCAGAGCACACCCAAGCTGATACAAACGCCCCTGATATCTACAGAGCAGGCAAATAAGGAACTCTCCCCAGACACCAGACCAGTGAAGAAAGAAGAAGTAGACTTGCGTGAAATCTAATCAAGGAGCAGAATTATTAGGGCGAGATCAAGGCGGGGCAAAGAATTGCCACGTCTCACTTAATCGAACAAACCACAAGACATAAAAACGTTCACTTTTGCAAATGGAAATATGGAAATACCCCACAAGTCGGAGAGTTTAGGTAAAAATGAGAGTCATCTCAAGTTCGCCGTAGAAAATCAATGAAAATATTTAGCAACTTCATACGGGAGGAAAACGCATAGCAAGTATATAAGAAGAGCAAAGAAATGTCTTCAACTAAATTAGAAGTTAGTTCTAGCTTCCTTAGCCACAAAAAGCTGTTCCACAAAAAGCATCATTTGGTATGAATTAGGGGAAGAAGGAATTTGTGCAGAAGATATGAGTAGAAGCAGCCAGAGTGAAAGAAGTTTATAAAATAAGATAAAAGTTGAAGTAGAAAGTAATAATAGGTGCTGAAAAAAAACAGTGAACTGGAAAAAATTTTGAGTAGCAAAGCAAAAAAATTACTGTTTTGACAACAAGAAGGCATATTGGGCGTAGATATTCTTGAAACAAAGAACACAATTTTTTGGCCTGGAATCAGAGTACGACTGGATTGCTTCAATTCAATAGTACAACCTTCATAAAGATGTAACATTTATTTTCTTAAAATTCAGCTGACGACCTCACATCTTCCCTCTGGGAACTCTAATTCTTGTGGACACAACAGTTGAATGTCTTAGGGGGGGGTAATGAAATGGGAGCATACAGCAAGTTCACGGGACAAGAAGAAGACGACATGAACTTTCAGTGGGTTGAACGGGAACTCAATTCGGCAGGCCAGTAATTGTGAGCTGAGTAGAAGGACTCCATTGCAGCGCACAACGTAAAATAATGGAAGCAATATCAGGGTCCCGAGTCACGCTCAATGCAGACCAAACGATGTTGAGCCAAGGATGCCTTCACACAGCATGGACGACAATGCCATTTCAATGATGCCCAAGAGACTAATATATGGAAATGAACCTGAGATAGAGATTGTATGCAAATTTTGCAGCCGACACATGCAAGAGGCTTTAGAACATTTCAACGCATTGCCGTGTGCGCGTTTGTATATTTAGCACCAGAAAGACGTTCGCTGTTCAGATGACCCTGAGCTTTGTGTCACAATATACCCGTTGAACTTTAGAAAGTTTCTTCGTGCATGAAGAACAAACAACATATACGTCCACAGTGCCCTAGATCCCGAGCTTACAATCCTAGCCTCCATGAGAGTAAGCAAAACTACGATTTTGTTCCTAGCATTGCGTCAGCACGAGACAATTCCGAAGAGAATAGCCAAAAGTAAGTAAAATGTAGATTCTGTTCCTAGAATTCGATCAACCGTAAACTATTGGTAACAGAACAGTTAAAAGGTTGCAAAACGTAAATTTTGTTCCTTGGAAAACGTCACCACGGTACAATTTGTTACAGAATAGTAGAACAAAACATGTTTTTTGAGGTGACTTCAATAGTTGTCGCAAAATTGTGGTAACGTCAAACTAGAATCAAAACCTCAAGCTGCGAAAACGAAAAAATGATGGAAACGAGTCAATCGCCGAAGGCAGGCAAAAGACTATCTTACAATCAGCAAAATGGCATAACATCGCGACGTGTTCACGAGATTGGTAGGCAAATTCAAAGCTAACGAGCGGCTGTCGTTCACGTCACCACACCCTTTCACGAGGTTAAGGAATTCCAAAGAAACTTGCCGGAAGAAAATCAATTCAGATGTCGGAGTGCGGCTGCATGCTGAGTGATGGTCCGGGAGGTTAACTCAGGATCTTGGATCTTTCGAGGATTTCAGGTTGTCTTTCTTTATTCAAAAGAAGGCGCCAAACACGTTAACTTTCTTGAAGGCGGAGGAAAACATGCTATGTTATTTTACCGTATTAGCGAGTGTAAATTTTCCGTATTCATAGATAAAAAAATAAACGTGATAGCGGCAATACAACTCAAAAAAAAATTAGAGCAATTTCTCCCAGGACGCGCTTGATGTACCGGAGGAAAACGCAGCGCTTCGATCGTATTCAAAGACAAAACCAATTATCAAGACACCTTTCTGGAACTCGTACGTTAATCAATGCAGAAGCCGTATAAGTATTGTTTCCACACAAACACATTTAAGGGGTTATGAAACGATTTTTTATGTGTTTTTTGACATCGCTTCAAGGCAAAAACGCCTTGAGATGGATGACATGAGCATCAGCGTTGATCCACAAACGACCATAGCTAAACAAATGTCATTTTCTTGTAACACGGAAACAAGATAGACGAAAAACCTTCAAGTGTGAGCTAGGTAAATCGGTGATAAAAAAGGATCACATATTTGGATGAAGAAATGTTTGGCTAGCACCATGATAGAGTTGAACAGGAAAGCGTAAGAGGAAGGAAGGAAAGGAGGAAAGAAGGAAGCAAGGAAGGAAGCAAGGAAGGAAAGATAGAAGGAAACAAGGAAAGAAAGAAGGAAGCAAGAAAGGAAAGAAGGAAGCAAGGAGAGAAAGAAGACTGTGATCCGCTGCATGGAGAACCCCCAACTGAAATATGGACGAAGTTAAAATGACGACGCTGAATTAGACAAAGCATCGGTTGAGGGCACAGAGAGCCACCGAGTTGGACGAAGTATGATCCAATTTGAGGGGTAGATCCATTCGAGGCTTCTTTTGGAGCGATGGCGGGATGGTGAAGGGCCGAGTGAGATTCAGCATCCAAGGCTGGCCTTCGGCTCCTGAGGCGAAGACTTACACGATCCAAACGGCCTCCGTTCGGTGCGTCTGAAGGTTGCTAGCAGGGGCCATGGGAGCATGGAGCCAATTTGGAGTTCCTCGAGTTGGGCTTCGACTCCAAGAGCTAAATTAGAGTCCATGGAGTTAGGTGTTGACTCCACGAGCTAATTTGGAGTTCCTGGAGTTAGGCGTCAACTCCAAGCGCTTTGGAGCTAATTTAGAGTTCCTGGAGTTATGCATTGGCTAAGTACTTTGGAGCAAGGAGTCAATTATGAGTTCCTGGAGTTTGACGCCAACTCCAAGCACTTCGGAGCATGGAGCTAATTTGGAGTCCCTGACGTGACGAATTGACGCCACACACTAGCAGTATGGAGTCAATTTCAAGCTCCTAAAGTTAGGGATCGACTCCAAGCACCATTTGGAGGATGGACTCAACTTAGAGGCCCTGGAGTTGGGGAGGGATTTAGGTTCCGGCAGTCGCAGCCTATTGGGACCGGTAAAGCGAACAACTAATTATAAGTTCCTCAAGTCAAATTTCGATCGTAATTTCCCAAATAATTGTTAGACTCAGATCTCTGTCGGCGAAGCAAACCACAAGCTCTGGACGCTGAACCCCGGTGGCCAGATAGGTCTTTTTCAAGTCAAAATCCTCAAGTTAGGATTTTTTTAAACGAAAATTGGCCAATGTAAGACCGTCAGGGCTGAGCGACAGTCGGAAGGTGAATTCAAGACTGAGATGCTACTGCCAGGTAAAAAAAAAACATTGTTATGAAAAGGCCAAACGGTAGCACGAGAGATAGGTTAATTTGACCTACAAGTCTCTCAATATTGATAAAATAACGCCATGAAGCAAAAATCCCCTAAACTAACTGGTCCAACAACAGAAAAGAGGTTTTAATACAACACAAAAGTTTTGCATTGCGGATATTCACTACCTCAAGTACATTCCATCTTACCGAGTAGCAGCAGCCAAAGGAGGGTTAATACAACCTACAGGTCTTGCATTACGGATATTTACCACCTCAAGTCCACTTTATCCTACCCGAGTGGCAGCAGCCAAACGAGGGTTAATACAACCCACCGGTCTTGCATTACGGATATTTACTACTTCAAGTCCATTCCATCTTACCGAGTAGCAGCAGCCAAAGGAGGGTAAATACAACCCACAGGTCCTGTACCAAGATCAAATTAAAGCGAGGCAGCGCAGTTCACCTCATCTAGCCAATCAAGCTCGCTAACTACGGCGGATATAAGCAACGACCGACGCAATCCCAGCTGTAATATTATCGTCCCTCCGACATTAATTATCTTACTGGTATACAGCGATAATGACCGTCAGGTGAATGGTAAGGCGTTAAATAACACAAATTTGATGATTGTTAAAATGGAAGCACAATCATGTTCATCTACAAAATTATTTAAATTAACTTAGAAATGACCCAGAGTACTCTGATACTCTGCGAGTGATGCACTGTTGATCACATTTCCAAGGCTTAACTTTCGTTTCGCTTGGTTGAGACATTCGTCACACAAAAATTCTGCCGAATTTCATTATATGTGGCATCTAGACGGCTTGAAATGAATTTGTTCAATTATCTTTGCGCCGCTTATTTCAGAGCTTATAGGGAAAAATCCTTCTAGTCGCGATACGTTCGCTAATTTGGTCGACAATTGGGAAGTTGACGCATCCGCTTTGCAGACAAAACTTTAATCACGTATTCACCAAATTCAAAGACAAACGCGAGAACTGCTTTTCAAGCGTCACGCAAGGCCACAGTTAGTAAATAACTCAATTGCAGAGAATTGGGAATTTCTGACAAGTTAAACGCTCGAAAAATCGAAAACGAGCAGGGAATAAAAAGCGTTCACCCCAAAGTCAATCACTTAGTAAATTAGGATAATATTCTCGGTGCTAAGCTACTCAATTGTGTTGCAAATGAGCGCTGAACATTTTTGTAGTTGTACGAGCCCCGTGCACGGAAGTTAGGCAAATTACATACGCGATATTGTGAACGAAAGCTTTTAGTGAGGTGAAGCACAAAGATTGAAGGCGCATGATAGATAATTCAAGAGCTTGCCACGTTGGCAAGAAAAACAAAGCGGAAAAAGTTCAGGCCAGTCATCCGGTCGGGCGCAAAAAGGTCATTACTTACAACGGTCGTAAAACATTCGAGCTTGCAATTATTTGACCAGGAAGGAGGAGTATCCAACTAATTTCGTTCACATAGAAGCCACCCGCGGGCTGATTAAGCTAAAAAAGTAAAGCTTGCTACAATTTCTCGAGGCAAAGCCAAGAAAAACTCTCCTACTAATGGCTCAACGACTATGCTTCTTCAAAATACGGAGAACTTTCGCATTCTCATATAAAATAATTACATTCAACTGCAAGACACATGTTAGAAAGCGACTGGCGAGAATCCCGTAAAAAAACCGACGCACCCAAATTATAGTGCTAGTGAAGTGCTGGTGACCATAAAAAAGTTACCGTCTCGTCAATATAAAAATAATAAAGCTTCCATATTTTTCCAGGCAAACTTCAACACTAATACGCATTGTAAAGTGAACAATTCCCCAAAACAAGCACAGGGATCTGCAATACCAGGGAACTACACGCATGAACATAGCGTGTAAGCACAGGGCTCTGCAATCCCACACGCATGACCAGAGCGTGAACACTTTGAAATGAGCCTTTCTACGAGATTATAAATCTAGAGAATAACAAGCCATGTCCGTGATCTCGGGGCCGAGCCTGGCCAAAATTGAATACACGGCGAGGAAAAAACAGGCCACGGTGGTGCGCCACCAAAACATCTCTTGTAACAGGCAACGCACCACAAAAAATGGGTGCCAGTAAACGCTATAGCGCGCTCATTCATTTCGTACGGTCGGAAAAATGGGCCCACACACACCCTTGCGAGCGGGGCATTCGTTTACATACACTGCACCTTTGATGAAAAGCTGACTTGAGATGAATGCACTTGGCGCAAAAAATGTCTATTTTGAGACAGAAGCTAATCGAAAGACTTGGTTCGATAGTTAATGAAAAGAAGCCAATCCCCAGATCCGGATACGGTTGTCTCTCAAAGAATCATGCGTTATATACCGAGGCCTGACAAAGCTTACAAGAATATCGACTCTGCATTTCAAATCAGATTTCATGATAACAAAAACGAAAACAAATCTGCACGAAACATTCAAGGAACGATCGAGTTAAAGAACTAGGCAGAAAGAATTTTGGTTCACATTGGCAGACCAAATCAACCTTCACCAGTTCAATTGTTTGAAACTAAAATAACTGTATGAACAGAACTGATTAAAAAGTAATTAACTGAAATATTCAATTAATGAATTTTTAAAGCAAATTCGCCAGAGAAAGTGAACTTGCAACAATAGTTGCGAACATGAAATCGTAACGTACGAAAAGACAAAATCAGTTACAGGAGGCCATGATATTAAATTCTTATGAAAAATATATTGAAGTTTACAAAGAATGAAGACAAAATTAAAAAATACATCAAAGTTCACAAAGAATAATGGCAAAAATAAAAAAACATTTAAATTTACAAAGAATAACGACAAAAACGAAAAAAAAAACACTTTAAATTTACCAAAAAAATAAAGACAAAATGAAAAACATACCACAGTGAGCACAGCACCTACCTTGAACTCCAGAGCGTATGAGAGAAAACTGTGACTTTAAATCGCGCCAACACAGCGCCGATGATAATACCTAGTAAATTACGATTACGCGTCAGTTACAGCGCTTCGTATCACAACGTAATTATTCGCATGAAAGATAGCAAAAGTTGTGCAGCGTGGACAGCACAATGTCCACAGCAGAACACGGGTCACAGGCGGCAGCGTTGGCTTAAGTGGTTTCTAAATGTCACACCATTAAACTAAAAATGAAAATCACTAAATGCAATGAATATTAAAAGTCACAGGTAAAAATAGTTTCATTTGAACATCAACAAAATAAAAACTGCTACATGAAACTATATGTAACAGTCAGTCACAAAGTGCAATGAATATTACAAGTCATAGATAAAAATAGTTCCATTCGAGAATCAACACAATAAAAACCACCACATGAAAGTATATGTAACAGTCCCAAAATGCAATGAATGTTAAAAGTCACAGATCAAAATATAGTTCCATTTGAACCACAAATAAAATAAAAGCTGCTACATGAATCTTGTAGCAACAGGCACAAAGTGCAAAGAATATTAAAAACCATAAATCAAAACAGTTCCCTTTGAATAGCAATAGAATAAAAACTGCTACATGAAATTAAAATTTACAGTCACGAAGTGCAAAGTATATTGAAAGCCATAAATCAAAATAGTCCAATCTGAACCAATAAAATAAAACCAGCCGTCGTACAAAGCAAGTGAAGACTTCCAATGAAATAAAACAAACGAAGTGGGGAGCCTCGATCAAACTCCGCCAATAACAGTAATCAAGGCAATTATTTAAAGCCCAGTGAATGCGTACGTCGGGTGAGTTTCACCGGAATGAAAAATTATTCAACTCGGTGGAAAATGAAGCCCCAGGTGACAAGCGTCAGCACAAAATATCACAAAAAAAATTCAAAACGTGATGAAAAAGTTTAAAAATTTCAAAATTTCGAGATTTCAGCTATGATAAGACTTTATCTAAAGCTGTGAAACACTAACAACACCTATTTTTTAGACTTGCTTAATTATGTTCATTATTACATATTCTGGCTTATATTACTATAGTTCACCACGACATCATTAAGAATAATAGAGCTAGCGAGCGGTGTATGATCTATATTCATAGTCAGCAAGCAATAGCAAATACAAAACTACAAACCGTAGCAATAGTAGACGTAAGATGAGTTGTTGTTTATGGTCAAGGACTCGAAGAAACACAACAGAATTTATTTAAATATGTGCATGGTAAAATGATAAATCAGTGCTCAATTGTGTGACCGTCAAGTGTGTAGCCCTCGTCGGTTATCCCTTCAAGTAACAACTCAGAACTGAACAGGCTTTGCCAGCGCTGGAGTCGCGACATGATCAACAATCAACATGTGAAAAATTTGATTAATGGCTGAGAAAGTGGAATTTTTCGACCACACTAAAAATCCATGCTGATATTTTTGAAGCCTATTTATCAATGTCGCTGACATTTTATAATCCAATCAAGATCCTTATTTGAAAAAGGCGTCGATAAACACGCTGATCGTAAATTGTATCAATAGCTCGATAAATTTCTCCAAGCTTAAAAAATCGAAGATATAAATCGACAACAAAACTCGCCAAGTTTTATGAAGTGGCTCAAGAAAAGAACTTTCTCTTTTGACTCGTCACAATATGAACGACGAACCGAACCTAACTTGGAAATGAGAACAACTTAAGTTGTGAACACACCACGACTATTTCAATTACAGCAGAAACTATTTAACATCAACTCTGAAAAGTTTAACGAAATCCGCTGCAATTAAATCTTCAGGGCAGCACTACACACTTCTAGTCTGCCATGTAAACTCGGATGGAAAATGATTACGATCGACACTGTAAAAAATCACTCTTACTGAAACACTTGATATGAGTTCCATGGTTTAGTAGCAGCACCAAGGTCTGCGCACAGCTGCAATAGCAATGATCAGACACGCACTTCCACTCGGTAATGGGAAAAGTTTTATCTCGACAAGAAAAATTACGCTCAGAACACACAAAGCCAAATCGCAAGTTATCTAAACTATACAAAGTTGCGCGACAAGCGCTTTGCAGGAATTACATCGAAATTTGTCACGTGAAAAAGAACTCGCTTGTGAGGCATGAAGGAAACCTAAATTGTAACGGAACCACGTTGAGAAATGCGTAAAGCTCAAGCCCCGGCCTTTAGAGCTATGCATAGACGAGACGTATGACACGTTCGTGTAAAAAATTGACCCACGAATTACACAAGAAGCATTTCATCATTTCAGTTTCTAAGCAAGTTACTCCACACTCACATTGGTCTCCACACGCACAGAGGGCGACCAATGCGAACGTCGGACGGACTGGCAGCATTCGTTCGTCTGGTCCGCAGATCAGCGCCACAACACCAAGCGTATAGAGACATAAAACGATTGAGGTCAACGTTGCATAATCACGTCAATATTTTGAGAACGTAAGAAGCAGCCTGCGGCAGCGCTCCTGAACCTTGCCCTCACACAACAAATACACTCAATTTTATGGAGTCGTAAAACCGAGAAAAAACTCATATGCGTAGAATAACAAAATTTGGGAGCTAATGTTGAGCAAGACACAGAAGCAATATGATGCCAGCAGGCGATGCTGCATTAAATTTGAAGAGTGCCGGAAATTTAACACTATGAAACGAGTCATTTGCTAACGGCTAGCGTTGGCGACTTTATAACCTCACAAATTTTGTCATAAATATAGCCAAATAATAATAATACAATAAGGGAAATGTAATTGAAGCAATTCCTCCGATATGCTGTTATAGAGGCAAGCAAGCTTTCATGAAGCATAAGCAGTAGCAAGTGAATAAATTTTATTTCGGAACTCAAAAAGAACGCACAAAGCGTTGCTCTGATGCAATCGATCGCTCGTAAAACACAAGCAGCTTCGATATGAACATTAATGAGTTATTAATCGTGTGCACCATAATATTAAAAACTAATTTATCTAGTAATCGCGGCACGCTATAAACCATTGAGAGAGTATTAAATATTCACTTCAATTGTTCCTCTGATGCGCAGGTTAGGATAATCTGCACTGAACGTTGCTAGCAAACCACAAGCAATTTTAACATCTTATATAGCTTGAATCAATCATTACACGAGTTATAAACCCAGCAAAAACGGCTCTATCGAACCACAAAACCCTTACGCAGCCATATAGCGATAATAACAAGCTCAGTTCGTAAATTAAAACACGAAAACCTAAAAAAGAAATAAGCATTAACAGATGAAGTCGGACGGATCAAGATTTTTACAGTTGCACCCAACCGATAGACAAGCGATAAAACGCAGCGCAGGTGTTCGCTCATCACATGAGCAGTATAGTATGTCCAGGCACGGAGACGCAACGAAAAGTTCCCAATAGCACAGAATTTTAATCAACGCATAAAGAAGAAGTTATCGAGCACCCAATAGAGGAAAGACAGCTGAGATAGCGTGCGTTTGATCGATGAGCAGAGCGCATACGATCTGAGCTCTGGGGCTCCCATCCAATATCGCCTTTGTCTGGCCAGTCTAAAGAAAATGTGTGACGCAATCACAGGCCGTGGTTGCCAAGTGAAATTTCGCATTTCCAAGCCTAGATTGAGAGCCTGTCTTTTTCATGAACTTTGCATCTCCAATCACAAAGGAAATTAATTACCAAGAGATGAGAATGATGCATAAATTTATGCTCTACCCACACACACACACACACACGTTTCGTGTGCAGCGAAACTTTATCCTTTTGATGGGTTACGTAACAGTAGTATTTGGAACTCGTGCAGACACATGTCTATGAGTAAATACATAAACGAACGAATGTTACAATTTTAACTACGCTTGAGCAACGGAGAAGAACTTGTGGTAATAATTAAGCATGGATGGTCAAGCTTTACCTCTCCAATTAAAATGTTCGACGCGGAAAAAAAAGAAAAAATACATGGAAATAGATATCTATTAAAGTAATGCCTATCATTTCTACTGCTGATGTGGGATCATAATATTTTATGTATAGAATGTATAATACTTCAATAGTTTCAACTATCGCTTTCACAATACACTAAATATCAACCTTAATGATTCAATCTTTTTAAAAATTTAGTCGAAGTGAGTCATACCATCCTGTCTCAATTTCCTTCCATAAACTATAACAGTAAATCATGGAAAATAATCTCGTATTTTGAAGGTTACTTGATATTATTTATTTAAACAAAGCTTCTCATGAAAACTCGCATATTATAAAAAAACATAAAAATAGAGAGAGAACAACCTCACCATAATTTGCCTGGACATCTGTCACACAACTCGAAGACGTTACCTGCAAGAGAAGAAAAGATAAACAAATTAGAAATCTTAGCAGAGCTCAAGAAAATCTTGCACAATTTTTTGCACGCGAATAGTTGAAGAGTGATGCTTTCCACAATATTTCATTGGAAAAAATGTTTGTCCGTTGTTACTAAAAATCACTGACTGAAAACCGCTTAGGTTATCAAGGATGCAGAAAAAATTTTTGAAATAAATTTAAACTTGCACTTGAAAATTAGTATCCGTTACTCGAAGAGGACATATTTTCGTGCACTCGAACAAAAAGAATTCCAGATAATCACCATGTAAATGAAAGAATAACGTCACGGGCATCCAAAAGAAAAAATGTCACTAGTAAAACTGAAATTAGCGAGAAGCACAATTTTTAACACAGCTGGCTACTTGAATTAAATTTTAATGATCACGAAGAGGTAAAACTCAAACCGAAAAAATCCACACCAACGAATACCAAAATACAAAAAACAAGAAAGGAGGAAAATTTGACATTCTTTAGCCCTGCTAAATAAGGAACACTTACTTTCCTAAATATAGTCGTATTTTTACTGAAACATTTGGTATTGCTTTGATCACACGAGTGACACAGTCGATTTAACAGTTGGCAGGGAAATTAATACAAGTACATTCACAAAAAATAGCTTCTTGTTAAAAAATCATTAATTTATAAAAAAATTAAATTTCTAAAAAGTCAAAAATCCCACGCAAAAATTTGTACGAAAAGGTGCAACACACAAATGGCTACAAGTAAAACGAGTATTTTTTTCAAAAATTAAAACCATGAACCTTAGTACAAATAAATCCTCTGATACAAATTCAAGAAGCAACAACTAGCGCAGATAACCAGCAACCAGGTCATCGGTACCAACAACCAATAAACAAAATACGGTTGTCATCTTAGAGAAAAAAAAAATTCTATAAGAAAATAGAAAAATTCAACACTCCCTTAGAAAATTGGCCAAGACATCGAAGCAAATCACAGGGCCAAGCAATCCAAGGAAACGACTGTAAGTTATTCATAGAATATTTGAAAACTTGAGCGCAATAAAAACCGATAGGCAGGCATCCAATGTTGAGCCGCGGCGAAGAAGCGGAGGACCGCAAAGGTTCCAAAGCCAAACCAGAAAAAGGAAAAGGGAATGGGTTGCGGTTTGCGAAGACTACCCGATGACAATTGAGAGATGGGGTCCCAATAATACAATATAGGCATAAATCAAGCAAGAGAATGGAGTGGAGACTCCATGAGAGTCAGCTGGATGGGTCATGGGCTTCACATCGGGTCCACTCCATGCGCACTGAAGATAAAGGAGACCCAGAGAATGCCGGCGTATCCAATTGCATTCCATCATAGAGGGAGAAATCGATGAATTATTGCATTTCTATTGCATGCACCAGAATATATATATATATTGTTGGTGTGTGTGCTCGGAGCCGAGGCTCGTCCAACAACGATGCTTAGCAAAATTGTCCGACGTTGAAGGAGAGATTTTGAAATTTGAAATTGTATTTCAAAATACAAGAGCACAGTTACTACACAGAAATAAATGAATTATTGCGTTCCTATGGCATGGACCAGAACATATAAATAAACATTTGTGTGTGTGTGTGTACAGAGCAGATCGTAAAACAAGGACGCTCAGAAAAATTGTCCGACAATGAAAGAGATATTTTAAAATTCTAAATTATTATGTTTATGGATAATACAAGAGCAGAGCTACTGGTTTTCGACACTGTTGTTCCAAATTATTTAGGGAGTTTTCACGGGAAAATAAACCGAAATGGGACGGGAATTCGAGTGAGGAGATGGTCTCTCCCGTTGAAAGTTCCTCGTAAACCGATCAAGTGCGCCTTAGAAAGTGAACGTTTTGCGCTCGAAATTAGCTCGCTAAGCTTCGGATTACGCAAACTAGTACAAGGGATACCACATACGAACACGGTGCGTCATGAATAGAAATGCGACTCAAAGAGAATCACAAGAAATTAAGTCAACAAGATGAAAGTTCGTCGGATGCAGCAAGATGAGAGGCTACGAGCCTCATAGTCTAAAAGAAAAATTTGAAACGAGTACAAGCAAGTAAACCCGATTTGTTATGCTAATAAGGCTAGGGAAACTCAATGTTGGATTAAGCCCAAGTTTCTCGAATAAGTTGCATCCAAATTCAAGAGTTGAAGTCAGACGCAGGCGGCAAGGGAGGAGGCGCCTCGGAACTGCATAAGAAAGATGTCACAGAGGCTAGAAGTTCTAGTGGAGTCTCCATAAAAGATTACAAAGGAGGCTCTATCGGGCTCGTTGTTGGGTACAATGGATCAAACAGTTAGGAGGTAATCCATCAAAGGTTGGAAAGGCTTTGTCATGACTCGCTTTTTAGTTTGTTCTACATGCATCACAACGAGTTAGGCCTGTCATTACAGAGGAAGCTTTCAATAGAAACGTCGTCGCAAAGGATAAAATCTAAGAAAAAAAGCACCGAGTCAACTCAGCTGCACTCCTGCCGTCAAAGGACGTTACAAGTGGCCAAAATGTGCACGAAACACAGGTCTGTCGCATCAATCTTGGGTGGTGAGTGCTTCCAGCGCTGTTATTCATACATGAAACTTTAAAAACACGCTCCCTAAGGCGCACATCAATGCTGTATCATCATACGAAACACTTTGACTGCGACTACTAAATATTAAATCCAACACCAAACTCAAATTTAATGTTAATGTATGTACGCTATTAATGTAAGCTATTTGGAAAATACCAAACGTGAACTGGATCGTGCCTTCATGTAGCTTTGATTAAATAATAATGAAAATTGAGTTGGCGACTACTAGCCGGTCAGCAGCATTATATAAATTACCTCCGTGTACCACCGATGCCGCACGTCGAAGTCAAAGTGTTAATCATATAACTAGTGTGCACGGCCCGTCAAAAATGACGGGATACAACCCGTTTCTTGAATAAATTTCCCAGATGTGGATGTACGACGGAGCGAGCGCCTAAATGGATATCAAAAGGTTAAATGTCCCTAAATGATATAAATGACAGAAAATTTCGTTTGAAAATGTGCTTTGACTCGTTCGATATTAACCAATCGAGAATCCAAACGAAGCAATCACTAAAATTGAAGCCCTCGAATCATGAGCAGAACAAATAAATGATCCATCAATCAACAAAAAAATACATAAGACAAGTGAGGTAAAAAATAATATACTAGAAAATGAACAAGAAATTAAGTGCGGTGCAATTATAATCCCATAAGAATTTTTTTGAAAAAACACACATAATTCATTCAACATGTAATGAGCGTATAGTAAATTACTCTGAAATTACGCTTAGGTATTTTATCGACACATGCAACAGAATTTCACAAACATTTTAATGATCGTATGATTGCCAATGATCAACACTAAAGAAGGCTTATACTCGTACATCGTTTTCCTGAAGCCTTGTTCCAATACTATCAGATCAGAGAACGATAAGATTTACTACTGATGTTCACATGAGCATTAGTATTCAATCTCTTGAACGGTAGAGCTTTCAGTTAGAGTCAAAGCTCATTACCTTGCAATTATTCCCTCACAGAAGCTTAATTCTTTTTGGCAACCAGAAAAAAAGCAAAGGTGACATTTACAACATTTTGTTCTCAGATATGAACTCTTTTTGAGAACCAGAACAGGGTGATGTTTTCAACTATTTTCTTATTGAAGATGAACTCTTTTTGACAACCCGAAAAGAACGCGTGCGGTATTTTCACGGGCCGCGATAAGGACGTTCACGATACTTTATAAAGGAAAACGCTACGCGCCGCAGGCCCCATATATTCTGGCTGCCGGAATTATTTTCATGAGCTTTATTTCCCCTGACGTAACGAGACAACGCTGTATATATCTATCCCTGCAACTTGCCCTTCCCTTCATAAAACTTAGAAACACCGCGAACACAACGTGCCCTCTGTTTTCTTTTATTCTACTTATTTTTCAACCTTTTGGAAAGTAAAGTACGTTCAACAAACGACACGTATCTGTGCGTAAAATAAATACCATCCACAACTACAACTGAGAAAAATTCATGACTTGGTCGAAGGAAATCCACTCAAGTTTTCTCCCACCTTGAAGCTGGAGCGAAAATATTCAGAGCGCATGCTACAGCAAAGGGGACTCAATGTTACCCATTTTTCCATCCAAACAATTTTATTTTTCACGAGAGAAATTCGTATCGAGTGAAAAATGCGTGATGATGAGACCCACGGCCACATTTCCACGGCCACAAGTTTCCCGTTGCAAGCACGACTATCAAGGGAAAATCCGCGGAAGACGCGCAAGCGTAAACGCGCGACGGTCCCTTCGAAAAAATTTATATGAGGCTGTTTAAAATTCCGCGTGACCTGCGAGGGAGCGTGTCCCCCCGTGCTGGCCTGCTTTTACAATGGACTTCAGTAAATACGAGAGGTCCACGCCGACTACGCAAGCTGTTAGAAGCGAACTTTTCGCATTTTTAACTCCCTTCACAGGGCCACCATAAAGAGAAATAAAAACTCGGTGAAACAGAAAAAGCAATTAGAATAAGTTAATTAATATAACTTTTTCGCGTATTTATCTTCTTTCCCAAGCTCACCGTAAAGAAAATATAAAATCAGTAAAATGGAAAACGCAATTAGAATAACAGGGGAACAATAAACGAGTTTTCACATAAGGAATAGATGAATCATAGCGACCAAAATTGAAAAGATGATTTGTAATGTTTCATGACAGGACGTTCCGTGTCAAAAAATTCCCATGGACAACAAAAGGAAAACCTAGAAATCAAATTCAAGATTATCAAAGTCGATTCCACAATTCGTAACGAACACTAGCTTTGTTCAAAATAACCCGAAATTTATTTCAATCAATGAACTTGCAATTGCCTTAAATTTCACGCGACAAAAAACGGAAGACAAGCAAATCAAAAGCAAAAACTTCAAAGTTTACGCCACAATTCGCAACAAACACCAGCCGGTTTCAAATAACCCCAAATTTACATCAATCAAAGAACCTGCAATGGCATACAAAGATTGAAAAGTTATATTTTTTACTGAAATTGTGTTAATCATACGAGGAACTACGCTATCTTTACTTCCACCACCAACATTAGCGAAAATAAAATATGGAACAATAGAAACTAAGATCAATCTTCATATGATCAAGACCTAAAAATTCTTATTTCTGGATTTTTGCCTCCATTCACTAAATCTCTAAAAATTCAGTGATGTCAAAAACCTGTTAGACGCAATCAATGTAAAATCCACAAGCTTATGACTTATAATTTTAGTTGCGTCTACATTCTTCGCACCCCCTTTTTCTGCAAACCGACATTCTCTCCACCACTAAAATACTCGAACAACTATGACACGTACGTCTCCATAAAATTAGCCAGCACATGCAACTTGAGCTAAAAACCGCGGAGACACTCGTTCGTGCCATAAATTTTTATAGCTGAGATTATTACTACTTTCGCATTAGAAACAAACATTAATTTGACAAGCCAAGCCGCACGACACAAAGTCTTGCGGAGCAGTGACGCGTAGCAACACATCCTGCGTCGGGGGATCGTCGCAACTCCTACAATGATCGCATCGGCTTCATGAAAACGCTTATTTAACCTGTTTTTAGTTTTTACATTTATCTGAAGGCTTCAAAGTTTGATTTCTAATCCGCTGAATAAATGAACAGGAGGATACAATTTATGGGAATCTAATCAGCTGAATAAATAAACAGAATACAATTTATGGGATTTATATTAGCTGAATGAATGAACAGGAGGATAAAATTTATGGGATTCTAATTAGCTGAATGAATGAATGAATGAACAGGAGGATACAATTTATGAGATTCTAATTAAACTACCAGACAAAATGAAAAAGTCGTAGAATTTGGTGTTATGAAACACAACTTTAACAAACCAATGAACTCGATAAACATCGCAGAGTTGATATGAACAAAATCTCGAGCTGTATCACTTGAGAGCAATATGAAGTCAGAAAGAAACTCATTGAGCAGTCTATGTAGACATGAACGCTTATTTGTAATATATAATAAATGCTCCGAAGCAATGTTCACTCAATGAAAGGGAAACAGGAACACTTGAATAAAACAGCGTAACGAAAGAACGCCATTCCGATACAGACCAGCGCGCGATAGGTGTGACTTCAGTGAGGATTTGAAACTACCCATACAGAGTATGAAGGGAACAGGTACTTGTTGAAACGACCCAAGCAGAGAACATGAGGGCCAGTAGGAACTGTTTTTTTATTTATCACAACTAAGTAATTCAACATCACAATTTTTTATTCATCATGGATGACCCACATAGTTAGTAAGGTAAGGTTTGATCAGATGATTTGCTTACTCTGACGTAAATATGGTCAATCAACTATCAAGTTCGTTACTTGTGAGAAGAGTAATTTAATTTTTCAAATATTTATTAACATTCCTTTATCAATACAGTTGGTCCGGTTAGGTTAAATAATTGGCTATTTCTGACAATAGTTTAGACAACGAACCATTTCTAATAATTAAGGAAATTAATTTCTAGAGCGCCGACATAACAAACAGGTACATGAGGAAGCAAATTTACAAGAATTTTACCCCAAAATCGAACAAAAGCCATTATTCAAAAATTTTCAAGCTGAGACGGTAAATAAAATATTTGCGAAAATGTCAACAAACTTTTAATTCGAACCACAAGAAAAAGAGATTTTTCAGCGGAAGTACTGAAGATTCTTCCTCACATCAAGAATATAAATGGACTTTATTCCCATAAACGCACAAATGGATTCTTCACACAAGCAGCACAAGCAGATTGTTCAAACACCAGAAATGGACTCCTCACATAAACAACACAAGCAGATTGTTCAAGCACCAGAAATGGACTCCTCACATAAACAACACAAGCAGATTGTTCAAACACCAGAAATGGACTCCTCGCATAAACAACACAAGCAGATTGTTCAAACACCAGAAATGGACTCCTCGCATAAACAACACAAGCAGATTGTTCAAACACCAGAAATGGACTCCTCGCATAAACAACACAAGCAGATTGTTCAAACACCAGAAATGGACTCCTCACATAAACAACACAAGCAGATTGTTCAAACACCAGAAATGGACTCCTCCCATAAACAACACAAGCAGATTGTTCAAACACCAGAAATGGACTCCTCACATAAACAACACAAGCAGATTGTTCAAACACCAGAAATGGAATCCTCGCATAAACAACCACAAGCAGATTGTTCAAACACCAGAAATGGACTCCTCACATAAACAACACAAGCAGATTGTTCAAACACCAGAAATGGACTCCTCGCATAAACAACCACAAGCAGATTGTTCAAACACCAGAAATGGACTCCTCACATAAACAACACAAGCAGATTGTCCAAACACCAGAAATGGACTCCTCACATAAACAACACAAGCAGATTGTTCAAACACCAGAAATGGACTCCTCACATAAACAACACAAGCAGATTGTTCAAACACCAGAAATGGACTCCTCACATAAACAACACAAGCAGATTGTTCAAACACCAGAAATGGACTCCTCGCATAAACAACTACAAGCAGATTGTTCAAACACCAGAAATGGACTCCTCACATAAACAACACAAGCAGATTGTTCAAACACCAGAAATGGACTCCTCACATAAACAACACAAGCAGATTGTTCAAACACCAGAAATGGACTCCTCGCAGAAACAACACAAGCAGATTGTTCAAAAACCAGAAATGGACTCCTCGCATAAACAACACAAGCAGATTGTTCAAACACCAGAAATGGACTCCTCACATAAACAATCCAAGCAGATTGTTCAAACACCAGAAATGGACTCCTCGCATAAACAACCACAAGCAGATTGTTCAAACACCAGAAATGGACTCCTCACATAAACAACACAAGCAGATTGTTCAAACACCAGAAATGGACTCCTCACATAAACAACACAAGCAGATTGTTCAAACACCAGAAATGGACTCCTCACATAAACAACACAAGCAGATTGTTCAAACACCAGAAATGGACTCCTCACATAAACAACACAAGCAGATTGTTCAAACACCAGAAATGGACTCCTCACATAAACAACACAAGCAGATTGTTCAAACACCAGAAATGGACTCCTCACATAAACAACACAAGCAGATTGTTCAAACACCAGAAATGGACTCCTCACATAAACAACACAAGCAGATTGTTCAAACACCAGAAATGGACTCCTCGCATAAACAACCACAAGCAGATTGTTCAAACACCAGAAATGGACTCCTCACATAAACAACACAAGCAGATTGTTCAAACACCAGAAATGGACTCCTCACATAAACAACACAAGCAGATTGTTCAAACACCAGAAATGGACTCCTCGCAGAAACAACACAAGCAGATTGTTCAAACACCAGAAATGGACTCCTCACATAAACAACACAAGCAGATTGTTCAAACACCAGAAATGGACTCCTCGCAGAAACAACACAAGCAGATTGTTCAAACACCAGAAATGGACTCCTCACATAAACAACACAAGCAGATTGTTCAAACACCAGAAATGGACTCCTCGCAGAAACAACACAACCAGATATTTCTAACCCCAGAAATGGACTCCTCACATAAACAACACAAGCAGATTGTTCAAACACCAGAAATGGACTCCTCGCAGAAACAACACAACCAGATATTTCTAACCCCAGAAATGGACTCCTCACATAAACAACACAAGCAGATTGTTCAAACACCAGAAATGGACTCCTCACATAAACAACACAAGCAGATTGTTCAAACACCAGAAATGGACTCCTCACATAAACAACACAAGCAGATTGTTCAAACACCAGAAATGGACTCCTCACATAAACAACACAAGCAGATTGTTCAAACACCAGAAATGGACTCCTCACATAAACAACACAAGCAGATTGTTCAAAAACCAGAAATGGACTCCTCGCATAAACAACACAAGCAGATTCTTCAGAAAAACAGCACAAACGAGTTCTTCACATAAACATCACTGACGGATTACTCACACAAACAGCACAAACGAATTCTACACAAACATTACATCCGGATTCTTCACACCAACATCACAAACGGATTCTGCACCTAAACAGCATAAAAGGTTCTGCCACTTGAGGGGAGCTACGAGTCCAAATAATCAGAACTCGTAGGCTTCAACACCGAGAGAAGCCAGGGCAATCAGAGACATTTCGCTGACAGCCACAGTCTCCACTGACGCCGGTGCGCACGCGCGACTAAGTATAGTTAGGCATAAATGCCACTCGCAGGCTGTAGGGAGAGATCAAATCTACCGGAGAAGAGGAGAAAAAACATTCTTAGTGCAAAGAAAACCGCCCTCGCTTCAGTACCCAGAGATCTAAATGGGAACGCACGTTATGAGTAACAGCAGGAGCGGCAGTTGCGTGTGGTAGGTAGCACACAAGTACGTTAGGGAGAACTTGACTTTTTTCAGCCATGCACCAACATTACACAACTAGCAAGCTTCCGTACGTACAGTGGATGTCTATTAAAGGATGTTGTGAATTTCAATGCGGTAAAAGAGATACACATCAAAAACAAGTAGAAAAATAGTGCATTTTGGTAGAAAAATGCACCTAATTGGGTGAAGAACCAATGCTTATTTTGTGGAAAATAATTTTTTTTCGGAATATTGAAGAGCAGTAAGTTCGTTTGCTTTACTAGTCCTCTCTATTCCTTCAACTCCATACTGAATGGTGCCTCCATCTTCTTTATCTTTCGGACACCTTTGGGGTGGTTGGGATTAATGAGTTCTTTTCAGCCTCCCGTTACATAACAAAGATGTTCTAGAAAAGGAAGCATGAAAGCACCATTCAGTATGGAGTTGAGAAAATGCCGAATCTATGCACAAAGTGCGTTCCCGCACGGGATCTCCAGTACATAGAAACAGTAAGTTGAGAAGGAAAGTTAGAGAAAAAAGATAGAATTGGAGAAAGTATGAGGTGCTGAAAAAACAGTTCTGCAGCGAACTTAAAACATGTTCTCAACAAAACAAGAACCTTTTATATCAACAAAAAAGAATGCCAACCTATCTCTCAGCTTGGGACCTCACATTTTCCCCCTGGGAGTGCAAATTGTTGTAATTAGCGAGACTTAAATAACTTATAATCTAATCTAATCTTCAGTCTCTAACGTCTGGACTTGAATAAGCTTACTCAATTTCGATAGCCTCATTCAAAAATTAAGAAAAGCTATGGAAGAATTACATGAGTGTAACAAAGAAAAATGCCAGCATAATAGCTGCAAGAAAAAATGCTGCAACAGATGGTCGGCTAAAACCAGAAGAAACCGAAAGCCTTCGTTATTTATACTGTGCTGCTTGATAGGACGCTGGTAGATGGAGGGCAAATGTGAGAGGCACACACAGCTGTTTGAATGTGGACGGAAGAACAGATTGTGCATTTGCAGTAGAATGTAACGAAGAAGTAGTAGACGGAAGACAGTACCAGGAGACAACGCAACAGCAGAAGGCAGGGCGGAACAGACAGCAAAGATGAAGTAGATTACAAGACAGCAGTAGACAAAGAAAAAGTAGACAAGAAAACAGCAGACAACAAAGATGCAGTAGTCAGTAAAGAAAAAGCAAATGGCAAGGCAGTACACGAAAAGGCAGCAGTAGACGATAAGGCAGCTATAAACAGCAAAATAGCAGTAGACAGCGCACAGAAGTAGACAGCACGAAAAGAACAGTAGGCGAGCATGAAAGCAGTAGTCGGCACCCAGAAGTAGACAGCAAGAGAAGAGCAGTAGGCGAGCAAGGCAGCAGCACACAACGCAACCAAAGAATACGGTAAGAAAATACGAAGATCAGAGCGTGCGAGCAAGCAAGCAGTCCCACATACGAGCAGGAGTAGCAGGGAGGAGAGTGTGAGCACACAATAGAGTGCGTAGGGAGCTTCAAGCTTGATGTATGGTGCTCGCTATCGAGCTCATAAGGAAAACCATAAAGCGCGGCGCACCGGCATGAGCGTCGCAAGATCCCGCATGGCATCGAGCAACGCAAAAAAGCAAGCCTTTACGATCCATACGCAGACACATTTTACAACAACGGGGTCGGTTTCTGCAATTGTGCGGAGCACCACGAGGCTGAGCTCTTGTGCACAGGCTAATAGCTCCAGTGCTGTAGCAGACTATAAAAACGGCTCATGCTGCTTGGCTTCCCGCATAAGAAATGACGTGATTGCAAAAGCAAGAAATCCAAAAAGGATGCCTCGGGATGCTCAAGCTTCGCAACCTCCGATGACCGGACAAATTTAGCAAAGGTATTCTTTTCACAACAGAGAGACATACTGACACAGAGCATGAAAAAGAGTAACAGAGCATGAAAACAGTTCTTCGAAACGTAAAATTCGACAAAACTAAGCCTCAGTTCACATAAAAAGACTTCGAAATATTCAGAGAAACATTCCACGATAACGAGAAAACGCGGACACAAAAAAAACTCTGCGGCTTTCCTCTTTTTTCAAATCCAAGTATTTTCGGGTTGGCCAAGCTTAATTTCCCGCGCTCTGGGCCGTGCTATACTGATCTCGAATTACCCAGAAGTACTGAGGCACTAAAAGTGACAGCTGGAGCTTGGTGCTATTATTAAGAGGAGGGTTACCGCACTCCACGGCACAGGGAAGTTACATCACTCTACCTCGGAGGGAGCTCCAGTGCCGCTATTCTATGAAGGACGCCCGAGTGTGACCAATGTACCTCCCGCTACGCTATAGAAACAACAACTACAGTAATATTACATCCTCCCTTCACACTGCGAATAATAATAAAACTACTTATACTGAACAAAGAAATTTACAAAGATCGTACGAAACATTGCGCTGTTACGTAATATTCTACCTAAAATATGTATTAGGAACATGGTAAATTAATTTTTCGTCGGATTTCTGAATGGGTGTAGGAGCGTAAAAGCTGAACAGTTGAAACGATAACAAGAAAGAACAAAAACCGTAAACAGGTGTTTGAAAATGGTACTTTACAACAGAAGTAAATATTGATTCGTTCAATCAATATGAAATAAGCAAAAGGCAAGAACAAAGCAAAGACAAAGTTATTGGAGACTTACGAAACGATTTACTTCGAATAGGAAGGATAATCTTAACTGTTCAAATGCCCATCCATTTTTGAGCGAACGCGAGAAATTTTATGTCAGCGTTACGCAAACAAAAGTACTTTTTGCGCTCCCCTTTCCCCGCTGAATAAACTTCTGTGAACTAATCTAAAACATACCCTAAAGCCCATTCGCCTCAAAAGTAAAGAATAGAACAGAAAGTTTCAAAACTTCTGTGCTCTTCAACTTTGCTATCTAACTCCCCAGCACGAAATCTACGACGTACAGCGACCGTCCGTACATTATGCATAACACCACCTCGTTCAGAAAAAGTAACCGTAAGGAGTTTTTATTATTTGGTGAGTGAGTAACTTGAAATTGTTCCCTTCGGATAAATAAGATAACTTTTCAGTGTATCGTTCGCTAAATTCATATTTGTGAATTAAAAAAGGCTGCAAATGATTCACTGCTTCGAAAATGCAAAAAAATGAAGAAGGAAGTGGGAGGTACTGCAAAACAGAACAACAGTGAATCGAAAACAGATGGTCCCTAACTAAACAAAAACTATACTTCAACAAATGAAGGCCTGCCTAACCTTCAGCTCAGGACTTCACATATTCCACCTGGTAGTGCCAAGTCTCATGGACTCAATAGTTTACCCCCTTGAGGGACATAAAATTAATATCAATGTCAGCATTTGACAACTTCACATTTCCGGAGAAAACCGAAGTGAGATATTCTAAAAGTTGAGCTGATGGAAAATGAAGCATAGATGATCGAAGAAGAGCCAGTATTCAGCTGAGCCATCATTCATGAATAAGCACATTCATGGCGAAGCCAATAAAAGCAAGATTATCCCTTTGAAAATTCCATTGAGTCGCGAACCAGGAGGGAAAATCGAATTCTTCGGGCGAAGCTTTCAGAGGCAGAGGGATCTTTTGAGGAGCCCATTTTCCAAAAGAGGATGCCACGGCTGCGATAACTCATAGAGCCGAAACGTTCCTACGACGCGCTTTTCAACGAACCAGTTATTGGAGACTTGCTCTTCTTCCCAAGCTGACGACTTCCCACTCACAGAAAACACCTTCGCAAATCGAAAGTCAACCTCGTGTTGAATTACCCGCTCGCCATGATTTTGGTGAGCCTTCCAGCCTTAAATTTCGAGGACCCATAAGAGAGGCCGAAGAAAGTAATAATGGATAATACTCGGCTCGCAAGACTTCTCTAAGAGAAACGAACGCACTTCCGTGCAATGAATAAACCGAAAGTAATTATGTAATTATAAAACTTGAAAGTTTTAATGACATGAGAGACGATAAACTTCACAGAAGTCAGGTGATACACCTGCATATCATAGCAGCAGTAACTTAGGCAGAACTTTCGGTCCGGCTACCGCCCATCCGCATAAAAACTGTTTCTGACTATGCAAAAGAAAAACACCCATGAACGAAAAAGTAATCATGACAGCCATAAGAACACGCAAACGTGCGTCGAGTCAATGGCAGTTTGGAGTACAAAAAGCTCTCAGTAGACGCCAGTCATCATCACCTGAAAGGACGAAATCAATCTCATCGTAGAAAAAGTCGCCGAGTTCATTTCACTCACTCACGCTTGTCAAATTCGTTCATCAAGAGGACCGAATCGAAGAGAAATTCTATCAACGTTCATCGTGAAGAAAAGCTCCCTCGCAATCAACTAAAACCATTTGCAGGTGGCAATTTTAAAGTCAATGAGCTGGCTGCTTATCGGCGTAACTACTCAACGGTGAAATTGAGTCAGGTGAGCAGAAGTTGGCTGGGGAGACTGCGTTTAGAAATGGCTGAAACGACCAAAACTGGACAAAAATCAACACAGTCTTCCCAGACTGAGTAAAAAGCTGAAAAATTACGACTAAGTAGCCCTCCACACAGTGTGATAAGCTGAAAAATGAAGATGTTCATTTTCGTAGAGGGTATGAGAAGCTAATAAATGACCATGTTCCCCTATACAGAATGTGTGAATAACTAAAAAATGGCCATGTTCACCAGTACAGAATGTGTGAATAACTAAAAAATGGCCATGTTCACCAGTACAGAATGTGTGAATAACTAAAAAATGGCCATGTTCACCTATACAGAATGTGTGAATAACTAAAAAAATGGCCATGTTCATCTATACAGAATGTGTGAAGAAATAAAAAATGGCCATGTTCACCTATACAGAATGTGTGAATAACTAAAAATGACCACGTTCACCTATACAGAATGTGTGAATAACTAAAAAATGACCATATTCACATATACAGAATGTGTGCGCAAAGTTGAATTATGACAACAATGTTCACCTCCAGAGAATGTGCGAGGCGACAGCACTGCGAACGATTTTAGCCTTGGAGTTCCGTTGTGGTGAGGAAGTCGCTTTAAAAAATTCGCTTAATTAATTCAGCAGCTGCAGCGTGGTAGATACGACCAACGCGCAGCAACGAACAAAAAAGAACGAAGCGCGTAATAAAAAGAAGTTTGACCAGTTCAATGAAGTCGCATTGTGCTTCTGTAAAATGACAAATTATTATGGGAATTTGCTATTGCTTAAGGGCTTCTGAGGGACTAGAAGTTGGTATCTCTCAGATCTATTTCCCCAACTCAAACAAAGCAAAAGAATTTAAAAATTCTTTACGTGCAATCCACCATGCTCATGGAAACCGAAAACGACAGTTCAATTTCTCATGAATTTTCCCGTCAAGAAAATCAAATTTAACTAGATTAGATGTTAGTGGCCTATTTAGTATCGAACTGAGGGAATTCGGAATCTATGCAAAAGGTACACAGAAACAGAAAGTTGAGAAAAGTTATTGAAACAAGATGAAAGTTGAAGGACAAAATCAGAGATGTTGAAAGCCAAGACAGCAGTGAACAGAAAAAAACATTGTTCTGAACAAGAAAAAAAAAACATTTCACTGACACGCAAAGCAAACATACCGAACTCTCAGCTCAGGAACTCACATTTTCCCCTGGGAGTGCTAATTCCCATAGATCCAGTAGTTGTGTTCCCTTGAGAGAAAAAAAGTCAGGATAAACCGGCATTTCAAAAGAAGACAAAGCATTCTCGCAGTCGTCGCTCAAGGAAGTGACAACGTATTAATATCAGAGAAAGAAGTGCGACCAGAACGTCGCAGAGGGTAAAAACACCCGTCGTAGGTCATCCTCGCGCGGCTAATGGACTTATGTACAACACAAACGTACTTTCGCTGGGCCGTGTAGGTGAAACAGTGCGAGCCAGACAGTAGATGGTCACCATCATCGGAGAAAAACAGCGAAGAAAAAGCGCAAGAAGCAGCAAAGAGGCTCGGAGGGTTATTTTGATCGTTATTCATGAGGATAATAGGGAGGGGGAGGCGTTGGAACTACCCATTTGACCTGGCACCTAACTTGGGCTCCCATAAACGTGCGAGTGTGAGGCGCTTGCGAGCCAGGTTCTGGGAGCAAACAGGAAGAGACCGCGACTGTTACCTCGCTCCTGTTATTGTCTCGGGTGGATAAACACTCGAGACGCGCCAGGCCAAAGAGCGGCAGCGGCCAAGAGAAGGTGCAAGCACAAGTTCCTTGCGTCACACGCGCTAGATAGCACGGCACTTTAACCAAATTTCACCGAAACTCGGATGAAGAGAAATATCTGCGAAACCTATACACTAATTCACCATGAAATGAAATTTCAAGCTACCTTATAAAATTACCTTGAAGTTAAATTACAATTTGCCGTGAACTTCAAGAAAAATTATGCAGCACAAAAGCTTGGGTCAAGGAGACCCGCAAACGGAGCCGCAAAAGCCGGCGACAAAGAGCTTATCATCACTCATACAATGGATTGTTGTTAGGAATGCGTCTGGTGACAGGCGAGATGAAAGAAAGGCGCCATATTAAAACTTTTGCAGTTTTTGTATATCAAGCAGCTGGACGGTCCTTCAAACCAGGGCGATGGTCTGAGCTTGACTGAGTTCAATTTTACTCATCATATAGAATTTCAACCTGATTTTACTCATCATGCAGAAACAATATGATTTTACTCACCATAAAATCTGAACTTGACTTGGCTCAACACTCAGAATGTGAGCACAATTTCCCTCAACACCTAAAATGCAAGTATAATTTTAGTAAATGTATTTTGTAAATGCAAGTTTAATCTCAATGTGAAATTTATTATACTAAACAAGAAGAACCGGAACGTGATTTCACTCAATATGTAGAATCTGAAAAAGGGTTTTCTTCACTAAACAGAATTTAAACGCAAGTTTACTCAGAACGTATAATGCAGGTTTAATTGTACTCAATAAGTAGAATGTGAAATTTATTGTTTCAAACTCGAAGAATCTGAATATGATTTTACTCAACAATTTCTTAATGTTTTCAACCCGGCCTAGTATGATTTTCATTAATTTACAAGAACTTCCAAGAAGTAAATCGGCTATTCTGTTTGTTTGCTTCAGCCCAACGAATGGAAAACAGGCAGCCATGCTCTCAAAATCTCCTCAAAAATCTCAAGTCAATTGTAGGCGCATTTAAAAAAAAAACTTCCCGAAAAATGGGTATCGACCACATTGTAATTCAAAAATTTAATAACAAATTTCAGGTATATTCAATGAAAGCTAGGGATAGATAATCAACCCGATTTGAGCGAAAGTTCAAACCCAGGTCTCAAATAAAACTAAATCACCATATAAGTATATGAAAATAAATCACCATATAAGTATATGAAAATAAATCACCATAAAAAGTAAATGAAAATAAATTACCATAAAAAAATCTGTAAAACTGAGCCTCAAGTTGACTAAAAAAAACAAGAACACTTATGGACAGCAGCAAATGCAAATGCAACACCAACTTAAAACATTCAAAACTAAAGAAGTAGAAAAAAGTCTTGCCGAAGCATCTAAAAAGAACCAAACAACACGTAAGAACAGACAGCAAATGCACGTGCAACAGCAACTTAAAACACTAAAAACCGGAGACAAATTAGAAAAGAGTCCTGCACCTCGCAAGGCGCCAAGCAACAAGTACCTCCCAGAAAAAGAGCCCAAAAGACACACAGCGTGACACGTTATGACGCTGAGCAGCGGCGAGAAGAAGTCTGTTCACCGAGCGCACAATTAACCAAGAAAACATCAGCCCTGTAAAACGCACCAAAACATCACACACCACCGAACATAACTCACGAGTGAAAAGATTATGAAGAGGAGAGAATAACAGACGATCCCGCAGTAGTACTATACCTCGTATCAGAATGAATACAGAAGAAAATTGAAACGAATAACGCAAAATTATACCTTGACACTGACAAGTCTAATGGAAGTATGGACTGATCCTCGGAAAATTACAGATTGTGGAGAAACAAAGCGAGCGCTGACCATGAACAAAATAGAAGAGTATCAGTCATTTTATTAAAGAAACGGCAAAAACTTTAAATGCTAGAAAACTAAATGCCACTCTGAAGGTGAACGAATAATGTAGGCGAACAAGACCAGCGAGCAAAAACTTGCAACTCGGTACAGAACAATGACGAATTTACAGAGAAAAAGCATATAAACTTATAATTGAGCAATCGTACAAAGAACAGCGTGACTCGTGCGCGTAGATACATAAATCAAAAATCATTCTCACGTCAAACGAACCGTAAAGAACGAGTGGGAGGTCCAAGTTCAGAGAAAACCAAGTCACAAGGATGAATCACTAGGAGCCGGACGAGTCTCCACGTTCGCATCACAAAAATAAGATGAACAAAATCGCCCCCAAATCGAAGCGGAGTGACCAGAGATCCCGTGTTTGGGTTCGAGAACGTCATTTCTATGGTCAGAGTCCAAACAACTGAAGACCGTCACGATCTATTTTCAGGACTGTTGTAAGGTTCTTAACTTCCAGAGTGATGGGCAGCCTCATTCTTTGGGAAATGTGAATAAAGAGATTCTGCATGCCTACGACCTTCCAAGCCGATGGCTGCGTTTATTCTTTCAGAAATGTAAAGAAGGGATCGTTTCAGAGAACTGACAAGAGAAGTTTTTTATGCCTCGAGACTTGGCCGACCAAAAACAAACGTTATCGAAAGAAGATAGCTTCTGAAAGTTACACCTACACGTTTCTTATCACAGAAGAATCAAAATTGTCGCACGTGTATTTCCACTAAACGAATAATGTAAAATATTTCTGCTATCGTATACAAGCACACGAAACAGTGAGCAGTGGAAGCAGTCTTACTCAAAATAATCTCACAGGTATTCTTAATAAACGAATAGTGCAAAATATTTCTGCTATCGTACACAAACACACGAAACAGTGAGCAGCGACTCCATCATGATGAAAAGACAGAACAGGACAGACTTTATCTACACCACTCAGATCATAAACGAACAGTTGAAATGACTTCATCAACTTCAAGCATCGTTTGCATTCAAGCTCACATTCTGCCCCGACTACCTGCCTCAACAAAAAAGGCCCAACAGTAAACAAGCGTATAAATGGTCAGCGGGAATTTTTTTCCGAAGGATCGTACATGAGACATCGTCGCTATTAGCAGCCTTCCTATATCCCCGGCGGACCTTGAATAAAGAAAAAATACATGCTAGGATGACCAGGAACGGGTTGTACCTAAGGCGCTTCTTGGTCAACAGAATAAGGCTATCCTATGAAAATAAAACTGACCACACGCTGGTTTTAAGCCTAGAGGCTTTAGCTCGCCTGCGACATGATTGACGTTTTAGAAATTCTGCGCATCATAAATACAAGGTAAAATATTGCACGGCACACATTTATTTCCAACATGACCACAAAACACGAGCGTATAAAATATTGAGATCAGCGCAGTGGCACACGTTACTCTGCATCGAAATCAAATTTAAAATAGTTATCAACACAAAATATTATACGATGGTAATATATTTTCAATTCTCCAGGTTTGACTTAGTTGCTCAAGAAAACTAGAGCATAAAAACTGCGAAAATAAGACATTTAAGTCAAAGATTAATACTGCAGCCTATTTTATGATTTAAACTCTACGAAAAATTAATCAACAAAAAATATACGACATTAGGCGCAAAGACACGGAAGCTTCGCACATTTCCAGCGCTTTATATATCTTACACGAGAAAATTAGCTTTGAACAGGAACCATAAAGAATAAAAATATTTCAACACTAAAATTGAACCACAGTAGAAAATACGCTACTATATTTTCGAGCCAAAAGCTCCAAGCAAAATCCATTATGCTCGGGGCCGGTCGGAGGGAATATTGGCATGTCTCAACATAATTACTGCAAAATGGTTTACGGACGAGTGAGTGCGCCCTGCACTTGAGAACACGCAAGGGCACAGAGGTATTATCACCACAACTATCCCTAACCTATTCGGTAAAGTTTCGAAACCCTCGCCATCGTAAGCTCAGTTCTTCTTAATTAACTGCCACGTAATCCCGAAGGGTTTAGCAGAAGTTCCACGGCATTCTCCTCAAGGTTCTGGAGCCTTGAACTTTCAAGTTTGGGCATCCTCTGACGGACCATCCGCTCCCAAAATGTCCTTGAAACGAGAACATTTCAGTCTTCGTAACTTGATCGAGCTGGTCCAACTATGTCATTTCAGACACCGTCTGCATTTTTATTTAGCCAAAAGAATCGAGTGATCGAGTGTGGTTTGGCGAACGGAAAAATTCGCAGTTTTGAGAAGATTGAGTCATATGAAGAGAGAGTAGATTTTAATTAGACGGAGGTATTTTATATTAAAAATTTAACGCATATACAATAGATAGGAATTTTTAAACTAAGCGACCAGGCTTTTTTGTATGTACCTAAATAATACTTACTGTGCATCTGCTTCTGAACGGCGGAACTGCAATTTTTCGCCAAAGAACAGTTAGCTAAAAAACTCACAGAAAGCAGCAGTGAAGGAAAACAACGGCACATTACAACGTGACAGTTCAAACACCAAAGCTGATTTTCAACATCGGAGCACAAAATTTCACTTTGCAATCGTCGAGAATTATCAGAATAAACGATCATAAAAGCCCGTGCCACAAGAATACAACACACTCAACAGCGCGGGTCAACTCGAGTAACGGTGTCAAGTCAAACCAAACAACGGCAATAGAGCGATTTTCAACAGAACAGTTTTAAGTTTTAACAAAGATACTTGAATCGTTATTTCAAGTTTGGTCATTTTATACCCAAAAAAATTGTCTGTGCGAGACTTAACAGCTCAAGCATTCAACATAGAAAAACCATAAAAACGATGGAGACCACGATTTTTGTCATGAATTCAATTAGAATTATGTCAAAAAAACTCCTGAGATCATGCGGCTCACCCAGTAATAGTCGCGAGTTGAAGTGATAAATACAATACGTCAAAATACTTCAAGTCCTGCACTCGGAATACTACATTTTCCAACCCTGTAAAAATGAACACTACCATGTGGAGTGAAACACCAAATTTTCGAACCCCGTAAAACGTAGCCCTAACATGTGGAGTCGAACATCAACTTCACACACGCACACAGAACGCATGCAAAGATCCAATGAGCTAGGCTTCGTAGTTCGACAATAGGCAGCGCATGACTATGGGACTTGCAGCAGGTAGATCGTTTTTGCTGTCGCAGGAAGATGGGAGTCATTAGGGTCAAAAAAACATCGGCATTGTTCTATTGTCCGTGTAGCGGCATAATCACGTACACTTTAGTTTTTGGACGGAACAGGAAAAAATATCCTCGAATGTTTGAACTGGAGACCCAGGGCCAACTGCACAGTTCTCAGCGACGGACACACACACACCCACGCCGGTAGCGGCAGAATCACGAGAGCAATGAACTTGGCAGTTTGAGTAAAGGCATTAGAGGACATTGAACCAATATATGCAAAACACAAACCTCATTCGAGCGCTCATTTTAAAACTAAATAAGCCAGCCGGAGCCAACCAAGTCTATGCGACAAAATCTCCCTAAAGCACACGCAATTTCTAACCGTCCAAATCCTCTGCGGCGCCCATGGCAATATTTTCAACTCAAAATGAAATAGATTTCTTCAGGGAAACAATGGAAATTGGTCTCAGGCTCATTGCATATCAAGGACGCAGCTAATTACGTAAATTTCGCTTCTTCAAAAGAGCTGCTTGGTAATTTCCCGAGTAGCGCTTTGATGTTCTTTTATTTTGCTTTTAGCTTTGGCCTGGGTTATGGCCTCACAAGTTACTGGTCTCGTTGGCACTACGCTGAGCTCCAAGTAAAATATTCATTTGCATTTGAAAGGGAGGAGTCCGAGCAAGGTTAAAGCCTACAGGGACGACCACGGAAATTTCAAATAGAAGGAAAGCGAGAGATGCCTTAGACCGCCGGAGTCCGTACATATACGTGCATGCGCATGTGTCTGTCTTCATGGAGCACTCTGTCAAGTCGGAAAGCAAGGTTAGTCTTTCTTCAAGACTAACTTAATAAAAAGCTTATTTAAATCACATGTACTTATATTATTCTGAAAACTATTATTTTCACTCTTGAGAAAACTCGTGCTAATTTTCCTCGGCAAAAAATGCTGACTCATGATACACGCGTTTAGAAAAAACACGCTAGGGACGTCTTAACATTTTTTTTCTTTTTAATTTATACACATGGAATTGAATTTGAGAACAAGTGTATTTAGTTACAAAGTCCAAACTTATATAGTCACTGGAGTCTCCATGACACGGTCGTTAGATGTGTTTAATCGTTATCTTCCTTCTTAGCATACTTAACAGGAGTAAAACAATGGGGATGAATGCCATGCGTCTTGATGGCAAATTCAATCCGCCCCAAAATTTACATACACATGATGACGCTTTCCCTACTTACGGCAACCACTAGAATGGTACATACATTTTCTACACGAATCCATGTTTCAACGGGGAATATTTGCCTATTTTTGCGTAAACGTCAAGAATACAAAGAGATAACTCGGGTCTTTTGACATCTGTTGACGTAATAGCGAAAGCTCCACATCATAGTCAAGGTTATGTTAGGGGCATAAAGATATATTTTGTTCTGTTTATCAAATTGACCGTAAATGGATGTACGGAAGTTCAATATTCAACTCAAATTTAAAGTTATTTGTGATGAGCAATTTTGAAAACAGCAAACATTAACTGGATCGTTCTGTTATTTAGTTTTGATTAACTGTTTATTGAAATTGCAGTAACATTATGAAAATTCCCTCCGTGTACACCGCGGCGGCTCCTGTCGCGGTCAAAGTGTCAAGTCATTTTTTCGATCTTACCATCATGCTACCAGTTGTTATGACTCATTAATGAAATAGAGACACTGGGATGAAAAATAAAGTTAAAAAACACCGAAAGAAGCACGAAATAAATAACGATTTCAGCCCTTCAAAACGCTCACGAAATTAACACCACAAACATCAAAAACGAAAACGTTTGTGAACTTCCTAAAACGTAAGCGCGTTGCAAGATCATAACCTCATTTTACCGTCAAAATAACAAGGCCGGAACTCGTGTCAGAGGGACAATATAAAAATAACTGAAGGCAGCGTAGCCCTGCTAGTTTAAAGAGAGAGCATTTTAAATGTGTTTTCTGCAAATTTCTTGGGAGAAAACAGCTGAACCGTAGACGGCGGAGAATATCAAGACTTTAGAAATAAAGGTGAGCATCGTGAAACTTTTATATTTGAAAGGATCTCATGGCTTTGCAGAAAATTAGGTTCCAAATTTCAAATGGGATCAGGATTTAGTGCTGAAGCAGGGGGAACGAGTGAATGGGATTGAGCAGGAAGGATTTAATGTAGGTGGCACGTGAATGGAGTCCGTAACATCATTTGCGGCTCATGCGATCAGGAAATCTAATCGTGAACGAGAATTTCCAAGAAAGTGTCAAGGTGCATAAAGCTGCAGGGGACCAGACCCAGGACATTAGGGTGATCAGCAAGACGCCTTATATAACAGCACGCTTTTAAAGGAAGATGCAAGGACGGGCGACAGTACGAAACATTTGGCAGGAAGAAGATTCGGAAGCGATACGAGGAAGAGTAATAAAACTGACTGAAGGTTTTCTATACTGCCTTACATACCAGCATGATGCCGAAGAAAGATGCAAGGAGCGAAGACAGGTTGTTCAAAACGTTAGAAAAATCTAAAACGACACGAGGAAGAGCAAAGAAAACTGAAAGAAGAAGGTTGTCAAGACCGCCTAAGATAACAGCATGATATAATAAAATGCTAGAAGCGGGGACGAGTAGTACGAAATGTTAAAAAAATCTAAAACCATAAGAGGAAGTGCAAATGTTACAGATTAAAAGATTTTCAAAGCAAAGCCATCGAAGAACTGAAAGCACGAAGTCCTGCTGTGATGAAGTTCTGACATTTGTGAACATTCGCAGTAGCACTAACACTATCGGCTGGACGACAACCCGACCTGTAGACATGATAATGTTTTGGAGCGAACGCTTCACTCGACATGTACACCATGTAAAAACTGATAGATATCCAAGACAGACGCACGAGTCAACGTGATAATTTTCTACGGTAGCACAAATAGGATGCTACCTTATCAGGAACTCCAGAAAAAATGGAAGAGAAGAACGCTATCTCATGGGCAAGTACAAAATGGCTAACACCTTCACTTTCTTACGTGGGACGTCATGACGGAAAAAAACATTAGGGTAAAACGAGAATGTATTTATAGAGAAGTATATTTCCGATGACAGTTCGCTTCAAGTGAATTCTTGATGGCAATCGGATCTTTTACATGTTTCTTATCGACTTCCAATTAAGTTCGACGCAATAAAAGAGAATAAAGGTTATGGATATCTGGATATGGATAATGTAATTTCAATGCTAATATACTTCGACTAAATTATTCAAAATCAGGTGTTCTATATTTTTGTTACTAATTTTCTCAAAATGAAAAGAGGAGTAAAATTTAGGTGAAGATTAGATTAGATTATTAGCTAGTTTAAGCCTCCCTATCCGCAACAAAGGCTATCCAAAGAGAGGAAGGAAGAAGGCACCATTTAGTATGGAGTTGAAGAAACGTGGAATCTATGCAGAAAGGACACAGAAACAGAAAGCTAAGAAATGAGTTCATGAAACAAGAAAGAGTTGAAGAAGAAAGTAGTAGGTGCTGAAAAACAGAATAGCAATGAACCGAAAAAAATGGTCCATAACAAATCAAAACCTATTCTATTTCAACAAAAAAGAAAGCCTACCTAACCTTTAGCTCGGGCCCTTACACAGTCCCCCTTGGAGCGCTAATTCCCATAGACACAATATTTGTATCCCCCTGAGGGGAATTCAGGTGAAATATACTTGAATCGTTATTTTCTTTCGATCCCCCCTTGAATATTTCTTTCTGAAAATACACTTCTACCGCTGGTGCTCGAGTGAAATTGTTACTCTCAAAAACGCAGAAACTGGTATAAGAAAAAATTATACTCGAGAGCTTTCATGCGGAAATTTAACTGCGAACTGAAACACCATGGATCCCTACAAGCTTCAGAAAAAGAAGAAAATCAAATACGCACATGAACTTGAGCTCGGAGATTATAGAAAAAACGCTAAGATTGATAACGACCCCACCAAAACTTCGCCGGGGGACAAGAATTTACACTTGACTTAAACACGTAGGTAGAAAAGATATAAACAAGAAGTTATTGATCGGCATGTCGCTTAGAGCTCATTTTTAGGTGGAAGAACCACGCTTGACTCTGAACACATGCGAAGAAAGATGAAAAGATATAAGCAAGAAGTTACTGGCATGTCGCTTAGACATGCCAGTTTCCATTTTTTTCATTTTCAGGTGGAAAGATTCACGCCTGACTCTGAACACAAACGTAAAAGAGAGATAGAAGTAAAATGGTTTTAGCAAGTCGCTTAGAGGTCACTTTCAGGTGGAAGAAGACCCCCATTAGAGGCTGAAGTAGTCACGAGAATAATTCCATGTGGCACGCCGCACCTCCCAGACAGGGGGCGAAACGCTCTCAGGGCTAAGTCGATAAATCTTCTAAAACGCAGGGTTGGAATTTTAACAGAGGATTAATTGCTCTCTGACCACAAGCGTGTTACCTTCCCCTACGGAGGCACTAATTGCACCCCTCCATTATTTCCGCGCCCCCTGCCTCCCGACCCAAGCCCTTCCCTCCTCGAGCTCGTTCCCCCATACCTCGTCTGACAGATTCCCGCGCCAGTTCCTCATCAACTTTAAAATTTGAACCGCCGTTCCATCGATTACTACTCAAATTCACCATGCAGCGAGGCTAGAATTCTCGCATAGATTATCGAACATACGCGCGCGCCCGTCACTTGAGGGCTGGCGCCGCAGTTTCCACAAATAGTCTTTATTGAAAATCAACACGCGATGGCCGCAACAAACAGCCGTAAGTAAGCAAAAATATAGAACAGGATTATGGGTGATCGATAGCAATGTGGGTACAATTTCGCCAGCAATGACTTAGCCCTCAAATTAGCTCAAGTACGAGAGCGCACTCCCGTGTCTCAAATTCAACACAACGACCAGCATGGAACACGGAAGATATTTTGTCGTCATGGACGAGTGTGGACACAACTTACACACAACTCCCGTGAAGCAACGCGTATTGGAAAGCAATAAAACGCGCGAAACCGACGTTTTATATCACGATTAAACTTCACAACTCACCAAAAAACATATACTTGGGACACTTTTACGGCCTTTTCTGCGAATCTCAGCGCGCGCGTCGGACAGAAAATATATCTCCATAAAAATGTTCAAACGAACGTCTCTCGATTGGTTCGACAAGGGAGTTCGAGCTCATGAAATACTGCCTAAAAACAACGACCGCGTATCACGATCATAGATAAAATATGAGAGCGTGGACAACTCGAGTGCGCATGCAACGATAATGCGCCACGGCTCGAGTTGGTTCGCTCTGAGCACATTCGAGCACAATTTGCCGCTTCACACCATAGTGTTCAGGAGCGATATGCATTCTGCACTTATCTGTCTCTTCATGACTCGTACTAGATAGCTAGCGGTACATCGGTATGTGTACGACTGACTGGTTTTATTATCTTTCTAAATATAGGATCAGGACGTTCGACATATCCCCAAAGCGGTAATATTTCCTTAGAGGGAAAAGTAAAATTCCCAAGATATGAGCAGACTGGAAGAAAATACTCTTCAGTAGTTCGTTCACCCACCTAGTCAGTTATTTAGAAAATACAGAATCAAAACACAAAATGCTGACATGGGATGTTCTAGTATACAATTAGTCCTTATAAACTTAATACATCTTACAATGAAATTGAATAAACGAAAGACACCAAAAAAATTTACAATATAGGTGTTTCAAAGAGGAAGGATAGGAACAATACAATTAAAAATTAAAAAAATACCATGTTGAATGAACAAAAAAGTTCTGAAAGTAGTGCTTTATGAAAGACACCAAAAATGCACTAGAGTAGATCAGCTACAATGTAAGTCGTGTATGAGTGGCCCCCTTGGAAAAAACAGAAGAGCAAATTCAGACCGAAACCGACAGAAGCAAAAAGTACGAGAGTCACAATATAGGTCCGCACAGGGCAAGCAAGAGTATAATAGTAAGAAACTCGGACAAAAGTAAAGCTCTTGTTGCAACGAGCGTGCGCGTCACAAGCGTGCAATTTCTGGAAGATTTTTCTCAGGAAAGCATCCCGACCGAAAAAAAACAGAACGAGACTCACGAAAAGCTGCAGAAGCAGGCACAGTTTTTTGGCACCTCCCGATGCTAAAAGGGAAGAACAGTCCTGCCTTCGGAACCTTTTGTGTTATACATACGAGGCTCTCGAGAATAGGAGCCACGATGTTCCTCCTCAAGAGTTGCGAGCTTATAATGCATACCCAAAGATTTTCTTTGGCCGAGGTCTTGTCTAAAAATTCATACATCGGCGCAGAGAAAACTCAAATCGCCAGAGAAATCTGCAACTGCTTTCTACGCTCGTGAATAAAACAGCGTCCGAAGAATAAACAAAAAGATTTCGAGTGCAGAACAGAGCTCTCTGGGATCACACCTCGAGCAAAGGCATCAAACATTACTGAAAAAATCAATTCAAGCTTGATGACGACGAATCTCTTAGGAATTTCCTCAAGAGTATTTTTCCGCTCGCTCGTAAATGGCGGAACGTTGGAGTGAGTTGTGCACAGGGGAATTTAGAAGTACGGTATCACGGATACATCGCCCTTGAATTACCGAATACTATAAAGTTGTAACTCATCTTCTTATGACCTTAGTTAACAGGTTGCTTGTGAAACAACCCATCTATGGGTCGTTTGAAACTTTATTTAACAACCTTTTAAAATTAATGGTATATAATAGACCCAGTTAACGTTTGCTATTCATAAATTTGTTGAGAACTTTTGACTTTACATTTTAGTTGAATATTAAACTTCAGTTTAACCCATCGCAGTCAACGTGTTAATACTAACAGCACCCATATCGCTCTGAACTTAATACACGTGAGAAAATGTGCGTCGCTGAATCGGTATCTCTGCTACACAAAATTAATGAGTTCAACAAGCTCATGTATTTGGAAAACTAACTGTATCATATTAGTCAGAACTTCATAGAAGTAGCTCTGAGAAGCATATGGTTAGTTTGGCTAACAGCTCATGAAGCTAAAATTGTCAAGAAACTCGTAGTAGAATGCATGTAAAAAAAATACGCACAACACGAGTCACGAATACGTGAGACGTCAATATGTACGTAGAACACGGCTCACTAAACACGTACGATACCGACAAACACGTTGAACACTTCTCAGGCAACTTGCACCTACGATAACATTTACGTACCACAAAGCTCAGGTAACGCCTACGATATCAACAATCAACACGTACGATATATCAACACACGAACAACACAGCTCAAGCAGCACACGCGTACGAGCATCAAGAGACACGTACGACATAGACAGGATTACAGGAACTCAAAACTGAGGTGCCCCATCCATATGAGAGCGCTACGTAATCCATCATCATTATCTGTTTGAAGCTCATCTACCCCGGAGAGTTCACCCACTTCAAATTATTTCTAAGGGTCCAAGTTTCAGGCCAAGTTTCAAGCAGCTTCAAACTTCGCTATTTTATAGATGAAGCCGAGCGATAAAACGCGCATATAAAAGAAATTTGGACTGTTCCGTAACATTTTATGACCCATGATGAAATAGAAGGTCGTCCCCAATGTGTATGAAAGTTCCAGATTTCCGAGCTTAGCAAGCTTCACAAACCCGGACGCAATTTCTCAGCTCCACGGTAGGCATGTTTACCTCTAATATTTCGGAACTAATTGACCTGTTCAAATACGGCAAGATGAGCCGGCAAAATTATGTTAGCTTTAGGCCAAGCCAACTTGCAATGTGTTCAATGGAGGAAGGCTTTAGGCAGAGCTAATTTAAATCAAAAATAATAATTATTTAGTCCCACTTAATTCATCAATCACACCCATGTCAAACCCAGCTAACTAATTCCTAATTATTCGATCACAAGCAACCACGGTAAATATTGCTTTAAAACATTTCAATGATATAATATAAGCTTAATTTCCTAAGAATGTCTATCTTCTGTTCTTCCTCTAAAAAGTAACGCTCAACAACAGAAGTTAAGAGGTCAATCCATATCAAAAACACATTCAAAATTAACCCGACCATATCAAGAACATACTCAAAATTGCCGCCCAGCAACAAAAGTTAAGAGGTCAATCCACACCGGGAACATACTCATCCCGAGCTGCCCTGGGCCCAAAACCCGAAAAAAATAGAATAAAAAAAAGAGGCTCATATTCGTCTCTATCTCATCAGCGAGACCTGCAAGTCGATCCATCAAGATGGCTCCCTCTCGTGCCGCCTTACGAGATTTTCGTCGCGCCTAAAAACGAGTGGGCTGATTTTGTTGTAACGCCATAACGATGTAACGAAGCGCGGCATAAAAACCGAATTCGTCATCACGGGACTGGAGCAGTAAATGATTTCCAAAAATTTTTCAGCGAAACCGCGAACAGCATCAAGTGTCTTTCAAGAGTGGTATCATGTATTTTTTTAATTTTCATTCTACATAATAAATTAATGAATTAAATACATCTGGCACACAATTCTACACTAACGTTACGATTCTGCTTTGACAAATTCATTTTTTGTTCTGAAGGTGAAAGGAAAAGCAATCTTGTGTCGCGGGCAGAACAAACAACGACGACATCGAGACATCAATTGGAGCTCAACGCGGGTGGAGCGAATTTGGGATGGCATTTTTAATGCTAAAGCAACTTTATATAGGTGGGTTATTAGCAAAAACGTTACAAGTAAAAATGTAAAGCCCCGCAACATTTTACGACGACTGATTGTAAATAATTATTCCCGCATTGAATGCAAAAGGCTATATTTAAATCACGCCTCTGTAACACACATTTAAGATACCTGATACACGATTTCAAGAATGATTTATTTTTTATCCTTTAACGCCCAAATGGACTGTACTGTCCTCTTTCAAAAATAACAATAATATATTGTATTTCTTATTCAATTTGTTCACTAATGTGTCCTTTGAATTTCACTGCCGAGTGGCAGTTCCTTCCACATCTTGGTATCAGTGACTAAATGCCAGTGATAGTGGTTGTGATAACGGTAATATGAGTATAAAAATGTGGGCGTTAAAGGGTTACGGTACACCACTGATTCACGATATTCTAGTATATCCTTATATATTCCTGTATATTGTCATATGATATTAATCGCAATATCGTGGACCAATGATGCACGCTCGGTTTACCCCAACCTACTGCGGAGTGCCCACCATCACCAAACAGCCCGTGGCTTGCTCTATTCTGAGCCGGATGCCCGGTTTCCAGTGTAGAATCTGAGCCTAACTCAAAGGGGATAATAAAATGGTTGTGCTATTCAGTGGCAATGAGAACGCGGTAATGACGACTGCGACAAAGAATGACTTTAATGGAGGACGATCCGAATTATACGCCGTCATGTTAAACGTCAATCGTGCTCTACTTTCACACAGTTTGCGATTTGGAGTCCATTGACTCATTCACACATTTTTTCAAACTTTCATGTCATAGTATTCACATGTGAATGTCATACTTAAAAAATCAATTTTTCCCCACAATTGTGCTGCGTTTAATGGTATTTAAATTATTTCGGTGATAAATGATACGCTATTTCTTCGACAAAAATAAAATTTTATTACCCTACACACCCCCAATAACATCAGTGTTAATTTCAACTCAATTATCTTACCTCAAAAAAATCAAACACTGTACTATTCAAGTGAAGTAGTATTTCATGCTTATTTGACGCATATTTTATTGAGGCTGAATATCATGCACAACACAATACATCATGCATGACATGTTGTAAAAAATTTATGGTGAGAAATTACTATAAAAAAGCAACGTGTACATTCAGTACCTCGATTCCTTCCATGGGAACGCTGGCATTTCCGCTTCACACATGTGGAGTGACAGTGGGCAACTTGATGCCATGAAATATTGATAAGAACTCGGTAAGAAATCATGGAGCGAGATCCAGCAGTGATCTTTTGAAGACAGAACACGCTCGTAAATATTCCGCACGTCCCAAACAATGCGAAGAAGAACGACAATTCTTGATTCCCCCAACAAGACACACGCAGAAAAAGCGCAATAAATCAAGCAACAATAAAACACTAAGACGGCCAACTCTGCTGGCAAAAAGAATTGCCAACAAAAAATCCTTACAACAAAACTAAATCAGAATAAGAGCAAAGGAATGCAATTTGAACCAATCTTCAAAAAGATTAAACAACTCATTGGTAGGGCAAGAAGGAACACAAAACATGAAAAATTGAATACAAATTAAGATTGAAAATAATTAATTCGTAACTTAACGACTTGATGAAATCTTCAAACCTGAACTGAATATTGTCGCAAAACCGTACATTACTTGTACACTGTATCATGGCACCCACACAACCACTACAACACAAAACCGCAACACACACAAAGCTTCAATTCACATAACCACAACACACACAAACCTACACCACAAAATTACAACATGTATGAAGCTACAACACGAAACCACAACATACATAAAACTATGACACAAAACTACACCAAACGAAAAACTACAACACCCAACCACACTACACAAATGAACAACAACACAAAACCATGCAGAACGCACAAAGCCACATCACAAAACTACAACACAAAACCATTCAACATAAATAAGCAACAACACAAAATCAGTACACACTAAACCAGAACACAAAACGACTCTCACCACACTAAGCAAGAGCACAAACCAAAGCCACTATGACATAGCCGCAACTTAGCGATGTTTCTTACAGTTGCTAGCGCGCATTTCGCACCGAGAACGGCGCGCTAGAACACGTAAACAATTATCACATGAAGGTAGGACACGAAAACAAAGCATTTAAGAGATAGTGCAACCACTCTCACCCTGACTGCCTTGAATGCAGAACCTCGAACAAAAATAATACCAGAACTAACATGACTTTACGATTAAAAAGGCCAGAACTAATATGGCTTTACGATAAAAAAGGGCAGAAGTGACATGGCTTTACGTTAGTATTTGCATTATTGCTTAGTTTCACCGATTGTAACCCAGCGTGCAAGCGACGAATAGGTCCAAGTGATGGCGGTCGCATAGGAGAAAAATATTAGAATCTACAAACTCACCCCGTGAAAAAGGAAATGCTAAACCCTCGCCAACATGAACAGGTGAGAGAAGAATAATTCCAAAGGACTGTTTGCAACAGCATGAAACAGCATGACATAGCTTCACATGACATGGCCACACAACATAGGATGTTCTCACAACATAGTATGTCCTCTCACAACAAAACATGGCCTCATAGAATGGCATGGCCTCACATCCTAGTATTTCCTCTTACAACATAACATTGCCTCACATGAACAACATGGCCTTACATGAACATCGCCTCACACCAATATGACATGGCCTCACAACAAAGTATGTCCTCACACAACACAACATGTCCTCACACAACACAACATGGCCTCACAAGAACAACATGGCCTTACATGAACATCGCCTCACACAATATGACATGGCCTCACAACAAAGTATGTCCTCACACAACACAACATGTCCTCACACAACAGAACATGGCATCACACGAACAACATGGCCCCACACGAACAACATGGCCCCACATGAACAACATGGCCTCACAAGAATAACATGGCCCCACATGAACAACATGGCCTCACAAGAACAACATGGCCCCACAAGAACATGGCCCCACATGAACAACATGGCCTCACATGAACAACATGGCCTCACATGAACAACATGGCCTCACAACAAATTATGTCCTCACACAACATAATATGCCCTCACAACATGACCTCACACGAACAACATGTCCAGCACCAGCAAGTCAGCCGCACTTCATCGGCGCGAGGAATTTCATGGAGGCGCAGAGCGCAAGTTTACGAGCAGCAACACAGCTGCGCGATAATCTAAGTTCGCCCCTCCTTTCGAACCGTGACAGACTGCGCGGCGACCCGGTCCACATATATCCGTAGCTATAGGCTATAGGCCTAGGTGGGCTTGGGGCATACCTCGACAAGAGCGGTTCGTCGAAAATGAACTCGTCTAATTTAAGAGAAGGGATGTGGTGTGTGATTTTCCCTCCCTTGTAACCTGAAACTAGGCCACCCAAATGGTGTTGATGCCGAGAGGAAAAGTTTAATAGTTACTGAACTTTATTATCATTATTCAAGTTTTAAATTATTATTACTAAATTTATTATTATCATTATTTACTATAGAACTTTAACTCACAGCATCAAAATCATTATAATATGCAACTCGTCAATTAAGACTTACGAGTTGTAAATTAAGTGGACGGCGGGATTGATTTTTTTAGATTGCATGTTAGTTTGAGCGTCCCAAATCACAACAAAGGTATTCCAAAGAGAGGAAGGATAGAGGCACCATTTATTATGGAATTTAGCTAACGCGAAATCTGCATAATAACAGTAAGTTAAGAAAAAATTCATGAATGAAATATAAATAGAAAAAGGAACTAGTAGGTGCTGAAAAACAACATGCGCACATCCTCAAACTTCCGGCAAGTATACTCACATTTCTGTCAACACCAACGCTAACATCAGAAGTACTTCTGATGAACTAAGTACTTCTTCTAGGAACAGGGCACCACACCTCACTTGTTGTTCGTGCGATGTATGAGTTCTCCTGCAACGTACCTGAAAAAAAGAAAAAAAAGATGAGGTCCTGGTAGGAGACAAATGTGAATTGGTTTAGTAGTAATAAATAATATTAGGTATTCTCAAATTCCCGACAAGCACCTTCAAATTTTCTGCGCACATCACCAAATTTCCGGCAAGCATTTTCAAATTTTCCGCTAATGTCCTTAAATTTCGAGCAAGCACCTTAAAAATTTCTGTAAGCACCCTCAAATTTTTAGCAAGCATTGTCAAACTTTCCGCCGACATCTTCCAATTTCCAGCAAACACCTCAAACATTCCTGTATCTATTTTCAGCAAGCTTTTTCAAATTTGGAGCAAGCACCTCAAACATTCTTGTAAGTATCTATTTTCAGCAAGCTTTTTCAAATTTGGAGCAAGCACCTCAAACATTGCTCTGTCTATTTCCAGCAAGCTTTTCCAAATTTTCCGCTGACACCCTCAAATTTGGAGCAAGCCCCCCAAACATTTGTGTAAGTATCGCCCCACTCGGACGCTGGATGATAGAGCGACGTCTGCGGCCAGGTGATTCACACTCGCTCCATCATGCCGCGTCCGCTCACCGCCTGCTCGTCGCACCCAGTTCAAGCGCCTCGGAAGATCCCGCTATTTATGGACTTCCAATTGAAAACCTTCGCCTCTCAGTTCTGATACCGGTCAAATTTTGTGTTTGAGAATCTTCACCTCTCAGTTGTGATGCCGGTCAAATTCTGTGTCTCAACCTACATCGGTACTGAACCGTTCAGCATCGTTATTCCTGAAAGTCATCGAAGGATGACATTTCCAGTAGTCGTCGATATCCACTCAGCTTGAAATGCTACAAGAATGAACAGAAATAACGCTTGGCAAATAAGCACAGTTTAATGAACAATCGTTCCCACTGAAAATAAAACAGTCGAAGGAACCGCGCCTCATCATATTCAGGAGCTGTACAGAAAGAAGCAATACCAACATTTAAAATTATCCAAGCCCGATATTCAAGATACGTAAAAGAGCGACACAAGGAAGAAGCGATCGAAGAGCATATGCAAATGCAGAAGGAGGAATTTGCATGATCTCATTGAAGTAGGACGCAAGCACTCTGATGAGAATATGTCCCCAGAGCAATCTTCTCGCGTCCCTACAAGGTCAGCCACGTACTAGTAGAGACGAGTTCTTCTCATTTATTTATTTATCATCTCAAGCTGAAGATATGCGTCCTCGACAAGTCCGAGCTCTCCTCATCTTGTCAGATTACGGGGGGAAAATACAAATCGATTCGCATCTCGAGTTCACTTCAAGGTCGACCGGATGGCAACTGATCTGCAAAATAAAATTCAGGAAACGTAGATGACTCCCAGTGCGCACTCTACAAATTAGTAAAATAACAACGCATCCAGAAAAGTTAAGCCTTTGGTGACACTTTCTTGGCTTCGAGCTGAGCACGTGATATTATTGATTAAACTGCGAAGCGTAAAAGGAAAAACTACTCGTCAGCTTAAAAAATCCACCTCGTTTTCATTTAATCCGTCGAGTGTTTCAAGGTTACAACAATGCGCAAGCAATCTCGGCTAATGGAAGACCTCATATACAATTTGAAACACAGAAAAAACGACTTAGTTACTATGCAAATGGTAATAAGATCTAACTTTCAAATTAGAAGCTAGATCACGAGTGAGCAGCTTTTCTATCCTGCAATATTGAGCCGTTTCCCCTACTTTTAAAGAGCAATTCAATTATTAAAGCCACCTTAAACAGCTCGTGATGAAGACATGGCAAACGAACGAAACAAAATTCGAGACACTCAGATTAGGTCCTTCCGTTGCGTGTCTAGATGAATCTTCTCGACGGAAAAGTGAGCAGAGCTTGTAATAAACTGCAAACCCTACATTTATGTGCAGCTCAAAACAGTGGTTTAGAATTTAAATGGCTCTCTTTGTCCATCCTTCTCTCTCGCTCGCTCTTCGCGTGTATCCAGACACCACGAAAATTAGAATCAAATAGCACGGCATTTTTCTTCCAAAAGCGAATCTCTTGCAGCATTCTGCACCTAACTTTTGACTAGGCGACTACAGAAATAAAATATGTCAGAGAAATAAGACACCCTTCCGCCAGTTCACGTACAGGTTTGCAGGTGGCGCAATCTGCGAGGTCGAAGAGAGAGCCTCCAGGTTCACGAGGACCCCGAGCGTTGGGTTTAGGGTTTCAAATCCCAAGACTGCGATTAATCCATTACGAGTGAGGGTCAGTGCGCTCGCCAAATTACGCTTTAGTTCGGCCGGCCTCAACGAGTTCACGTAACTGCACTCAAACACACCAGCAATGAGCCGCCAAGAAAAAACGTCGTGTACGTGAACATATTACGGAGCATGACTAGAATAACTCTTTGCAGTCGCATGCACGACGAGACAAAATACAGCGGGCTGAGCCGCTGTCAACGACCGTTTCTGCTGAACAGCAGGTTTAGTCCAAGGAAAATTCCCATGTTTGTAAACTAGAGACAGATAAAATGGTAGGTCACGGGCCATCAACGACAGCAATGCAATTACGAAGCATTGCGCATAGGAAAATGTTCTGGTTCTCTGTCAATAAAATTGCAAGCGTTCTGAAGAAGAATCCACATGATAAGATACGGGATTGTACATGGGTCTATTTAAAGCGGAAATACAAACGTCTGAGAAAATCAGCTGCTGTCACTGCCCAAAAATTGTATTTCAAGAAACCCACAGAGAAGCTCAAGAAAAATCGCAAATATAGGAACAGATACGTTGCAAAATTCAACTAATTGCTGTTTCTTCGAGATCAAATCTGATACTCAGACAAATATTTTTTCACCAGTCAAAACGGTACGAAATGTCGTCACAATGACGCCGCTCAGGACTTCACTTCAAGTTTGTCCGTGAATAATAAAAAACGCTAACAACAATTTCGAAGCCAAACTGCACGTTAAAGCTTAAGAATCGATTTTCGACCATCGTTTGAATAAATATTAATATCAGGAAGAAGAATGTAACTACAATTTGAAGTCACACTTCACGTTAGTTCAGAAGAATCGATTTTCGTCTACCGTTTGAACAAACATTTCGTATCTGCAAGAAGAATTTAACAGCAATTTTGAAGTCATTAGAGGCTGAAGGATCGATTTTCGTGTACCGTTAGAAGAACGAGTATTAAGTACCAGCAAGCAGAATGTAATTGACTCGATGAACTTCATTACGAGCAGCAACATCAGGAGCAGCTCAGCCCTTCACGTGGCAAGGCCTCCTATTACAGCGCATACGTCATCTCAAGAGTCGGCGCGACAAAAACAGCGTTATTGGAAACACGGAATATCGACGCAAGCAGCCTGCCTGATACCACTCGAGAGGTGTGAAGCGTTTGCAACGGTGAAGCCGTACAGCGGAAGCATATCATTCAGAAAATGGAATTTATGTTGATTATAGTAGTTTCAAGTGTTAATTATTTATGTCAGTTAAAGACAAAAAGAAATATTTTAAAAACGTGAAAAATTAATCAGGGGATAATGAATCATTTGAAATACAGCGTACAACATGTTTACTGAAATAACGCTACGAAAGTAGAGTACACCTCACCGAGACAATAAATTCGATGAGTAAAATGCAATGACATCGATGATTGCCATAAAGTAACCAAATAAATGTATCTAAAAAACTTGTCCTGTACTAACTTTGCAAACCAGATACTATCGCGATATTCTTAACGCGAGCTAACAAGATCAGATACTATCAGCATGCATAAGAAGAGCTCGACAATCCTACTCTTCAATGAACACTGATCGGTTCACCAAGGTTCGCTGAGGATAATCTCTGCCATTTAAATTCGGTGGAGCGAAGAAGGCTGCGCAACAACAAATTTAATAAATGTAGCCGAAAGGTAAGACGAAACACGAAGAAAGGTTACCTATTCATGAAGAATAGATCACGAGGTTAGATTACGGAGCAAAGGTTCAGACGACGATGTCATGAAGGTCATAACTTGCTTTCGTACTCCGTAATGGAATGATGATGCTATAAACGCCGTATAATTTTAAAACTACATGTTGAATTTGGGTATTTATAACGACATGAGAGTGACATAAGGGAAAGGGAGATAAAAAAACAATCGGTCGCGTTGTTATTCTAGCAAGCGCCATTTGAGTTATGCAAGACAAGTCAGTCTGAATATTAAGCCAGATGGCGCATTGTGCCTGTTGAGATGCAATAATGTTCTCAATTTTGACACTAAAATAAATCAAGGAAGAATCGCATGAATAAGATGATCATTTGAAACTGCATCTGGATGATGATACATAGCAGAACCGGTAAAATCTCACGGTTAAAAATTAAAAAAAGATACCACGAACGCAAACGTACCAGCTACCGGTGTTCTAGCTGTTGACGTTTCCGAATGGAATTGTTTTAAGAAGAAACTAAATTTACGCAGGTCCTGTACCTGAACGCAAGTCTCGGGACTGCGAACGGACAAAAAATCGTAAGCGCTGGGTGTACCCGCGAAAGCTTCGGTCACAAAACAGACCTCAGATATCTTCAGCGTAAATCTTAGCCCTAACAACCGTGATCGGCAGGGAACCAACCACGGGCCTCGAGCACGCACATTTAGCGACAAAAAAAATCAATGACTTGTTTTCGAGAGTTCTCCTCTGAGCGGGGAAGGCAATAAGGACAGAGGCGTAAACGGAGAGGCAAACTGCGCATGCGTGAAGCTTTCGAGCAAAACCAATAATCGTTTTTGAGTCGACGCATTCTCTACTCACAAATACGTTCACAGCATGAGAGTGAATGCGATGGAGGCATTTTTCAGTACAGTTAATCAGAAAATCAACGAGGAAATAAATTTTCAGTAGAATTAAGCACAATGAAAATCAACGAGCACGCCATGCATCGTAACGAGTATAAACTCGGTTCACCAGTTCTTCACAGAGCTGCCGTTCAAAAACGCAACACTTCACCACCATGAACTACGCTAGCCGAAACAAGCGACTAGAATGGTAGCTAAGACCAGGCGTAGAGTGCACTTATTTTGTCGTGTTGTGTAGAGCATCAGCGTATTTTGGACACCAAGAATGGCATGAGGTGCCCTAAAGAGCCATGTTTTGCATACCCGCAGGAACAGGAAGCTCAAACACGAAAACTTCTTTGCCTCCCCTAGAAGAACGAAGCATCTAATATATTGGAGTGCCATAACATAGCTAGCCCCGCTGTTCTTTTTTAAGAAGAATACCCACTGAAGACTTTACGCCGCATCATCACTCTTGTTTCCAGTACATTTTCGAGGAAGAAGCGGGTTGTAGCATGGCCTCATAGCTGTATCTTGCCCCCCTAATAGATAGGTAGGTGTTTTTTCGGCCTAAAGTTTGCAGGGAGGCCCTTGTTTTTGTGTAGGGCCATTATTTTAAGAGGGAGAGCTACGGAGATATGTCACTGTCTGCGCCAGTGGGAAGGCCCTTGTCTACCTCTCCGAAATTAATCTCTGCACTGCCACTGATAACGCTCGATGGAAAAGGTGTAAGTTACTGTCCCTTTACTTCAACTTGAGCGAAACTTGAGCTAATGCCCGAGGGTAACCGAGCAAACTAATATTTTTCCCTCCAGGAAATGAAGAACGTTGAACGTAGTATCTATTTAATACGTTTGGAAATAAGCGTATGAGAAATGGAGAGTTGGGTGTCTGGAAGAAAATCTTTGAGAATGAAGCACTACTTCAGTGAAGTTTTATATAAAAACATGCAAAAACACTCCAAGTAGGGAGCAAACATGGCTAAAACATGTACTATTCGAATGTTACAACAAAATGGTACATACTGTTAGCTCACTTAGAAGTCAGCTAAACTCTTTAACGCCCCACTGGATTAAATGATTCAATTTCGAAAATAGCCTCAATTTATAGTATTTGTTGTTGAATTAGTTCCCTAACATGTTCTTCGGCGTTCACTGCCGAGTGGCAGTTCCATCTTCATCTTGACATCGGTGACTACCTAATGCCAGCGCCAGTTTAATGACGGTGGTTGTGATAACGGTAATATGAGTACAAAAATGCTGACGTTAAACGGTTGAACAATTCTTCCAAATTCCTACGCAGTGACAGAATGTAAATAAACACTTCAACCACCGCAACTTGGGGACGCATCGGCACGTTCTTACACCAACAACCGACCGACCGACGGCAACTTAAAAGTCCTCACGTGGCTGCGATTACAAACACCCATTTTTACAAATATAATGTCGGAGCTCGTAAATTTTTGCTAATTTAACATCCGTTTTTAAAGCAAGCTAGCGCAGTTGACTGACGCTGCTCGCAACAGCACGTTAGAGTCCACCATCAAATTTCTGTGCTCTTTGCGTCGGTCGAGGAGATAGAAGACCGGCATTTTCGCCAGTTATTAGCGGCACGTGATGCAGGACAAATCTTTGTTATTTAAAGACCAACGCTGGCTGTTTAATAAAAGCCATGGCATTAAGAAGGATTTAAAACTCACATATCCTATGAGGATCCTTGATCCATAACAAAATAGGTCGACTGGGATAATTATACATACGAAGATGAGAAACCTTACCGTAGAGGTGACGATGTCCAAATGAGACTAATAGTATAAGTTCTCGTTCATTTTACCGAGTCAACGAATAACTCTTGCATGATCCATTAACTAAACTGGAGCGCTCGGAATTATAGTAGTAAACTCCTAAACGCTCGAGGCTAAAAGAATTTTTTTACTATAATTCCACGGCCCTCACGCAGGGCAGCCACCAAGCAACGTCAAGGCAAGTTTTTGCGCTGCTTCAGGACGATCTCTTCGAGGAGATAAAGTACAAAAATCGTACATTAACTGCCATGAACAACAACGATCGTGGGAAGTGACAAGCGTCTAAATGCAATGACTTCTCGATCTCCTGCGCCATACTCCAACATCGATTACATTTGTAGTCTGTACAAATCCACTCTATGATGGATCATTATGATCCATTCCATTATGATCACTGATTCAATCCACTGTGATCATTATGATCCAATCTATTATAATCATTATGATCCAATCCATTTTAATCGTTATGATCCAATCCATTTTAATCATTATGATCATTAAGATCCAATCCATTATAATCATTTTAATCTTTATGATCCAATCCATTATAATCATTTTAATCTTTATGATCCAATCCATTATGCTCATAATGATCCAATCCGTTGTGGCATGAACCAGAACAGATGACACTTTGTATTGTGATTGAACTCATAGCAGGTTTAGAAAAATGGTTCCACGAGGCTCTTTCGTCACCATACATTAATTACACATAAACTTAGCTCAATGGAAAACATTTCGATTTGAATGGCGTGTTTCCAGCTACAGAACGCAAAAATTATCGAATAACAAATCACGAATTTCCCATGAAATATTTTTCCAGCTGATGACTTTTAAAGTTCACCCCTGTTTTCGTTTCAAGTCGTTTTCACTTCGTTTCAAGTCGTTTTCGCTTCGTTTTAAGTCGTTTTCACTTTGTTTCAAGTCGTTTTCGCTTCATTTTAAGTCGTTTTCGCTTCGTTTCAAGTCGTTTTCGCTTCGTTTCAAGTCGTTTTCGCTTCGTTTCAAGTCGTTTTCGCTTCGTTTCAAGTCGTTTTCGCTTCGTTTCAAGTCGTTTTCGCTTCGTTTCAAGTCGTTTTCGCTTCGTTTCAAGTCGTTTTCGCTTCGTTTCAAGTCGTTTTCGCTTCGTTTCAAGTCGTTTTCGCTTCGTTTCAAGTCGTTTTCGCTTCGTTTCAAGTCGTTTTCGCTTCGTTTCAAGTCGTTTTCGCTTCGTTTCAAGTCGTTTTCGCTTCGTTTCAAGTCGTTTTCGCTTCGTTTCAAGTCGTTATCGCTTCGTTTCAAGTCGTTTTCACTTCGTTTCAAGTCGTTTTCACTTCCTTTGTAAGTCGTTTTTACTTCGTTTCAAGCCTTTTTCACTTCGTTTCAAGTCGGTTTGATTTCATTTCAAGTCATTCTTAACAAGTGGTCTAGACAACATTATCTCCAGATCAGCAATACTCAGACGCACTAATCGTGCGCTGACGTCGGCTCTTATTCAGCACACTCGGCAACTGAGTGCGCCGCGCAGTTCATCATACGTCAGCAAAGTGTAGAGAGACGAGAGACCCAATCCCATCATTCAGGTCACTTAATGAGTATACCGAGTAGGGTAATTAGGCATAAGTGCAGCCGTTAGGTTTGCCGCAGTATGATTTGTAGCTTGCTTGCTCTTTTGAGCTTCTCTACCGCGAAGGTCGGGCGAAAACTAGAGGAAACCTTCTCGCGGACACCAGCGAAACACGAGAAGTGATAGCTTCATAGGGCACGCCAGTTGACGCCACCACATTGTGACCAAGTATCACTTTGAAATTTGCGCACGACTCTGAGGTGGCTACGTGACTTTTGCTCACGCTGTACTTTGCACGAGGACGCCGAACTTGATATCCGTCTTTATCAACGTTCGTTCTGTTCAAGGACGTGTTATTGCAGGTGAAAGCTGATGAGATTGTAACCGAAAAAGCTTTTGATTTAACATTTAGGTTCCCATGTACGCTGCCTGTCGGCTACACAGTGATTTGTTTTTTTTTCATTTTTTCGAGTCAAACACGCCTAAAATGAACTTTAAAAGAGTTTCAGAATGATGGTTTTTCTTCACGAGAAGCGAACTCACGCGACTTGTACTCACTCAAACTTGTTGGAAAAAATAATGATCATGAAAAAGTTATTTATAATTCTATTATATCTACCAGCATTACTTACTACACCTACTACAAATGATCACTATATCTATTATCACCAAGTATCGAACAATACCTGCAATCGACATTTACTACATCTACGATCACTATAACTGGTGTCATCAAGTATTGCACTGCATCTTCAATCAATAATTACTATGTCTACAACCGTATGATCACCGTATTTATTACCATGATCTATTTTTTTACGACTCAAAACAAGATTTCCACCCATTAACACAGCATATATAAAGCTGATCTAATATTTACCCCTCATAAAAGGATTTCCAAAAGCTCGAACAGCTCATTCGAAGTTTCAAAACGGTACGAAGTTGACTAACAGTAAAACACGCGCTCATCAGAGCGACCCTCCCCTCGCAGGCAGAAATTGCAGACACGTTCGACTTTTTATCTGCTCCAAGAAACCTTCCACCTCGTTTTTTGAGCGGGTGTGAGGCGGGAGCGAGCAAAGCAAACAAGTTCGAACGTAATCCAACACGTTCAAGTGCCGGTGTGAGAACCGAGGTGGCCTCTGCGAGGTGGGTGAGTCATAGCTCAAGATAGAGGTTTCACTTGCGCTGGAGTCAAGGTGTCAAATAATCTACATCGTCGCGACGGTGCGATCGGCAGCAAAAGTTCTCTCGACTTGGCTTTGTGACGTGCTGTTTCTCTTGGTAAATTTTCTCAAGTAGGAGCGATTTCATTTGAAAATAACTCTGCTACGTGCATTACTCCTGGTAAAAATCGTCAATTAGGAGGGATTTCGGTTACAAAAAGCTAAAATTAAGGATTTTCATCTTGAAATGAAAACAGCAAGCAGTGTAGCTAAGTCGACAAAAACCTTACGCTGCTTGTGGTAATACTACGACTGCATAAATTGTTTGAAGGTCTGGCACAAGTTAATTTCCGGGGTGACTAAATGATCGTTATGTGAGAGCTGTTGTAAGTGAATGACATTTAGTTAGTAGAAACGATTGTTATTGTAGAGATAAATAATTCGGAAAGATAAATACTGTACACAAATCACCATAAAAGCTTAGGCCTTCTTTAGCCCGCATGCCAATCAAGACACCCGTATTTAACGCCATTGATGTGCCACCTCAACTTGAACTTCACATGAACTTCCCCAAATTTCTTCGCAACAATCTCAATCGCACGAAAACGAAGATCAAGCCATCACAATGACAGCGCAAACGAACAAATTTCCGGCAACCAGCAGCACGAATAACACAAGCAAGACTAACCACCGCAACTTGGAGTTAAGGAGTTGTCCTACAAATTAGCAACGCAAAAATTCATTTTCAGAGCACACAAGCGCCGCCGCAGCCACAGAAACACCACACAAGGTTTAGCCGACAAACCAACCCATCAGGGAGAACTATACTCACAATTCCTATGTCCGTTTGGACATGTACGACTCGGGGCTGGTAGCTCATGCCACCTACTCATGTTGTCATATAGGGTTAGTCGCAGCTACGATACGAGCAAAAGACGAGAACAAACATGCACGCCTTCAAGGTACACATCGGTAACTAAAAAAAATCATCTAATGTACACAGACACGCACATAAGGCTAGACAGCTCGGCTCGGTTCGTTGTGAAGAGTTATAGAACAGGTCGTTGTAATGAAGGCTTACGCCAGACGTTCGAGGGATGTTGAACTGTAACTGAAGTTGTCGGACAACGTAAGGCACCGCCGGGTTCTTGAAGGTGATCCTAAGGCTGGGCGTTTACTACTAGTGTAGCAGCGCGTGCTATATTGTGCCATTTAGAGACATCATCGCAGGGTGCGTGAGGCCTGCAATGATCTAAACTCATCGTCATGAAGCTTTAAATTGGAGAATTATAGCAAAAATTAAGGTCTTTTGATACGATAGGCTACAGTAAAAACTCATCAATAATTCATAACTGTCCCAATAAAATTTCAGATATAACTAAACTGAGAACACTGGTAATCGAATATCGACACACACGTCTCCAATAATTTATCATCCTTTCAAAACTACGTACAGCTGTAGGGAATGAAACCAGCAAATGAAAAAATAGAAAAAAATGACGGAACGAGGGTTAGGACAAAGTTGGAAAAGTGTAACACTGCGTAACTACTACAATCTACAGTTACCTATAACACGAATGAAAACAAAAGAACAAAAGCGAAAAGCACAAAACAAGAATTGCCAGGCGCAAGTTGAAGAAGTGCAACAGCGCGTGACTGACAAAAACTGCAGTTATCAATAACACGATCAGCGCCGAGCGCTCGGAACAAACAAGAGCCCCGAACGAAGCTAGCACATGACACAACGAAGCTAGCACATGACACAACGAAGCAAGCACACGGCACAACGAAGCAAGCACACGGCACAACGAAGCAAGCACACGGCACAACGAAGCAAGCACACGGCACAACGAAGCAAGCACACGGCACAACGAAGCAAGCACACGGCACAACGAAGCAAGCACACGGCACAACGAAGCAAGCACACGGCACAACGAAGCAAGCACACGGCACAACGAAGCAAGCACACGGCACAACGAAGCAAGCACACGGCACAACGAAGCAAGCACACGGCACAACGAAGCAAGCACACGGCACAACGAAGCAAGCACACGGCACAACGAAGCAAGCACACGGCACAACGAAGCAAGCACACGGCACAACGAAGCAAGCACACGGCACAACGAAGCAAGCACACGGCACAACGAAACAAGCACACGGCACACCGAGCCAAGCACACGGCACAACGAAACAAGCACACGGCACACCGAGCCAAGCACAAGGCACACCTAAGCAAGCACAAGGCACACCTAAGCAAGCACAAGGCACACCTAAGCAAGCACAAGACACACCTAAGCAAGCACAAGACACACAACGAAACAAGCAAGCACAAGACACACAACGAGGAAAGCACAAGACACACACCGAGCCAAGCACAAGACACACAACGAAACAAGCAAGCACAAGACACACAACGAAGCAAGCAGGATTAGCAGCAGTAGCGCGTACGATGCACGAGAACGAGCACCAACAGCCACAGCGCAGCAACAACGCTAATGGCCACGGAAAAGCAATAGGCATCCCCACTGCAACACGCAGCAGATGGCAAGAAGACTTCAGGGCTCGCAATGGCACCAAGGACACGAAAATGGAAGATAAACAATTTGTGAGTAGCGGTGGCCAGTGGATGAACTGAGCAACGCTACTCAAGGTCCCCCCCACATTAACTTGAAATTATTTGAGGCATGGCAACTGCGCGATGATAAGCGCAGTGTGCGCGAGCTTCAAAAATCGAGAAGGAAATGCATTAATTGAAAGAAAGTTCAAGGAAAGCAAAAAGATTAACACATGGCGACTATTCAGAACGTCAACGTGTGAAGGGTTAACTTAAACATGCCACACGGAAATGCGAAGGCTGTAAAAGAAAGACGATGACCTGCTCACATCAGTGAGAAAAAATTATAGAAATTGCCGCGGCGAATGAAGAATTTTACAGCAAATTTAGACTCGAGAAATTAAAACACAGACACTCCATCAGCTGGAGGTTAAATAGCTACCTGCCTGATAATCACCCAACCATTTACGGAAATAATTTACTGAGTAATTTACAGTGTATTGGGTGCAAAGATAGTAAGCGAATAATGATCATCTAGATAATAGCTCAGCACCGGCACGCGCACACACGGAAGTCGACGTTCGACTTCACTCGAAATGCGAGTGTGTGACGTACATGCACCACTAAAAGCAGCAGTTATCATGAAAGATCACCCAGAAAAGTTACATAACTTATTCGTCGTAAGTAACAAGTGACAAAAAAAACGGTAACAAACTAAAACCCGTCACTGAAACGTCGGTTCGTCATGAAAGATATACCCAGAAAAGTTACAGAACTTCTTCGTAAGTAGCACGGGACAAGAAAACGGTAAAAAATTAAAATCGTCACTGAAGCATCGCCTCGTCGTAAAAAAATGTTACAGAAGATCTTACTCTTCGGCGGTACTACGAAGCAAGTAAACAGTGGGAAAAAAAAAGCCAAACGCTATCTTAAACCTCAACCTGCCGCAGACTCAGGCAACTCTCTTGGAATTTTAAGATCACCCTAAAGTGGCAGCCAGAGTTCTCTGGGGAACTCGTCTCGGGCAGAGTGTGCATATCCCCACGGGGGACTCAGGAATCTCGCCAGCACACAAGGTTACCTACGCGCCCTCGCTGCGCTGAAGGACAAACTTCTCCAACGCAACACTCTACGCAACTGTCGAGTAGAGGCTACGGCTTTGAGAATAGAGTAGAGGCTACGGTTACGAGAATCGAGGCTGCGGTTCCGAGAATCGAGGCTACGGTTACGAGAATCGAGGCTACGGTTACGAGAATCGAGGCTACGGTTACGAGAATCGAGGCTAAGGTTACGAGAGTAGGGGCTACGGTTACGCACGGTTTAACAAGGAAACAAATGCTGCTCAGGAATAACTTGAAAAATAAATATTACGTTACCATAGAACATAAAACCCATGGGCAACCACAGATATACCGTAGCTGCAGAAGCAACAAACCCCTGCAACAGACACAACGTAGCTGCGGACAGGAAGTTTCTAGAATTCAAGAAACGAAGCTCAACGTGCCCTACTGCGACCAGGTAGGTGGGAGGCAGCCTCAGCTGAAACTGGCCGCACAAAAACCCGAGCCGAGAGCAAAAAGTGAACCCCGGAGCAACAGTCAGCTGGTCGACAGTCCGGTTGCGATCAGGTTTACCTCATAGGAGCTCTACACCTCACACCAAGGCTGCCGGGTCGCTTTTTTTCCTAAAATGATCAAATTTTTACTTTTTAATTTTCATAAAATGATCAAATTTTCCTTAAAGGATCAAATTCAAAATATTAAATTTTCCTAAAATGATCAAATTTTAAATTTTCAAATGAAATTATACGATGTAGATCATTGAGAAATTTCAAACCTCAACCAGGGCCGCCAGAAGACTTTTTTTTCCAAATGATCAAATTTAACATTTACAAACGAAATTTTACCATAAAGATCATTCAGCATCTGGTATCCAAGCACAGTTGCCAAATGTTGCTAGCCTTTGTGCGTTGAGGTGAATATTGTAGAATATTCTGTGAATATTGTAGAATATTCTGTGAATATTGTAGAATATTCTGTGAATATTGTAGAATATTCTGGTAATATTACTTTGCAGAAACTGGTATTATTAAAGTGTTATTGGAAATTCATACTTCTTGCGGTGGTCACTCGTAGCAGAACAGCAGATTATCGAACAGCTCTAAGAAGTTAGAAGCAAGGAAAAAAAAAGCTTCTCCTATCACGTTACCTTAAATTTTATGATGCAAACGAAAACAAAATCGAACACCAGAGAAACAGCGAAATAAATTATTATGCATCAGATCATTTTCCCTAACTCGAATTCGTATCATAAATGGAATAGGCATCCTCGAGTCAGTGTCGCTGTAGTCAGATTCAGTGAAGTCATTAACTTGGATGTCTTGGTTTCACTTCAATAAATCCAACATACAGTGAATTTAGCGCCAGGTTTCACAGATACCACATCACTCTCTCGAGCGCGGGGGTAAAAATATGAGCAGCAGACTTTTTACAGAACGTCAATGAGGTCCGACTGAGTCACAACCGAATATTAGCGAGCTATTGTAATTGGACCAATAAGTTTTCAAGATCACTCGCGTACGTGTAGAAAATTCAGCTAATGAGCTGTCATATGAGGCGTAATAAATCATCGGCTGGGAGGTCGCAGCTGAGAGAGGTGCAGGAGAGTTGCTGCTGTGGACATTTCCTATCCTCAAAACCAGACGCCAGGACACCGGCCGCAGTGATGAGGTAACCGCCAGGTGGTGGACAGTCGCGGGGGGACTAAACGGGCAGCAAGTGGAGTCACTGGATGCCAACAGAACAATGGGACAGTCACTGTAGGAGTACAGTCACTGGATGTACACGGCACTCACAGTGCGGTACGGCGGCCTGCAGAGTGCAGACACGGCGGTTCGGCAGACCAAAGCGCAGGCGCTACGGCCGCCCACACGCGGCAGCCAACAGCCGCACGGACGCAAACACCGCCGCACCGCAGCTGAGTCCGCCGTGTTGAGACATGTGTGCTTCCAGTCACGCACACGCGTCGTTTACGCACATGCATCATGCACGCACATGCATCATGCACGCACATGCATCATGCACGCACATGCATCATGCACGCACATGCATCATGCACGCACATGCATCATGCACGCACATGCATCATGCACGCACATGCATCAAGCACGCACATACATCATGCACGCACATGCATCATGAGGCAGGTGCGCACGTACATACATCTGCACATGTGTACGCACGTACATACATCTGCACATGTGTACGCACGTACATACATCTGCACGTGTGTACGCACGTACATACATCTTCACGTGTGTACGCACGTACATACATCTGCACATGTGTACGCACATACATCTGTGCATGTGTACGCACACACATCTGGACAGGTTACGCACACTCACATATCTGCACATGTGTACGCACACATATATTTGCAGGTATGAGCACCCATACATGTATCCGTACAAGTGAACGCGCAATGTGTACACACATACATGCACCTACACATGTGTACACACATACACTTGAGTACAAACACACACCTGCGCGTTCGCTTATGCACGGTCACAACAAATACATGGTCGTGACGGTTCGCACCTCAACGCTGAATTTAAAATTATCAATACGGACGAATGAGTAATGCTCTCCTAGTATCACCCAGAACACAAACTGGAACACTACAAAGTTACTCCCAAATAAAACGTCATAGCGAAGTCAGAAAAGAAACGCTACGAAATTGCTGGCAACTCGCATCGTTAGCAGATCAGGTTACGATATCAGGTAGATTCAAGTTCAGATTAGGTAACAAGTTAGTTTAATTCTCCCCAACCCCAAAAAAGAGTTTCAAAGAGAGAAAAGATGCAAGCACCATTTGGTATGGAGTAAACAGAATGCGTGGTGTTTGCACAAGTTGTGTTCCTTCAAAATATCCAAGCGCATAGAAAAACTACAGAAAGTTTATGATACATGATAGAAACTGAAAAAGAAAGTAATAGATGTCGAAAAACAGGACAGCAGTGAATCGACTAAGGATAGTCTTTACCACGACAAAAATGTATTCTAGTAGAGTAAAAAAGACTACCAAACTCTCAACTCGGGACCACATGTTTTAGATACTCAAGGTCAACATAGCAGTACAGTTAAGAGACCAGAGTGCAAATGTCAATTTAGCTAAGTCAGCGATACTTCACGTTATCATCTAATAATCCCGAGTACATGCATAGAATTGAGTAGCTAAAGATTGAGATTGCTCGAGTAGCTTAAGATTGAGATTGCTCGAGTAGCTCAAGATTGAGATTGCTCGAGTAGCTCAAGAATGAGATTACTCGAGTAGCTCAAGAATGAGATTACTCGAGTAGCTAACGATTAAGATTGCTCGAGTAGCTAAAAATTGAGATAGCTCGAGTAGCTAAAGATAAAGATTGCTCGAGTAGCTAAAAATTGAGATAGCTCGAGTAGCTAAAGATAAAGATTGCTCGAGTAGCTGAAGAAAAGCGCCGTGACGTTTCGTGCTGACGTCATCAACAGCAGAATGCAGCAGAAAATTATCAGCTTGTCACCTCATTGTGTGCGGAGTTCATTTCGAGCACAAACCGTGGGACTGAACTCCTTCGCATCACCTGCAGTTGCAATAGATAAGTAAACACTGCAGCAGTGCGCGTTTCCTTCGCAAGCTCACACGAGAAAAATTGCGCCCCGAGGACGCTTCAAACAGGAAAATTCCCTTCTGAGAATTCGCAACGAGTGGAGGACATCTATGTCACACACTATCCAGGCGGGGCTAGTTTGATCTTCACCCATTTCTAACGCGTGATATTTGATGCTTTTTTGTGCGCTGAAGATTTTTATTTCATCCAGGCTAGGCTAGTTTGATCCTCACTCATTTCTAACGCTTGATACTTCATGATTTTTTGGCGTTAAAAAAAAATTCATCAAAGCTAGTCTAGTTTGACGATCACCCGTCATCACGCATGATATTTCAAGTTTTTTAACGTTGAAGATTTTCCATCTATGGCTAGGCTACTTTGATCAAAACCCATTTCTAACACGTTATAGTTCATGCTTTTTTGTGCGTTGAAGGTTGTAACTGCTGGTTTCTCGTTTATGAATAGTAAATCCCAATTTTGATCAACAATTTCGTCCTTTCTTCTCTTGCGCCGAAATCAAACGGCAAATAAGGTCACCCATTGCTCGTTTCTACGTCCATTTTCCACCCATCGATTCATGAAGCACTACAACCCAAAGAGAACAGGCCTGCTTTGGTCTATTTCAATATCAAACTTCAAAAGCCGTACACAGCGTGTTATTTTTATGGAAGATAATTAACACAGGTCAAAAATCACATCAATTATCATGCAAGGGTCACCATCAAAGGTCACCTCACTGCAACACTCACTCAAAAGTAGGAATCGAACACCTCATGACCTTCCATACGCATGGCTAGTACTCACAAACAACAACAATCACAAACAACGTAAAAATCACAAACAACGTAATAAACATGAACAATAACAATAATCACAAACAATCCCAATAATCACAATGATCACAAACAATAGTAATCACAAACAACAATAACCACAAATTGATTCCAATAACCGCAAACAATAATAAAAAAATAATCCCAAAATGATAACCATCAAGATAATAACACGCAGAACGCTAGCCGGGTGTTGTGAAGTTACTCAAGAGCAGCAGGGAGGTAGGGAAGGAAGGCCGGCATCTACGGGAGGCCCATTCACGGGAAACGAACAGCAAATTGAACGTTAAATTAGCGTACGTGAGACGCGGAGGCACACCATGAGCACGTAGAGGAGTTTCCAGCCTGGCAACTTGAGCAAGACGGGCGTGCGCACGCGCAGTCAAGTGGACATGAATAAAATACGAATTGCAAGAACAATTTACTCGCGAGCAACTGAAAATTACAGTAAAGATAACATGGAAAAGTAAGTGTACGTGGATATATTTAATGAGATAAGAAGCTGCTGAGAGAGCAATTTTTTCTCGAGCAACTGAAAATTAACGAGAAAATGGAAAAAGTAGAGTGTGCAAGTGGATATATTTAACATAAGAAGCTGCTGCGAGAGCAATGTGTTCTCGAGCAACTGAAAATTAAAGAGAAAATGAAGAAAGTAAGTATGTGGATATATTTAATGAGATAAGAAGCTGCTGCGAGAATAATTTGTTACCAAGTAACAGAAAATTAACGAAAATATGGAAACGGGAAAGTGTACGCGAAAATTTTTTATAAATTATTAAGCTATTGCATGAGCAATTTACTCTCGAGTAACTGAAAATTAAAGAGATCGTAGAAAAAGCTTTATACGTGCATGTAGTTAACAAAAAAAAACGTACTTGTGCGAGTCCAATTGATTTCCGAGAAGAGAGAAATTAAGCAAAATGAAACATGAAAACAAAGTGAGCACGACAAAAATAAGACTGTATTGAACAATTCATTCCAGAGCAACTGAAAATAATAGCAAGTGAGGAAGAGGAAAAACTGAAACAGTTTATAGAACAATTTTCGAGCAGAACTTGTGAGGATTTTTTATCGGCGTTGCTATTGAGAAACAACTAGAAAAATCAAGCCAACCACAAATTGAAGGATTTCAAAACTAAATGATGTACATACACAGAGCCTGAAATTGCAAGACAAGTAGCGTTATCTGCAGTATATGCAGAGCTAAAAAAATGTACTGTTTGCTCCAACTACATTTTTCATCTCACAGTATGCTGTGTAAGTGCGTATGCCTAATACTTTCTTCTCAGCTTGAAAGCGAAACATCGGCAGCAGAAGTTCTAATACAATAATCAGCCTCCTATGACAGCTGTTCAAATGATTAAGTAGGAAAATGCAGCAGTATTTGGGGATGTATCTTTTGAGATGGGTTAAACTGACGTTGAACTTGAATATTACACCGTCACTTATAGTAAATAAAAGCTGTTGAATTTTCAAAAATTGCTAACCCTAACTTGTTGCCACAAGAGTTTCGATCACAACACGTGAAAGATATTATAATGGTATGGAAAAGCGCTCCAAGAGCTCTGCTGCAATAGTTTTTGAGCACGAGCAAAAATTCTGCGCTAGCGCACAATTCGCGCAGCATCTTGACACTCCCGACTGCGTGTCAAAAAATAGAAATTATAGTTAGAAAAATTACGAATTGTATAAATCAAATGTTATGATTAGATTAGATTATTAGTTAGTTTAAGCCTCCCTATCCTCAACAGTTGAGATCCAAAGAGAGGAAGGAAGGAGGCACCATTTAGTATGGAGTTAAGGGAATGCGGAACCTATGCAGAAAGGGCATAGAAACAGTAAGATGAGAAAGAAGTTCATGAAACAAGATCAAAGTTGAAGAAGAAAGTAGTAGGTGCTGAAAAACAGGATAGCAGTGAACCGAAAAAAAGATGGTCCGTAACACAACAAAAACCTTTTCTATTTTAACAAAAATAAAGCCTGCCTAACCTTTGGCTCGAGCCCACACATAGTCCTCCTGGGAGTCAAATGTTATGAAGACGGCGTGAAATGAACCTGTGGGTTTTATTAACAACGCATCTTAAATTAGACACCAACTCTTGTAGGACACTATACCAAGCGCGGATAGAACCTATTTGTACTTTGTGTATTTTTATGATACAACAATTCTACGCGTTCAAGAAACGCAATAACAGTGGAAAAAAGTCATTTGTGCCGTGTGAATAAATTTTATTCGGAATACGTACGTATAAATAACTTCAAATGTTGGTCAAACCGAGCAAGCTTTGCCGGTTGTTCCCAAGTGAAAAATGGGCTATAAATTCGGTCAAATGTGATATCAAGCGCGCTTACAGCTGAAATGACCATGAAATATCACGCAAAGATCAATCCTTAAAGCCGCACTGCAACCTTTTAATAAATGACCACGATAATTTCAGACAGCGTCCTCGGCAAGGAAAGTAAAGTGAACAGGCAAATTTATACGTTCCAAGTAACCATCATTATCCGAGTCGCAGTTTTTCGGTCATTATGAATGTCAAATAGAGAACGAATGCTCTTATTACAGTCAATAACGAGCAGTTTTGCTTGGCAGAAACACCACTTCAAATATCAATGTAGGATTATAGTGGCCAAGAGTGAGATCTCCATGCTCTGCTAACAGGAGAATTTATTGTCACGAAAAGATTTAGTGGCACCGTGTACACAGTAAAAATAACAAAGTCAACGGGAAGAGCCATTCGTCTTGTCTCGTAAAGGGAGGAAAACGTATAGCTTTCTGTGAGGGAAGAATGCAAGCGGATTTAAAGAAGAAACTAAATCGCTGGACGTCAATTTCCAAGCCCAGTCACAATCTGTTCCGCAAATGAAACACTGCGAAAGACACGACGGATCTGAGATCATTTTGTCTTCTCTCAGATACTCGGGTGGGTGAGATGCAGAAAAATTACAGGAGAAGCAAAAACGAGCTTACGACCCTTCTGTCAAATGACAGTCGCAGCAACACAATTATCAGTGACGAAAGACGGGCTAATGACAGCGGTAATGTCCTGCTCTAGAGACTACGAAACGACAGCACAGGGGTAAGGTAGAGGTAGGTATAGCAACGCAATCCCTGTCGCAGCACGGGCATGGCCAGACCCGCAATGCTATTCCTACGAGGGACGTTTGAAATTTTTACGGATGTCGATATGACTATGCGTTTGAAAGATCGCAATGAGCAAAAAACGGCAGGGGATGCTATTGAGATTGAGCGGCACGCAAAAAATCGTACGGAGCTACCGCTCGTAGCAAAACAGTGAAATTCTCTCGCAGCCTAGAATAATAAAAATTACTGCGAATTTTTTTCCCTCACAACTTACATTTCATCTAGGAATGAAGGCGAATTCTTTTATTGAGACGAGTGAAGACTCGAAAAACAAGAGCACATCAACTAAACGTTCCAGAGTTACCCTGCAGTAATTCTAGCGTATTCCAAAACACTTTTTCTCATCAATTATTCAAACATCACAGCCAACAATTCCCTAGGCTTCGATGTACTGTGTCGCTTACGAACTAGATTTGTTCTCTCTTTATTTTAAAATTTTTCTTTCAAATCTTGTTGAACAACAATGTTTCAAACATCACAGCCAACAATTCCCTAGGCTTCGATGTACTGTGTCGCTTACGAACTAGATTTGTTCTCTCTTTATTTTAAAATTTTTCTTTCAAATCTTGTTGAACAACAATGTTTCAAACATCACAGCCAACAATTCCCAAGTCTTCGATGCACTCTGCCGCTTACGAACGTGTTACACTTTATTTTAGAATTTATACTTCAATTCTTGTGAGAACACAAGCGAAATCAGCGAGCTGAAAGTGCGCCTCAGGCACACTTCTACATTTGAGCCAGAACTCGAGGCCGCAAAGTCGAGTGAAAGTTATGCGCATAATTATTATTATTATTATTATCATTATTATTATTCACCAGCCAAAACGCAAATGTTTTTAAATGGCAGCGTCAAGCTGACAATAAAAGGAAATGTAGAATCATCACAGATAACGACGAAAAGTTCAGTTCGATGAAATAGTTTCTACCTTTAAACAGTTTCCTCAAATTCTACTCATGAGAAAACGAACCAATTGAAGAAGTGGTGAGTATGAACTTAGTATATCGATGCATATTTACCACAACAATTCTAACTCTAAGCGTCCTTGTAAATAAAAAATATGTGTTAAACGTGCTCGAATGTCAGGATATTTGTCCCACGACTTGTACGTATGGTGCACAAAAGGAGATAGATAACCATAGCAACAGATGGCATTTAAGAACATTACCAGGTGTATAAAAACAAACATGAAAGGGCGATCCATGCCTCAACTTTGAACACAATCTCTCTTCCAAGAAGCACAGGAGTGAAAACATTGTGGCATCCTGTAGATTGTCAGCCATGGATGAGTAATGAGAAACTAGTGGAGCTAAAATTTCAAGAACGCAGATGTTGCCGTAACGAGAGCACTTGCGCAGAAAAAGCACAAAAATTACCGGTCACAAGCCGGTCTTGCGAAGGGGCACATCAACACTTTGGCTGCGACTTACGCCACCGATGGTACTCGGAGGTAATTTTTATAATGCTACTGACCGACCAGTAGTCGCAAACTCAATTTTCATAAATATTTCATCAAAGATTAGATTATAAGTTAGTTTAAGCCTCCCTAACCGCTGCAAAAATAGAGCGTATCGAAGAGAGGAAGGAAGAAGGCACCATTTAGTATGGAGTTAAGGGAACGTGGAATCTATGCAGAAAGGGCACAGAAACAGAAAGCTAAGAAAGAAGTTCATGAAACAAGAAAAAGTTGAAGAAGAAAGTGGTAGGCGGTGAAAAACAGGACAGCAGTGAACCGAAAAAAGATGGTCCGTAACACAACAAAAACCTATCCTATTTTAACAAAAGAAAGCCTACCTAACCTTTAGCTCGGGCCCTCACATTGTCCCCCTGGGAGCGCTAGTTCCCATAGATACAATAATTGTATCCCCCTGAGGGGATATTTCATCAAAGTTAAATGAAGGCACGATCCAGTTCATGTTTGGTATCTTCAAAATAGTTTACTACAATTGACTTTAAATTTGAGTTTGGTGTAGAACTTAATATTCAGTTGCCGCAGTCAAAGTGTTGACAAGTTAAGCGCGGCGGGTTAAACGGAAGTTCAATATTCAACTCGAATTGGAATTAATTTTAACGATTAATTTTGAAAATAGCGAACATTACATCGATCACACCTTCATTTAGTCTTCATAAAGCATTTATCGAAATTGAGTTAGTGACTCCTGGTCGGTCAGTAGCGTTATGAAAATCACCTCAGCGACCACCGGTGGGTCACGCAGCACTCAAAGTGTTAATGCTAGACCGGCTTTAACGAGTAAATAGTGCTATCCAAAGAGCATAAAATTCTCTGGTCAGTTCGGGGGTTTACTGCCAGTTGACACGACAACGCTGTACGTTTAATGAGAACGAAATGTTATAAAATACTACGCTAAAACGTCTTACAGTAATTATGAACAATCGAAAAATTTAGCCAACGAAATAAGGTCCCGTGTAAAGATGTAGTTATGTTTAATATGAATGAAAATCCATGTATTTCATGTAAGATGATTCGACCAATCAATAATATTTTGGAGGACTGAAAATCAAAGCATTTCACGATAGATAATTCGACTAATGAACAAGAGTAAGAAAATTTCCACAGCTTTCTTAAAACATGGTTTGTCGTAGGCTTGTTCAGCAAATTTTTGTTACCAATAAATATTCCAAGAACAGGGAACAAATTTAAGACCAGTAATTAAAAATATTTGTTTAATGTGTTTGGAAGTCAAGTTAAATTAAACAGTAGAAATAATCACAAAACACACAATCCCAACTGAAAAGTGAGCTCAAACATAACTTGAAATTCCGATTTTTCAATCAAAATTGGGAGAAAGTTCGAAAGCCTGCCTTGAATAACATGATAGCACATGGAGAGGAAGAGACTTCAAATCTCAATCAAAGAACTCATTTGGGTAAGCTCTTTCTCGTTTCCGATATCGGTTTGGCAAAGCTCCGACTTCACTCAGTTTCTTTAATGCCGGCCTCTGTAAAGCCTCGGTATTTTAATGCTTCCCAAACCAGTTCCTAAACCAGAAATAAAATTGCAAATCCCGAATGGAAATAGAATGTCTCCGGCAAATGTGTATCGATTTCCTTAAATGGAAATGAATTGTCGGCGGCGGAAATCTTGTTGGTGTTCTTACAAAGATGCCGGGAAATAACCACTGACGGGAAGACAAGGTTGGTGTTGGCTGAGGCGTGGAAGTTAACCTGCCTCTGTATTAAATTAAACTGTAAATTAGCCTTTCTATTAGTGACCTAGCGCCCACATACCTTCTATGAACGCGATTATTATATCTAGCAATGCAGCTTCTCGATTATGTGTAAATATCAGCAGAGTTTCTGAAGCACAAGCGCATTAGTTGAACAGTTTTGATTTGAGCAGTCAAAGCAGCTCACAATTCATGTGTTGAAATTAATTACACCAATAAAAAAAGGCTTATTTTTTCGTCAGGGATTCGAACTTCGAGAATCGAACACCAGCCCAAATAAAACACCCAGGCGGAATCATTGAAAGCTAGCGTACATTTAAATTCAACATTAGTGGCTTTAAAAGCAGTCTCGGATTTTCATTGTGTTGATTTTCGAGTTCTTTTCAAAACATCGACAGCGACGCAAGTTTCCAAATACATAGAATCAAGTCCAGCATCTATCGTTCCAGCAAATAAATAAAGCGAACGGACGTGTTTGCGTTACCTGAAAAGAAATTCAAGACTGGAACAAATCAGGATTCAACTCAATAAACCGGTGCAACAAAGGGCCAAAAGGGAGCCGGGCAGTGTCCAGCCATGAGGGCTTCGTCCGGACATAAGGGTTCCGAGATTTGGCGGAAGCTCCCAGAGAAGAACACTTGGCTTCAGCTTGGACACACTCAGCCAATGACTCATTGCACATTCCGAACAGCTCTGGCAATTTCCGAGCAAAATACTAGATACATTCGGCCAAACGAATCCCAGAAACAGCTCTTAAGCCCCGAGATTCCCGACACAGGCAACTAGGAGCTTGGTGACCTTACCGAGAAAATTCGAATTAAAGTGGAAAATGGTGTAAATGTTTGGGAAACCACACAAGAAATTTGAAATTAAAATTGAATTCCGCACAATGAAATTCTAACATAGGATATTTACGTGATGATAGGAAAACCGATGTATTAATAAGCAAAAATAAAGATTATAAAAATTTTGATTAACCCCAAAAAATTTTCAAAGTTGAACACACTCTGCTTGCGCGTATACTGGATACTATATTGATCTTAACCTATGCAGAACCTATGTTAACATTTTGATCAATCGTTAAAACTTTTATAATAGTTTTTGCGATTAATCAAAATGGAGAACAATTAAACACACTCAGCTTGTGCGAATGCTGGATCGATCTTAACCTATACAGAAGAGCAACGATGAAATTGAAGACAAGATTCGGTCTCCAAAAAAAAAGAGATACCCCGATCATCGCCTCCGACTCCCTAGATGAGACTTTTTGCAGCGATCAAGGCTATCATGACGGCGTCATGCGGCGAAAAAACTACCAGAATATCCCAGTCCTGAATTTCATTATTCTTTGATGACTCTACAGGCTGCCGGACCTGGCCACCAAAAACGAAGCATGGAGAAGTGGCGGGTAGCATGAAGATGAATTTCGCAGCTTCATAAGTAAACACTAATACTGACAGAGTTGATGCAAGAATCAGAGGAAATATACGTTTAGTGATGAAAATACCGACTACAAAGGCGATAGCACGCGAGATCTTTTGTTTGTCACCAAAAAATGAAGCATGGAGAAGGGACGGGTAGCATGAAGATGAATTTCGCAGTTTCATAAGTAACCGCGAATACTGATGAGTTAAATGAAAGAATCACAGGAAATATGTGTTTAGCGATAAAAAATACCGCCACAAACGCTACAGCACTTGAAATCTTATGTTCCATTGACAAGAACACTTGCGATACAAGCACCTATAATCGTGTAGATCTGAGTTTGACCTTCTTGTGCCGTCCTCGAAACCGGCTGTAGATCGGCGCATGAGTAAAGCAAGTGAAAACAGCGATAGTATTGATTTGAACTAAAAACACGGTCAATTGTCCTGAATAAAAAGTAATACACGTCCAGGCTTCCAGGTTCCGAAGGGCTTTCTACCAAGGACTCCCGCAAAGTTCATAGTTCAGGTCAATGGGATCCGACGTGTTTGTTTAAGTTCTAAATAAAAGATTCAATTTGAAGTGAATCAGACCTGTGGTGGCCCCAGGAGAGCGCAACACAACCAAAGGCCCTCGCACGAACGAATTCAATGGATTCGAGGCCAAAATTTCATTAATTACAGCAAACAATACCCATTCAGAGGAGAAAATAATCCCGACTGCATGTCGATTGCAATCAGAACGAATAAGAAAACACGTGAAAATTGTTTCTATTCAATAGTTGCCAGTAGCCCATTGAAACACAGTAAATAATTACGGCCAATGACTAGCCAATTATTGAATAGAGTTCCACTTCGAAAATAAAGTGACGGAAGCTCGCAAAATAAAAGCAAGAAAAACAATAGCGACTGTTGGGAGAAATTATTTCCGCACGTTGTTGTAACAGCAATCCTTAATTAGCGATAAAATATTTACTCGTGTATTTCTTTGGTCTCCCCTGGCGTTTTCACCGCAATTGAAATGATATTTGTCCCCGCATGAAAAACATTACAGAAGTTGTCCAACCTGGTCGCATGGTAACGAGGAAAAATTAATGGTTTACGGAAAGTGTTGGCTAATTTGCAGTAATTAAATTATAGCAAGGGGAAAAAATCTGAAACAAATGGCAAGTGGAAATAGAAGAAAGGGAGAAATTTTGCATGCAAGCAATAAGAACATGTCTTACACTAATATAGTGTAAAATTTAATACTAGAATTTCTTATATTAAAACGCACTTAACTTATGAATTTTATAAATTGAAATGATATTCACAAAGATTAAACATTATAGAAACTAAAAAACGTGGACTGAGTCAAGTTTTGCACCACAGATATAAAATTGAACAAAACCAAAAAGAATGAACTGACAATGAATGGAATATATCATTGTCTTTACCACGCAACTTTGGTGTAATCCATTAACACACAGATTCGTATTCAACGAACATATTCTCATGCAAATCCACTCATCAACACCAACAACGAGGATAGAAATACCAATATTCAAGAAAAACTTGTAATGAAAAGTTCAATTGCTCTTCGCCGCCAGTATGTGGGGCGCAAAACCGAGGGAAGGCCAAGCGAAGTAAACGTAATTTAAATGTCCACATTTTACCACATGTACACACAACGATAAGAACACCAAAATGCCTCTACATAACAGATACGTTACATAAAATCTCAAGTTTGAATATAAGGTTTTACGTTCTATTTATTGATGTTCGAGACTGAAAAAATTCCTCAGCTATCAACATATTGAAAAAAAGGTGAAAACTAGGATAAGTATGAAAACCGACCTAACAGTTGGCTATGGCTCAGGATGTACGAAGTTGAATAATTTTAAGGTTCTTTACAAATAGAAGTTATTATGTCCCACAATTTTATTGTGAGCTAACAATTAAAGTGAAATCATAGACCTCAACAATGAAAGTGAAATCATTCACCTGATAGAAAGCTTTCCTGTACCGGCTACAAGCTATCAAACATCAATGGTCGAATCTTGTACATCACAAACGAATAAAGCAGATTTTTTCCAATCACGACACCGAATTCGTTCTGCTCCATCGAAAGAGGATTTTTTCCAACCTTATATTAAGTTCAAGAACGCCTAATTTTCATTAAAAAAATAATTACAGCTCCCCCTGACATCGCGTGTGTATCACAATACTTGTCCGAAAAATTGTATGTATTTGATGATCAAGGAAAAAGCTGACAGATATAAGCCTGTACAGGGCAAAATTTTTTTACATTGAAGCTTGTGTCGACAAGAAAATAATCTTCCTCATAGGGAATTGGTTCAGTGAATAATATTATTTTACCCGAAACAAAAAAAAATAGCAGGGTAACACTGCATATTACCATCAAAATATTGCCAGCAAAGATATTTTAAACGAAAATAGCAACGGATATCAAAATGGTTAGAAGTTGATCACTTAAACGTAAAAACTGGTTTTACAAAGCCCGTTTTCAAATGCAAAAAAGTTCCTCGTTACCATGATTGTTCAAAATGGACGACTTGGGTTGGATAACTGGGTTTGGAATGGTCGTTATCAAATGTGATTCATTAATTGCTGCTTTAATGGAGCGAGCAAATGAGAAAGGAATTCGAAGTGTTATGGAGTGAAAAATAGAGCGATTGAGTACACTCAAAATACCAAGGATTTAAGATGAACTTCTTCCGTTCTAGGCACTTCTTTCAGATGAGAGAATCATTGAAAATTTCAACAGAAAACACCAATAGGGTAAAAAAATCTCATATATAATAAAAAAAATTCGGATAAAAATTATTTCACGACTATAAAGAGTCAACAACGATTCAACCATGTCAAAGAAAAATAATTCTCTACAGAAAAAAAAATTTCTACATTTAAACTCCAACATGAACTCGAAGACAAAGCCAACTCTAAAAGAGGACGAAACTGATAATTGACACTTTGTCAGCGGACAGTAAAAAGGAAGTTTAATATTCAACTCTAACTTGGAGTCATTTGCAAGTAAGCGATGTTGAAAAAATGCAAATATTAACTGTATCGAGCCATTATTTAGCTTTGATCAAGTATTTATAAAAATTGAGTTTGCGACGAATGGCCGGACTGCAGCATTATGAAAACTCCCTTCGTGTGACCACCGGTGGCTCACGTCGCAGTCAAAGTGTCAAGTGAATCAATATGGATAAGCTGAGTTAAAAAAATAAGACGACCGTTACACGAGAATAATTTTAGGAATTTGTTCATATTAAAAAGCCAGGGACGAACGTCAAATTCACCACCTTAATTAAAGATAGATTCGACTGCATAAAATTCGAATTATAAAATGTGAATGCAAAAAAATTTGCATGCATAATATTGGCATACATAAAATGTGAATGCAAAAAATTTGCAGACATAAAATGTGAATGCAAAAAATTTGCAGACATAAAATGTGAATGCAAAAATTTGCATACATAAAATGTGAATGCAAAAAATTTGCATGCATAAAATTAGCATACAAGAACTTTGCATCCATGAAATGTGAATGCAAAAAAATTGCATCCATAAAATGTGAATGCAAAAAATTTGCATGCACAAAAATTTGAACGCGTAAATTCATAAAATTGGAAACTATAGAAGTAAATGTTACAACTAAATTGAAGTCATGTAATTTCACCGCTGCCAACGAAGCACTAACATAGCGAGCAAAACAGAAGGGACTCCGGGCAAACGAAGCATTTTATTCACCACAACTCACAGCTGAAGTTTTCCAATTTTTCAGAATATAATACGCAGATTTATGCAAACCGGTGACAATCGCCATGAATTTCACGAAAAACAAATATTTTTTACAGAATATTTGAACGTATTCGTAATTAACGTGAATTGAGTAAAATGACAGGATTGATAAGAATACATACATAGTCAATCTCAACGCAAGCTGGCTCGTGATGAAAAAGAAGACATCAGGTTTCAAGGTGCAGAGAAGTGAAATAATTCCATACGAGAGGAGCAAGCATAAATATAAAATCGCTACAAGTAATATAAAATAAGAATTATTGAAGTTAATGAGACAAAATTAGAGTTCTTGAAGTTATTGAGAGAAGGCTCACTAAATGCACGCACTTGAACCTCACAGCTCTGGGTAACAAGCGTAGGCTAAATTGACTGTTCTGGCAGATGAGCCTCATGCGGTTCCACTATTTTTAGCAGCTAGATTGCGTAAGAATAAGAAACGCAATTGCTTTCCACCTTCAAATTTTGCCGTGCGCTCATCGCTGCCTAGAGGCGCTAAGGAGTGAGCCCCAGAAAAAAAAGCGACTTCCAGAAAAACACGAGACGAATTGTACCTGCACCCTGTACGAGCGCCGGGAAAGAGTAGCGAAGCATTAGAAAAGCCGGCGACTAATGGACGCACTCTAGCACACAGAAGCACAGCCCGATACAGAATACCTCTCTAGCAGCAATCAACATCGATTATGGGCTACAGCAGCACTAATGTATCGATTTGAAGTCCACGCTGCTGAAGTGCAATCCAGAAAATCAAACGTGTTCGTCAGGCCGGGGCGTGTAACATTTTTCACTCGTCTTATCTTCGTCGATATCAAACTGCGAAGTAAAATTTACAAGAAAATTAAAAGAGTTCAATCTTTCATTTTCGACGATACCAAAATACCAAGTAAAATCTATTAGAAAGGCAAACGCATTCGTCAGACCAGGGGTCGGAACATTTTCCACAATCTTTCATTTTCGACGATATCAAAATACGAAGTAGAATCTACCAGAAAATCAAACTCGTTCGTCAGACCAGAGGTAGTAACATTTCTCACAATCTTTCATCTTCGACATCAAAATACGAATAAAAATTTAAATTAAGCCGATACAAATTGGACCGACGACAATTCAAACACAAATTCTCATCCAGCTCCGAAGTGAAGCTTCTAAAGCGGCCCATAGACGATCAATTTTATTGTCAATATAATTGTCAATATCATTGACTCAATATATTGATGAAATTATTTCTGCCCACTAAGTCAATTAATTGACGTTCGTCAATCAAGCCCACAGACGATCAATTAAATTGTCAATATTCCATCATTGTCAATTATATTGACAATAAAATTGATCGTCTATGGGCCGCTTAAGGATGTGAAATTAAAATTTTGAAAAAGCAACGTATACAGCGAGAATTATTTCCTACCACCGCTCCCACACATCGACTTACATAAAAACGAGTGAGATATCTAATGCAGCTTACCCAATGATCTATGTTTAAAATTCCCACTAGAAGCAAAGTGTACGACAGAAGGTTCCAACATTTTTACGAGCACAACACGAACACATTAGCAACCATCAATAACTCAATGCATGCTAAATTACAAGCTCTTTAATAAGTGAACTAACTAATCTTTAGCATCGACATTAATGCAGGGTTTCAGTGGGTTATAAGTCTCAGATTAAAAATACTCATTATGGAATAGAAAATACCTAGAACCTGAACACACGTGTTCGTCAAGATTTTTTAAAATTTAAACGTACCGTCAGTGATTATATGTGACGGGCATCCGCTACTAAAAAAGTTTGATTCATTGAGTAAAGAGCTTTCGTAGAAATGTGAACTATTGATACATTTCGTTTAAAATGCTGATGTAATTAATAAATTTTCTCAGAAACGCATGAAGAGGAATAATTTGATATTGAACTGTGAAAACGAACTGTTTTTTCTGCATTAACCAACGAAAGTAGGCTTTCAAAATGAGAAAAATTCACAGAATTACTTCAGTTATCTCTAACGTTCAAATTAAGACAGAATAGCTTCAATGGCTGTTAACGTTACAATTTAAGTGGATTTTCTCCAAAACACACTTTGTCGCTATAATTTGCATTCAAACCACAATTCCTAAATACTTTCAAGTTTTCGAACTGGAAAAAAACGTCACGGTAAGATTACAACGCTGGAGAAATTCAACTACATTTACAATAACAAATTAAAAATAATCGAGGTCTGCGCTACGCGTAGCCAATCCATACACATTAAATAATCTAATATTCATGTTGGTTTCACCCGCAATATTTCAGTCACAATCTGCTTCTAAATTCAACATCTAACTTTTGAGAAAGACGCAAGGCAAAATTTATGAATTTACCTCACGAATTTAAAATTGCCTCACTCCGTATTGTGGATACGATCTCTTACAAAAACTCAACTAGTGAAGAATATTTCCGAGACGATCAGTCAATGATACGGGTGCAGACCAGACGGTTTGGTATTTATTCAAGTATTCGCGATTCCGAGCGTGGAAGGCATTCCGTCTGAAATCAAATTTTCGGTCTAATGGTGTTTTCCGCGCGTCATTAATCTTGTTGCACGGCGATCAAATAATCAAATTTCGCTTATGATCGCGTACTTGGTGTAAAAATAGAGCAATAGTAAAATAACAATTTCAGCAAGGTAGAATGAAAATATCAACGTGATAATTAATATTTTAGCGATACACACATACTGAAATGACAATGAACCTCAACCGCAAATTTTGATTTCCTTGAGGTAAATTACACCAATGAACTAAAATACGAAATCTATGTTTTTTTCACATACGTGTCCTCGTTAAGAACCTACATCCACACTTCGCGACGCGTACAGTCTGCATGAACGCCTAAAACAGAAAAGAATAATTTCCACCGAGCGCGTAAATTAGGGAAAATAGTTAGGGCCTACCTACACTCAGTATGAAACTAACTACGGAGTGTGACCGAGAGCACGGAATAAATGTGCAGGCGGAGAGACCGTCAACACCGTAGGATTGAAAACGCACGACTGCGAGCACATTGCAACGGCACACGCAGTTCGACTATAAGAAACACTGAACTGTGAAGACAGAATATTCGTACACTTATTACGCCCGTGGGGCAAATAGAGAACTGTAAAAACAGCACATCCGTACAGACATCACGCTCGTGGGTTAAATATATGAAAACTTAAAAGACAGACTATCCGTATACTTATTACCCTCGTCGATCAAATACATACAGTGGAACTGTAAGGGCAGAATATCCGTACACATAATACGCCCGTAAAAATTACACAATAGTAAATCCGTATTCACGATACGCCCGTGACACATTCACATCAGGACGACGAATATCCATATACACAATACGCCAGAGGCTATAGAGATGGTAGAGCTGTGAAGCTAACACACCATGACTATGCAAAGGGAGCAAAAATCGACTCACCTGCGTAGCATCGCTGTACGGCGTCCGAGAGTCCGCTTGCACGAGCTGGGATCCAAAAACCACCTCAGTTGAAACGCACACACTCGACGTCGGGCTCAACGGCAGCATTATTGATAACTTTCCTACAATGTTTCTACTCCAAAATTTAAATTAGGATCGTAAAGTCACTTTTGCAGAATTATATACACGGACTTTCAGTGAAAACCAGCACGATGTCCTTGCAAGTTGAAGAACGGTTTTCCGAAACGTGTCCGAGGTAAAGAGAAGTTTAAAAGTCCTTCGGATTGCGAGTTTTAGGATTTAAACAGAGGGTCCAACACGATGAAAATTTTGACGTTAATCCTTTTTCTCTTCAGTCCATTCGAAATCACAAGTAGGAAGCAAGCAAATTCAACATCACTATTTTTCTAATCTCGTTGACCTCCAGGCAGGGTTTTCAACACCCTCTTCCTGACTGCGGTAGCTCGTCTCAAAGCTCGGAGCTCTGCCTGAGTTGTCACACCTCAACGCACTCTGTCACACAACTACCTAGCCAGGACCAGAGCTTTCCCTTTATATACCCTGTCGCGAGGTGGCAACTCTACGCTCTAAACATTGATCAATTTAACAAGATTTCAGTAAGTTCGCGATATAACTTTAATACATGACTGATTGAGAAATTATATAATAATTATATTTAAGTATTTATGCATCCATTTTACCGAAATATTGGAGCTCTTGCCATATTTTTGTCAACATTGGCCAGTGTTTATTCACGACTTGGCAACCTTTTATCTTTTTTTTCGCTTCTCCATTGCTGTGTCCATTTTCTTGTTAAAATTTCTTGTAGAGACCTTCTTATTCAAAGCACCCTTTTAGACAATTATGTGAGTCTACTGAAATTTCATTATTGCTAGAAACACTGACTATGTAAAGTAGCAGATTTAAAAGACTTCTCAAAGGGCCTAAATAATCGGAAAATAGACTGATGTTGTTCAATATGCCAACTTATTTTCATCACTTTCACGATCATGGTATCTCAATTCTTAATACTCTTCTATAATTAAGCATGAATTTGTCGAAATAGTTTGTGAGACACCAAGGATTGAACAGAAAATAAATAATTCAGTAAAGTGTTACCCTTCGATTTAAAGGTCAAGTCCTTCAAAATTTAAAGGGCCGAGTTACCAGGTTGATCCTCCGGACTAAGTTAAAGGGCCGCGCGTGTAAATAGATTCCCTGTACCAGCTGCGTAATTTTCACGCATAGCAATCGAGTCCACTATGGCTTGAACTCTATAATTCATATTGAAATAGATATTTCAAGATTTTCAATATTAATGATGACAAGCTGCATTCGCAAAATCAACGGAGTAATTTCCACGCATAATCATCGAATCCGCTTCGGTTGGAACTTTATGACGTGCATTAGGAAAAACTTAAGATTTTTACAGCGTCAATAATGATGAAATGCTGCAGCGTAACTTCTGACGCAGATTGTAAGGACAAGCGATTACAAATGTTCATGTGGGTCTTGAGTATTCAGAACGTTAGATTAAATTGAATTAATACAATTATTAACTACAATACAATTATTAAATTGTATTGGTACAATTATTAAATACAATACAATTATTAAATTATATTAATACAATTAATAATTTGTATTAATACAATTATTAAATACAATACAATTATTAAATTGTATTAATCAAGGGAATCGCTCTAAGTCTAATTCTTTTCAAATTCAAACATGATCCAGTTTTGAGAAATGGTAACCTTCCTCTGCTACATTAAGAAAGAGATTAATTTTTCAGCCGAAACAATTAATTGTGCACTGAAGATTTGAAGTTTCATAGATCTTGATAAAGAGTTACCGAAAAATACAGTATATTAAAGCATATTCATTACACTAAAATTGATCAATTCTCCACTGGGTTCGATGTTGTTCAGAAGTTAAGAAGAAAGCGTATTGTTGATTCCGGGTAATCAAAATGACTGTAAAATAATTCTTTCTAACATTGAGTATACCAAATAGAACTATGCACCTAACGCATCGCACATTTTCAGCTAGAAGTATTCAAATTAAGAAATTAAGCATTTTTTAAATTGGGTTAGTAATGACAGGTCGGTCAACAGAATGATGAAAATCCCTCAGGGACCACCGGTGGGTCCCTTCGCAGGATTAAACACAATTTCTTCGTGGTGTTGGCAAAAATTCTGCCCAGGATCTTCCTGGATGGGACCGGACCAGCCAAGGTGTCTCCAGCAGCTGTCGCGTCACACGCAGGAAGAAACATGTAGGAGCGACGGTCATTTGTAACAAATGAGGGAGATACTGCTCTGGCACCACGCAAATCAACAACATCAGTTATTTGGGAGTAATCGGTTATTAACTGGATTATAAATTGGACTGGTTCCATACAAATTAACAATATCAGTTATTTCTGGGTTCTCAAATTATTAACAGGTTTATTTTCTGGACTAGATCCATACAAATAAACATTTTCATTTATATAGGCAAAATCGGTCATTAATTGGATTATTAACTGGACTAGAACCATAAAATCAAAAATATCAGTTATTTGGGAGTAATCGGTTATTAACTGGGCTGGAACCATGCATATGAACTATATCAGTTATTTTCAGGTACGCGATTATAAAATTAGTTATTTCTATGAATTCAGGTCAGGGTGATTTCTTTCCAAGTATCACACGAGTCCCTCAATTTATGTCTTAAGTGGTGTTTAGTTCTAATATTTAACTACGATAAAAAGTTCATTGGATTATTCCGTCAGTGTAGTAGAAACATAAGAAAGAAAATAAGTGGAAGTAGAGGGAAACCCTAGGGATCCAGCGAGGTCTAATATTTCTGACGAGCAAAAAATCTGATGGTCTAAGGCAAGGGTCTCCAAACTTGCCAGACTTAGGGCCACACTGATTACTCCAGTATGTTCAAAGGGCCAAAACCGTTTCAATTTTCCTGCCATTACCTATAATTTCTAGAGTAGTCGCCGAGTACGCGGTCGGATTAACTGTCGCGGGCCGGACTGATCACACTGGCGGGCCGGATTTGGCCCGCGGGCCGTAGTTCAGAGACCCTTGGTCTGAGGGTTAATTCAGAGCTTCTGCAAATTACGGCGAACGAGTCGCGGTCGGATTTTAAAATAACCTCCTAATCAGTGTCTAAAAATTTTTTAGCAAGTACCCCACAAAAAAACCTTTCGAAGTTAGTTTAAGTGAATCTTTTGAAACTAACATCCTTCCTCCTCTCTCTCATTCCCTAATTCCAGACAAAGTAACGATAATTTCAAGATATCAGGATCTTATATTTACTTAATTTTTGGATCTGAGCGTGCTCTGTGAGACAGTTGAAAATTTCATGCATTCTTGAAAAAGAAATATTTATGTAGGAATATTAGTTTAAAAACACGCATAATAATAAAAAATATTAAGAAACTCGAAGCAATTGAGCACTCTCAGCTTCCTTGCCCAACTGCAGCCCACTCCTCTCTCTACAACTCTGGAAAGCGTTCAACATCGAAAACAAAAACCACAAAATAAAGGAAAAGGTGACCATTAACCAGAAGCGGCAATCCAACAAGTTAGAATCATTGAGATAAAACACTTCGCAAACAAAAACCGTTAAATAAGGCGAAAAGGTGACCATTAACCAGAAGTGGCAATCCAACACGTCAGAATTATTAGATAAAAATACATTATCAGACAAAAGTCAATACGCAACCACGGCTTATTTGTTTCTTGAGCACGTGACTTGACTCATGGGCAGCACGTGACAAGAGAGGAATTTTTGCAGGTAGAGTTTTCAAAAAATGATGGTTTATTTTGCTAAAGGGTTGATCGATATTGATGTATGCGTCTAAGAACTAGGTTTTATTCTGAGTAAATATAGAGTATGCTTAATTCACGAAGGCTATAGCTCTCTTTATCAGAGGAGACTTGTCTCAAGAAATGAGTGTACGAGCGTTCCCTTATCGCCGATCAAACATATCGATTCCACCAAGTGATAGCGCTCAGCGATTGACTTGAACCACTATTATTACATTTATAAGTCGCGCTTGTCAAGTACACTCATGTTACACCTCGGAGTTGACTCACAAATGCGCACTCTTATGCATCACATCATCATTTACGGGAGGTAGATGGACTAAATAGCGTTTCTGCGCTATGATTTTAAATTTTTATTGGTCGTCTTTGATGGAAGCGAAGCTTGCTTGCACGAATTCCTCCCATGAAGGAAAGTTGCTTCGCCTGATAGTGAATATCTGCATATCTACCGCGGTGGTAATGTGTACTTAACACGTTAAACCGCCATGTGAGCCACCGGTGGTACACGAAATGAATTTTCATATTGTTCTTGACCAACCAGTAGAGACAAACTCATTTTCCATAAATACTAAATTAAACCTAAATGAAGGCACGTTCCAATTAATGTTTGCTATTTCCAAAACTGCTCATTACTATTGGCTTCAAATTTAAGTTGAATGCTGAAATTAACTTTAGCCCTTGGCGGTAATATGTGCTGAAATGAGCACTGTGGTTTAATTATTTATTTATTTTTAAAACAATGTGTGTATCTTTCATTACATTCGCTCTGCTCTGACAGGGTAAGCTGGGCACAAGACTTCTATATGTTATTCGAAGAGATTATTTTTTATCATGGCCGAAAAATTCATGAATAAATAATAAGAAGCTACAGCATCATTAGCGGTCAGTATGGAGTAAAAAAACCGATTAGATAAAACGAAGTCAAAAAATGCTGTAAATCACCGAAAATTCACTGAGCTTTATCCCAATTTAATATTAATTTAAATGAAAGCTGATCAACAGTGTCAATTTAGTTCATTTATTTTATAGCACCGTTGGTCAATACTGTAATGTTCGCTACTGGCAATTGCTTACATAAGGCCAATAACTCAGCAGAACTACCATGTATAAAATAGCGTTTCCTGTCTCACGGGAGGTAGACGCAGAAGAGGTAGAAGGTCGTAATTTTTAAGCCACTTCACCTTGGATTTAAGTGGAAGCTTGGGCCTGAATAGCGCTAAATCTCGTCCGTATGTCCGGTATATCCACGGCGATTTAAATAAGTTCTGCGCAAGACAAACGCAGATGTCGTGGGCCGATTACGACTTGAAAACTCAACGAAGCTGAGCAGATCTTGAACAACCTTGAAGGTATTCATACCTGCGCAGTTTTTCCTAGCCATGTGTGTGCTAAAACATGCGAGACTTGAAGGCACCTAAAAAACTCGAGGTGGAACAACGCCATTTAATATGAGGTGTATGAATAAAGCACGAATTTCGCTCTTGAAAACCGGTTTGGCGTCGTACTCGAGCGTATTAGAATTCACTTTGATGTGCTCCTACAGCTCTCAACAACGTGGAATAACCCCTTGCCGAGAGGGGAGATGAATTGCACGGCTTCTAGAGGGGAGTGAAGTGGAGCCAAGGAAGGGACCACACATGTGTTCGTCCACAAAAACAATAATTCTTAACATCGTCCATTAGAATAATTCTTAGCATCCACCATAAGAACAGTAATTCTTGATATCGTCCATAAGAACAATATTTTTCAACATCGTCCATGAGAAGAAAAATTCTTAACACCGTTCATAAGAACAATAATTCTTAAAATTGCGATGAACGTATCCACATCAAAGCACGTTAAGGTAATGCTGAAAAACTCATGCTGAGCTAAAATAAAAAAATTGATTATCTAAAATAAAAGATAACTAATCTCGAAAAGGTTATAAAACAGTTATCCAAGCAGCACGTTACGGCGATACTGAAGAGTTCATACGGCTGTTGGATAGGTCTTTAGAAAAGATAACTAATCTCGGAAAAAAAATACAAAATAGTAATCCAAGTAGCACGTTGAGGTAATACTGAAAAGACAACTAATCTTGAAAAGAGTAAAAAAAGTTATCCATGCATACCTGTGAAAAAAAGAGGTGTACATCTCAAAACCTCGTTGAATTTTTCCTACTTTTAATAGTTGCTCTATGAAAGTTGAGTGATTCAAAATAAAGCACTCCTAGATTTATGCAAGTGTGAAGCTTAAAAAAATCTCACATTAAAGGAACATAGGGTAAACATAAACATAGAAGCCTTTCCCTACACTTGGCAGCAAATTATTGCGTTCACCCTAGCACAGCAGTCAATAGCCGCGATAAGAGGCTGTGCTGGTATCAGCTGCCTCACAGTCCAATATGGTATAGAAGCGTCACGGATCTGATAACCAATATGCCTTTAAATAATATCCTGAATCAAATACATGCTACTGAGAGGTCCTAACGTACAGACTATACGGTGGTAGGTTAATGTAATTGCAGACCTCCTAAATTGCATGTAAGTTATGCATTTATTTCGAATGAGGATGAAGTAGAATCATTGTGCTTTCACTGTTTGTTGTATCAGAAACATTTTTTTTTCAGTGGTAGAATTGGTGTTTCTTATCTGTAATTCATGAACGTTTCTAAACGTTGTCATATATTTTGATGCTATCAATACCTTACCTGTGCTATGGGCGGGAATGAGCGCTTATGCAAGGAGAATTATAAATTGATAATACAGATGAGACGTAAAAAATGTGGAACATTACAGTGGAAATGTTCACTATGATATAAGAATAACCTAAAGTCAATTGATGGAAAAAGATAACGATAACTTGAAGCACTTCAAGTCTAAGGTGAAACGTCTTAGAGATCTTGATAATATCTTTATCATCGTATAGAAAACACGACTTGTTTTTAATGCATCACATTTCTATATTTGCAATAATCAATTATTGTATTATTATTACAGCCTTTTTTTACTCCAAAGAACTTTTGCTAACAAGATGTTTCGCGGTCACATAAGGACACACGTTAAAACATGGAGACCACTTCCTTGTTTTTAATATACCATATTTGCATTGCTCCTTAATTAACTATCGTCAAGGCCAACTCTTGCTCTATTTATTTCCAAAAGAACGTTTGAAAACAAGGGGTTATACATGCACGTAATCATACGCGTTAAAACATGTAACTCACTTCCGTGCTCATAAACATGATTGAGGTTTAGCGTTTACCCATTATTTATTATCGTATCATAATGACTAAGGGCAAATGAACGCGTAGGGGTGAATTTTTACGCTTCGAATCGACAATTCAATCGACCTTTGATATTCTTTGCATTTATGAAATTTGTACCTGATTAACGTTGTTTTAGAAAGTTTTGCCTTTCATTCATGCCAATCTTTTCAAAATTATTTCAATTCGGCAACTTAATTTGCAATGAAAATGTTTAATTTAAATCCCCAGCAGGCTGACATGCACTCTGACATGCTGATCAACATCATCGAGTTATCCTGAAATTGTCATGCTAAAGTTAGGAGACTAATTAAACATGTTACATTGAAAGAAATGAATCAGGTGGTATTGTTAGTTTCCATACCACTAGTTTTATTATTCTATAATGACAATAACAAAAAACCTCAATAGATAACTATCATCAAGGATTGTTTGCTTCACAATCAGTGTTTTAACGGATTCGTTCAATTTTTATTAAGACTTGTTCGCGTTACTCCCAGTGTTGTGACGGATTCGTGTAATTCGTGTAAAAGATTGCTACTTTTAGCAACACGTGTTTTGACATTCAGTTGACTGAGAATAATCCCCGTGAGCTATTTTCCGCTCCACTGAAAAGTGTATTAGTGCTATTTCATGTTCCTAATTACCGCTATTGAGTGTTTCTGATTCGTAAAGTTGTCAAACACGATGAGAAGCGCTTCGATAACCTCGGGATGATGATGGTGATGGAGGCGTCGCGCGCGTATCTGCAGTATACGAAGAAAATCAACGAAAAGTAATGCAATATAAATGAATTTAACATAGAGTAAAGTAATATAATTGAAATCAGCGTGAAGTAAAGTAATGTGAATAGAATTAACGTAAAATTCAAGCAAATGAAATCAACGTAATGTAATGTAAAAGAAATTAGCGTGGAGTAAGGTAGTATAAGTGAAATTAACGTATAGTAAAGTTATGTTAATAAAATTAACGTTAAGTAAAACAATGTAAGCGAAATTTGCGTAGAGTAAAGTAATGTTAATGAAATTAACGTAAAGTAATGTGAATTAAACCAACGTATAGTAAAGTAATCGAAATTAACTTAAAAACAATGTAAATGAAATCAACGTAAGGTAATGTAAGTGAAATGAACGTAAAGCAAACTAATATAAATGAAATTATTGTAGAGTATATAATTGGCCTCCTGTTCTCCCGCACGGCCGGCGTTAGGCCTATCGAGGGAAGGATGAAGGAGCTTCCTACAGTAATTTGTTGCCCCATTGTACCACAAAATGATTGCGTCGTCGACATCCTTTGAGCAGCACTCCTGTGTCCTGGCGTCAGAATTCTGAAATCATCCTGAGATCCAATGAGGTCGTTATGAGCTGGTTTTATCATAAAGTTGTGTGTGAACATATGTACGGTGGTAGGTCAATTAAACTGTGAAGTTATTCAGGTTATACGTTTTTTGCATTCAAGTTATACAATTTTTTCGAATTATGATTAAATAGAGTCCTCATGTTTTGAATGATTTTGGGCTTTCTGATTCATCAAAAATATTGCTTCTGTTGTAGAATTGGTATAAGTTGTCTTGACCCTCATGCATTATATAAAATATTCTGAAAGGGTGTGCAAAAAAAATTCCACAGATGTATACGTACATACGTTAACTTTGCGTGTCAGCATACAAACAGAACGCCGACGTCGCTAATCTTTGATGACAAAACGTAGGAAAAAACTCGGTGAAAAATTTTAAAAATTTTTCGAAGTATCAGTCAAAGAAATATGTAAACACGAATTCGCATTGTCATTCCCTTGGAGCATGAGTTTTTTCACTTTTTCTTTTAGGAGTTACTCATGCTTTTACCTCCGTGAGTTTCCTTGCATCTTCAAACTCACTTTAAAGCTTCGCTTAAGTGCTTGTATCTTCAGAGCTCATAAGCATCCCATTGCTGTTCTTCTGCTGTTTCGAAAATAATTTATTCGAACTCTCGAACAAAAAGTTCATTCCGCCCAAAGTTGGGGAACGATTTTCCGAGTTATTCCCTGAATTGCTTCTGAATTCAGTGAATATTCCGATTACTCAGGAAATAACTTCGAGCTGTGTGAATTCAAACATACATATATACGAGTACAACTGTATTTGGATCTACCTTCCTAATAATACGTGAGAGTCATGAAAACCAAATATTTTTTTGAAACTGAGCAAGTTGAAGACGACGATATGAGAGACAAGATAAATATTGTCGTGATGAATTTTAATGCACCTATTCATTTTTTGAAATTTATCGCGCAAACCAACTTTTGAAACCCATTTCACGCATAATCATGAGAAACTTCAAAATATATCTTCCGAATTTCGTGCATTTACGCTTTTTCTTGTTTTATACCGCAAGTGTATCCCTCTTCCTAGAAGTATCTAGTTCACTCATACGGTAAAAAATTCAAGATAAATCCTCCCAATCTATACATCCACGTTTTTTCTTGTTTTATATTGCTGGTATATCCCTCCTACAAAAATCTAACTCATACAGTAAAAACTTCAGGATATATCTTCCGAATTTCGTGCATTAATGCTTTTTCTTGTTTCACACCGCAGGTCTATCGCTCTACCTACAAAAATCTTGTTCACTCTTAAAGTAAATCAGTACGCAGCAGCAGGGTCAACTTCACCGTACCCCGGCTGATGCAACGCGTGCAGGCAGAGAGTGACGTGGCCGGACGAGTTTGTACAGGTACGTGTGGGCTGAACGTTCGCCGTTTGTTGGGCTGTGGTGACCTGAGTGATGCAACTTCTGGCATCTTTCGAAATGTTGCGTCATTTAACGCGTTACAACGTGCTACACTCTTCAACGTGATGCATTTTTTAACGCGTTGCATCCAACAGCACATTGCGACTTACAACATGTTACACCCTTTAGCATGCTGCCTCCAACAGCACATTGCGATTTTAAACATAACTCTTTAGCATGTTGCATCCAATAGCACATTGCGACTTTCAACATGTTACACCCTTGAGCATGCTGCATAAAACAGCACATTGCGATTTTCAACATGTTACACCCTTTAGCATGCTGCATCCAACAGCACATTGCGACTTTCAACATGTTACACCCTTCAGCATGTTGCATCCAACAGCATATTGCGCCCCTCAGCATGTTACACCCTTCAGCATGTTGCATCCAACAGCACATTGCGACTTTCAACATGTTACACCCTTTAGCATGTTAAATCTCACAGACTATAGCGCTCTACAACTGGTTACGACCTTCAACATGTTGCACCCTTAATATGGTGCACCAAACACATGGCATCCTGCAACATACAGTATCCTTCAACATGTTCGGTTCAACATGCTGTACCCTTCAACATCTTTCCCCAAATTTCAATAAATTGTATTCGTCTCCACACATTTAGATTCCTTCATATGCAAAGGGATACTTTTTAGGTGTCTATCCAATTAAATAACACCTAAATTCAATCGGGTAGCTCAATGAATAATAAACTAGTCTTTTAGAACTGTATTCAAAGTAAATTTTACAGTTATTAGAATTCCTATATGTTATTTAAGTGACGAAATAACGCTGATGAAATAAGTGCCGAAACAACGCTGCTCGATGCAAAACAATGAAAATAAGTGACAAATAAACCCTGCACGATGCATGGCGACGAAAATAAGGGACGGAACAACGCTTCATGATGCAAAAAAATGAAAATAAGTGACGAAACAATACTTAATGATGCAAAACAAAGAAAATAAGTAACAAATTACCGCTGCATCATGCATGGCGACGAAAATATGTGAAGAAACAAAGCTGCATGATGCGAGTGGAAGAAAATTCTAGAAAGCGTGCGTGCCTAGCGAATGATGACGCAAGCTTGACAAGTTCGTCACAAGCGTACGTACTTCGGAACGAAGTCTTATTTTGCATTGTACTCGTATCAAAAGATTATACTAAAAACGATTACACTGTACTCGTACGCTAAAACGCTCTACTTTCCTTTTGACTATACAGGATGATGTCATCAGTCACGGTGTTCATCGAAATAACTGCCTGAACAAGCATTTAATAGTTGCTTTCAACAAGAAAAGAAAATTAAACACTTCGGCTCTAAAATGAGTGCATAAAGAGTAATTAACGTCATTTTTCACCAATTCAATCAGAACGAAACTGATGAAGATTTTCACCGTCACGTGAAGTATGTTTTTGAAACCACTGCTGAGCACCTCAGCACTTCAGCGCTTCAAGCATCAAAAACATCCAGTATTCATAAGGCAGAGATTGCCTGGTAGGGCTGGAACTCGGACTGACGGAATTGATTAGTACTCTGATTACCGAAATTAATCTCTTGTCAGTGCGGCGTCCCTTTGATGTCTGGGCAAATCAGTCTCTCTCAATCAACGCGTTAACAGGTAACCCATTTTTCATTAAATGTTCATGAGTAGGGCTCAGCAAGACATATTTGATTGAGAAGTGTAGTGGTGGCGAGTTGGGACAGTTTCGATGACGAATTTGTTTTGACGTCCGCAAACGGGCTTGTCATCGCCTGCATATCGCGTGCTTTATCTTTTGACAACAGGCACGCCACGATATTTTCAACCACTTTTATGTTGAGGTATTTAATTCTATGACCAGACTGTGACGATCTTGACTCAAGCACGAAAATTTGCTGCACGGAACGGAATTAAGATGTTAGTGCTCACAAGGGACCCTTAAAAATTACGCTGGCTTTGTTCCTTCTTCAAACAAAGATTCAATTGCCCTCCGTGAATGAACCTTCAGTTATTGTTAGCCTTCCAAAATCAACGCTTTTGTTCGTCAGAGAATCAAAAGAAACCTAATTAATCTTACGGACATCATCAAAGAACACTGAATCAACAGGGAAGAGTGAGAACGTTCCACAAAATGCTTCGAATTGGATCTTAACCACACAATGATTTCGTGAAGCCGAGCATGAAAGAAAAGAATTCATAGTCACAAACCAAACGAGTCTTGTAAAATGAATTTGATTTTCAAATACAGGCTATTATTCGGATCGGTGAACGGTAACGAGAAGGCCGAACTGATGTCGGACTTCAATAGCTTTATTTTCTTTGAAACCTAATAACTTTCCGAGAGAGAACGCCAGGCATGTGCACTCCCCTTCGTGCTCCGCGGGGTGGGTTGATTCTACCAGCCTGCTCAACGCAGAAAATAACAAATGCCTGAATTTGAGGGCAGTCGCAAAGTAACGCGGCTCGCATAGTGAAAATTCAACTTTTCTTTCGTAGACCAGTGTTCTACACACGGACTGAAGTTTTCGTATTTTTCACGTAGAAAAAGAAGTTACTTCATTTCCTAGACATAATGAAAATGTAAAACCATGATTCGAACCGACGACCGTTTATCAAGTTCTACCCAACTTACGTGAAAACATTGAATGGTTTCGACGAACTTTGTATCGACAACTTGAAAATGATTGCATTGACGCACTATCAAAGTTGTCACATCGCCAACTTGAAAGTAAACACGCAGAGCGAAGCTACAAATTCAATAATTATATCATGAAATTCATTCCGAAGCAATTTGTTTGTTCCTGGAGCGTGAATTTTCCTACCTCAATTTTCTATTCTGCAGAACGGTGTATTTTTTTACCCTGCTCTTTTCTATTAGTTTAGAAAACTTTTCTTTCGTCACATCGATCGTATCAATACAACAGGCTAAGCTGTGAGGCCTAGGCTCGACACGTACGAATAAAATAGCTTCAAATATTAGTACAACTTGATACTAGTACAGCTTGAATTGCTAATACTCTTAAAGAGATAACTATGATATTGTATCTTCTAAATTCTGAGAAGCAATCTGACTTTATTTTTCCCAAGCGTTAGAATATTCATGATCTTTATTGATTTTGTATCCAATATCCAGGACATCTGGCCCACTTCCAGGGTGATCCGGTGTTGGTTATACCGAAGCTCACATTTTCCAAATCCCCTCTTACTTTCACTCCAATCTCATGAACATTATCGTCGTTGACGAGCACGATATTAACAGCGAAAATCAAGTGCTCTTGACGGGCCTAAGAACTCAGACGTAAAAAGCACAATCCTCATTTTAATTCCAGTGAATATAACTCTAAGACTTTTATTCCAGAGGTCTCAACATATCTCGGATACGCAACACTTGATTCATTCCTACGTTGCTCTTCGGTCCGACGCCAGTTCGATCACCGCACCAACAAAACCTGTCGGTTTAGAGCAGCGGTATTCATTGCTCGGCTCTCGAAAAATATATAAATTAGTGAATTAATATATAGTTTATCTAATATACGCTAACTTGCAGTAGCTGGGGCTCCCTCAATCAATGCGTTTAATCGAAGTGACTCTCTCGCAAAAATTAGCGAACAACACTGCTTTTGGGTGTTTGCAATGTAGCTCGTAATACTTATTTTCCCACGAATGGTCTTCGCGTTGGTGCGCTATCTACAGTATGTTCGGTGCAGGATAATGAAGTAGTCTAACGAATAGTCTTGCACGTTGGAGCGCTATCTATCTAATGTACAGCATAATGATTCGATGGCTACATATTTGTCTCCTGACGTCACTGAGCAAAAACATTGCGCGGTGTCGGGAGTTGTACGTGCAGAACAAAGGGTAAATTGAAACATAGGTTCCAGTTTGAATTTAAACTAAAATTTAAACGTAATTATTTACATGTATATAGAATTCTTGAGTATTGTCTTTTAATGCTCAATACATAAAGGTTATAAACTACGGGGATCAAACAGAAACACCACAACGAAGCGTCGTTTCGAGGTTTCTAGTGAATTTTGATTAATTACCAACGAAATTTTAGTATTTTGGCCATACAATTCGAAAACTAACTACCAATAGCTTATCTAGTCAGATGAAAATTTATATCTGATCAAAAAACTAACTACCAATAGCTTATCTAGTCAGATGAAAATTTATATCTGATCAAAAAAAAGTTTCCACATTTATACATTTCATTCCCTAAATAAATGTTTTTCATTTTCAATTATTCACAGAAAAGATTGGAACCAAAAGTTGTGATGTTTAAAATCAACAGTTTCACGCCAAAACAGTGCCAGGCGTGGTAAAACAATAAGTTCATTTCCTGAAAAATTTACGAGTTAATTTTCTCGAGTTTTCTTTCCAGTGAAATCTGCTGCCTGATCTCTGAAAGCTGCCTGATGTGGCTTTCTTAGTGAAAATCTTTCATCAGGTTGAAATTCGTCTTAAATTGCTTTATTTCTTTTACATGCTTGTCCTGACTGGCTACGGCAGATTTAATCCACCGACGAATTCACACTCACTCACAGAACAATATCTCAGAGTTCAACCCTTCTATGGCTGCCTCAAAATCAGCGTAATTCCCCATTATCAGCCATTTTTAGCGAGCAATTCCATCGCATTTCTCACAACACGCGTGCTTGCCCCAGCCGATCCATCGTACATAGTGGACTTGGTGGCATAGAAGGGACTTCGCACCCTGCTAAATTCTGGCCGTTGGTCTCGGTCGTCAGTCTGTCTGTCCCCGCGTTTATCGGTGTCGTTTGTGCCCGGTATCGGCAGAATTTGCCTGCCTTCCAAAGGCAGCAAACTCGGCGGACTTCGAAGGACAATTTCCTTTGGTCTTTATTGACACACTGCCGGCTGCCATCGCTCATTCCTTGCGCAGAATTAACAAAGATGTTAACGCCTCGATGGTTTAGCGTCACTCCCTAGCGCCTAAAAATAGGAGATGCCCTGCTATGTTCGTTGACGGATATTTGGGAATAGGGGAAGTTACATCGGTGAAGGTTTGTTCGAGGGATACCCAGAGCGTGCGACTGAGTTTCGCTACTGTTAAAATACGATACTTCCGAGCAGTAAAATTATAAATATATGGATGACAATTTTCATGGAGGATGCTGTAAACGCTTCGCCATTTCTGCTCCCGCATGGAGTCGCTTTATTCGATGATTTTTTCCTTTCAATGTTTTAGATTTACTACGTTTGGAAATTGTAATCATTTACAATTAGTTATAAGAGATATTCGTTTAAATAATTTTTGTGTTCAAAAAATGATGAGCTAAATTTAGTCCAAAAATTTTTCCTATTGAAGAAATCGATCTTATACTAATGCAAATAACGGAATTTAGTTCGCCAAAGTATTCACAAAGATCTAGGGATACTCAGAAATTCAAGCAAACACAATTATAAGAGCTAAATTCTACTAAGAAATGAAATCCGTAGTTAGCAATGGGAATTTCAGGTTTAAAAATTCAGCAGCATATACAAATTGCCGCGAACGTAGATTGAATGTTAGGGAAAATTTAAATTGTAAACATTGAATGTGTAGACATTTGTATAAGTTTACGACCTCTAAATATACTCAGAAATGAAGAACCACTCACCTAGAACAAGCAGATTTACAGTTTGGATTTTAAAATGTTTTACCTGTGAAAGGGAATTTAGACTCGTACTGATTCCAAATTAGTGAAAATTTTGGAAATATTATTCATTGATTTTGGCTCTGAAATTGACTGGTAATTTGAGCATCGAAATAACATTGTTACAAAGTACATTGGGCTAATTTTTTCTTAGAAATTTTATTTGACGTAAAATCGGTTTGAATTTTGACACGTTTGACGCTTAGATATTTGTCTCACACGCTTTGCAAGTTCCGTTATTTCAATGACATGTGAGCAAAGTGATGCGTAAGTTTAGTGAGTTTGGTGATATGTGAACATGGTGATGCATGAGTATAGTGAGTTTGGTGATATGTGAACATGGTGATGCATGAGTATAGTGAGTTTGGTGATATGTTAGCATGGTGATGCATGAGTATAGTGAGCTTGGTGATATGTGAGCATGGTGATGCATGAGTATAGTGAGTTTGGTGATATGTGAACATGGTGATGCATGAGTATAGTGAGTTTAGTGATTCGTAAACATGGTGATATGTAAGTAGAGTTGGTTCGATAATACATGAATATTATGAATGTGATCGCGTACAACAACTGTCAGTGTGGTGATGTGTGTATGTGTACAAGGCGATGCAAGAATATTCTGTTTTTCAAAACATTCATGATGTAGCTATAAAAAATTATGCTGAGGGATAAGTGAGTGCTTGGGAATAGTAGAGCAAACCGTGGCAGAATTTTTAAAAAACAACATACCTTTGTCAAAAAAAAACAATCAAATTTTAATCAATATAACCGACTAATAGTAGGAGTTCATAATAAAATAGCGTCTAATAAAAATAATTTATAATCGAATAAATGATAAGCAGGGGGTAATTTGAACGAGCATTCTCTCACCATAAGTTATTTTATCTACAATGATCGGAAAAATTATGTATGAAATTTCCATGTGCTTAGCAGAAAGAAATTCTGTGACTGGTATGAAACTGATACTATTAAATGAATCTTCACAAGGAGGAGTGCAAAAGTATCTCAAGGTAATATGAGATGATAAGGCGATGCATTCACAGGGAATTATTAATGAGCTTATAGGACATTAAAGGCGATAAAAATACATGGCATTAAGCATAATTCCAATTGACAGCGGCTAATTAGAGTTTAGTGTCGAAGATATGCAATAAGTTTTGGGAAATTTCGCTGAATGCAAATTAGTGCGCACATGCTGGTTTCCGTACTTTTATTCTTTTAATGTCTAAACTGTACTACAATATAAAATAAAGTTGATCCCCCGTATTAATTTCTGGACAAACGAACAGGATCAATTCATAACCCTTGTATTCAGTTACTGAAAACGTAAATGGTCAATCCAAATTCGTCATATCAAGTTCCTAAGAAGCGTTCAAAGTCAATCCACTACCTCGTATTAAGTTCTTGACAAGCTTACAAGATCAATTCCCAACCTCAGCGTTAAAAGTTCTTGAAAAACTTACGAAGTCCATTCACAACCCTTTCCTCCCAATCCACTACCTTGCACCAAAAGTTCTTGGCAAACTCACCAAGTCAATCTGTGTATGAACTTATTACCGTAAGTTTTCGACAAACACACAAAATCAATCTATGTATGACCCCATTACCCTAAGTATATGACAACGTTCAAAGTCAATCTACAGTCCTGTATTAAATTCCTGAAAAATGCACCAAGTCAATCGATGATCCCAGTACCGTAAGTTTTTGACAAACATACGAAGGCAATCTATGACCCTATTACCATAAGTTTATGACAAAAGCTCAAAGTCAATCCACAACCCCGTATTAAGTTCCTGACAAATGCACAAGACCAGTTCACGACCCCAGTCTGCATCCCTTAGCAGTGCTGTCAAATTGTCCCCATCCTAATTGACTCCAATCGAGGTTTCTTCGAGAAAATGAAGCGAACGTCCGCGTACAAACGACATAAATTGCGCGTATTGCAACGTTTCCCGGATATTATTATAAAATTAATAACAAGTGTTTGAGGTGTTCACGAGGACAATGAGGGGGTAAATGTGTCTCTTCCACAGAACAAATCAACGTAGCATCGAGTTACTAGTCTTACCTGTTCTTCAAACACATCGCTAGGGCTAGATGTGATTGGAGCATTCTTTCTGTCTGTCTTGTTTTACACAAAGTTAGCTGTGCTACATGAGAGCGTTTCTTGCTGCTCTTCAGGAGCTGAGGTTATGTTAAATTCAAGGTTAAGCAACGAAATTCCATTCGTGCTGTTCACAATGAATGTTCGTGAAAGAATAGGAAAAACTCCAATCATGGCAAAGTGTGAGTATTGGTTGTTATTATAGCTCCATTGCATTCAAAAACGAAAAACTATGCCTACGTGAGTTTTGCCCCTTTCAGTCATGTACTTTTGTTAATTTTAATTTAACTTTTATGAATTTAATTATAAATTACTTAGTTAAATTAATTTATTAATAAATAAATAAATTTTAATCAAATACACGTATGAACTGTGCATTCGTGATAAGTTATTGCCTCGTTGATTCATGTTAATTCACACAACAGAATAAAAATATTCTCACATAAATTTGACCCTTCTAGGAATTTGTATAGCTCACGATCGTGCGTTTAGTAATGTTTCAGCTTCATGTGCCACATGGAATCTCTTCTAGCCCAGAAATACTTATTTAATTAACACTTGTACTACGACGTGAGCCACTGGTGGTCCCAGAAGGGATTTTCGTAATGCTTAATGATGATGCTTTTTATTGATTTCATTTAATGATTCTATGATCTTAATGATAACGATTTTCACACTGATTTTCATGACCGACCAGTAGTCACAAACTTAGTTTTCCTGTATATTTAATCGAAACTAAATGAAGGCAGGATCCAGTTAATGTTTGCTATTTTCAACAATGCTTTCTAGAATTCACTTTGAATTTGAGATGATTGTTAAACTTCAAATTTACCTGCCGCGGTCCAAGTTTCAAAGGCATCAGTCTACAAAATTTTTTCGACGACTACCAACCTCTACAGAATATTCAGATTGAAATTCGAAAAAGACTGATGGTAGGATGCCCTAGAAGTCGCTGAACTTGTTCGGGCCAACAGGTAGCTATACTCTAGTTTGACCATTGTACTAGACTTGAGAAACATTCTACTTCTGTATCACCTGTGGTAAATAAATTGTTTAAATTGTTTAAAAAGAAACTCACCGTAGAACTGCAGCACAAGTCTCGATTTTAGCATGTCCGTGTAAGGACGATGAAATTATTACAAGCTTGTGTACAGATTGAGGCTCCTATTGCCTGTGGACAGCTTGATCGAGGAGGCTTCGAACCCTTTGCGTAGAAACACTTGCATTCTAACACCTCATTACGGGGCCGCTAGCGTTACTTGTTAACGTAATTGGCGCGACGGTAGTACTTGAAACAGAGCTCTTCGCAATATGTTGCTGCTACCTTACTTGACATATGAGTGGGCTCATTAGTGCTATTCCTGCCTACGCCAGTCCCACAAAGGCCTCAAGAAATTCTCCCAACTTCAGCCGTGAAGGATTTCTAATGGACTCATCTGTTCCAGGTTTGCGCGACTAATGCTATTCTTACGAGTGCAACACGAGCGGCACGAATTCAAGACTTCTATCAAATTAAGACCATATCCATGAGGATGACGTTACACTTTCTGGTTCCGCAAGAACAATTAAAATGAGAAATTGTTCCTGAAAAGTTATGGACTACAAGCGTATATATCATCTGCTTTGTACTTGTAGAATTATAATTACGGTTTCTGTGAGCCTTTTATGTATTCGTTATCTAAAGAACATTCTATTTTTGTCTCTGGATTTAATTTACGCGTAATTTCAGAATAAGTAATGTTGTCGGTAAAAATGTGCCTTCCGAGACCTCAGAATTATTAGTCTCTCTAAAAATTTCGGGCTCCTGACACGCATTGTTACTCACTAAAACATCAGACGTAACTGCTTAGATAGAAAGTTTCCATGCTGAAGCTAAAACACACATTGTTGCACTGTTTCTCAATATTACACCCATGTTAAACCGAGAAAGAGAAAAGGAAAGGAAGAAGAAAACCAGGTAATACGCCCGTACATCACGGTCACATCATATTCGTACCAGGCTTTAGATGCTACTTTTCGATCCCACTCATTGCCAGTACGACAACCTCTACAGGTCGGCAGCAAATCCTACCGCTGCCAAGCAGCTGTGTACGACTTCATGCTAAATGTTGCTAAAATAAAATTTCTGAATTATTTCAGGTACACAAAGCTCACAATTGTTTATTCAGTTACTGTGACATTAAATAATATCGCTTTTTGACGAAAAGTCATTAGGTTTGCCAGTTATTTTAGTAAGTAAAATTTTAGGTTGTTTTGATCCAAATCTGAGTAAATGAACGGGACAAGGTTCACAGCTGATAGAACGCGTAACCATCTTAAAAATTCGTTTAAAAATGATAAACAGAACTTTTCGACTTCTACTGACTACGAACACTTAGTTCAAACCTATATAATTTAATTTTAATCAACTTAAACCTGCTGCTAGCCGTGATATACCCAAAAACAAAGCTAATGAGATAAAAATTACCGCTTGACAACAAGCCAGACAGCTGACTGGGCTGCGTTCAACTCCGCTTTATATCGCGAAGATCCAGAGTACTTTGATTCCCATGATGCCGTGAATTTGAAACGCTGTGTAACGAACAGTAGCACTAGTTGAGGCACGAAACAAAGTCTTCACAGTACCGGGGGGCCAAAATTAGAGTAGAATTGTTGCAGCTGTTGACAGTAACTGCTCGGTATCGCTAGAACGTAGAGTCAACCCACGGGAATAAAATGCAGCGCGTTCCTCTAGGGAACCACTAAGGTTGTAATTTCGCCTGATGAGCGGAATTCTGGGATATAACGTTAGGCACTTATTGAGGAGACTTGCGTACTATAGTGAAGAAACATCACCACATCAAGGTACTGAGGTGACTCTGTCAGAATTTCATTTGAAGGCATAGAGGAGAAAGAGTAATAAATTTATGCTTATTATATTGAAGAATAATAAGCAAATTAAAGTACTAAGGTGACTCGGTCAGAATTTCATTTGAAGGCACAGAAGAGAAAGAGTAATAAATTTTTGCGTATTGTAGTGAAGAATAATCACCACATCAAGGTACTGAGGTGACTCTGTCAGAATTTCATTTGAAGGCATAGAGGAGAAAGAGTAATAAATTTATGCTTATTATATTGAAGAATAATAAGCAGATTAAAGTACTAAGGTGACTCGGTCAGAATTTCATTTGGAGGCACAGAAGAGAAAGAATAATAAATATTTAACATCAGTGGGTGTTGTTTAGAGAAAAAGTGATTTCAAACATTTGCTCAATTTCCCGTTTAGGAACGGTATTTACACTCTGAAATATAGATGCTTATTTCTTCCCTTGTTACGTTGGAAATTGTCGCATAAGTTACGTAGACAACAAGGGGAACAGAGATTTATAGTTTTACATGCTTTGTTAGAATTTTTCGCACAAGTTACATAATGGACATAGAGAACACGCAGAGCAGGTACTTGAATCGTACATGAAAAGGTAAACATGCAGCTGCATACTCGTACGAAAATCAGCTCACGTACCCAGGATATTCCATGAAAATGTAGGAAAAACGCGATAGTATATCATGAATACTATCAAGATTTTTATATTGCTCACGTACCCAGGATATTCCATGAAAATGTAGGAAAAACGCGATAGTATATCATGAATACTATCAAGATTTTTATATTGCTCACGTACCCAGGATATTCCATGAAAATGTAGGAAAAACGCGATAGTATATCATGAATACTATCAATATTTTTTAACCGATTTTTCCTCTGGGCCAATTGATGAATATATACATTATCAATGCATATATTCATCAATATATATGTATATAATATACTATATATATATATTGATCAGCGTTTTTTTTTGAGCCTATTGATGAATATATACATGATCAATGCAAATATTCATCAATATATATGTATATATTGATCAACCTATTTTGTGAGCCTTTTGATGAATATATACATGACCAATGCATATATTCATCAATATATATGTATGTATACAGAGATCAATATATTTTGTAGTATGATGATGAATGTATACATGATAAATGTTTAACAGTTGATTATCGGAAGCATTACTGTAAGCGTAACGCAGCATTTTTCAATTAAAAAATCTATTCAGATAAAATAATCGCTGTCAACAAATGTTAACTGAGACTCAACAAAAAGTTGGACGACCAACATTTTTTTAATTAGTGCCAGGGAAAAGAGTAATCCAACAAAATTAATTCGTTCATCAACTACAGCTGGAAACTATTTCATTACACTATTTATTTTCTTCGGGAGGGGGGGGGTGGAATGTCGTGATATCAGACAAGTAATTCAACATAATAACAAGTTCCTACATGAACCGCATCCTGCTAAAATTATATTGTATGAACTCCATTCTGAAGTTCTATTCTATTCACTTATTCCGAGGCAAAACCCAGGGGCGTTGCATCAACAAAAAAAAAAAAACACTACAGGATCGCCGCACTCGTCCGTTGCTTCCTCGCGCGGATCCAGATAAGAATTTCCGGTTTTGCAGCTCGCAAAACTCGTGGCTTGTTTCTAGAATATCGTGCGCTGTAGCTTGATTCTGCGTGTTGTTAGACCTGCTCCGTGGGCAGGATTTGAAACCAGTTTACTTTGTCGTTGCGGTACCACATGTAGCGTAAGTTCGCTCCGGCAACTTGGCTACACTATGTGCTGTAGCAGGTATTTGTTGAGTGTGACTCTGTAATATGTAATGCATCTGTAATATGTTATGCATCTGTAATATGTAATGCATCTGTAATATGTTATGCATCTGTAATATGTAATGCATCTGTAATATGTAATGCATCTGTAATATTTAATGCATCTGTAATATGTAATGCATCTGTAATATTTAATGCATCTGTAATACATAATGCATCTGTAATCTGTAATGCATCTGTAATGTGTAATGCACCTGTAATATGCAATGCATCTGTAATATTTAATGCATCTGTAATACGTAATGCATCTGTAATCTGTAATGCATGTGTAATATATAATGCATCTGTAATATGCAATGCATCTGTAATATGTAATTCATCCGTAATATGAAATGCATCTGTAATATGTAATGCATCTGTAATATTTAATGCATCTGTAATACGTAATGCATCTGTAATCTGTAATGCATATGTAATGTGTAATGCACCTGTAATATGCAATGCATCTGTAATATTTAATGCATCTGTAATACGTAATGCATCTGTAATCTGTAATGCATGTGTAATATATAATGCATCTGTAATATGTAATGCATCTGTAATATGTAATTCATCCGTAATATGAAATGCATCTGTAATATGTAATCCATCAGTATTACGTTGATTGAAAAGTGATGTTACGATGTATTCATGTCAATAGAACATGTTCATGGCGCATTCATTGCTGAGAAATTGATTTCATTTTCACCTATTGTAGTTACTAAATTATTCGGCTTGCCTTAACCATTTATCGGGACTGAATTTTGCAGTTGCATCAAACAGTGCCTTTATGTACAGGGTATGGTTAAAAATATTTTTAGTTTCATTTTTTTTATACGTGCGAACCGTACATGAACTAAATGAAATAAATTTTCTACAATTCATTGGGATCTATAAGGGATCTTTTTATTATTTTTAATATTATCATTATTATTATTGTTATTTGTTTTATAAAGTAAAATAAATGATCAATGTGAAGTTTTACTAAACTATACCTAACGGGCAAGATCAAATCAGATTGTTACGTTCCTCAACCGTTAAAATTTATACGACATTTGGTTGTGCATCGGTTCAACATACGTAAAACCAGAGATCTACGTTTGATGAACCAGAGTTCTACATTGAACCAGAGTTCTACGTTGAACCAGAGTTATACGTTGAACCAAAGTTCTACGTTGAACCAGAGTTCTACGTTGAACCAGAATAATACGTTCGCTGAACGAACGTAGAGCTTTGACGAACGTAGAACTCTGGAAATCGTCTCGCAATGATCGCCCTCGAACTTCCTTCATCTCCAGGCTTATTAAAACTTTCAAATGTGTCAAACGAAACCCCTCGACGTGCGTGTAGAAGGTAAATCGAGAAATGAAAGTGAGAAAAGAAAAACAAATGAAACAATACCGAGACAATTTAGGGCTTTTCTTCACTGATGGTCTAATTACGTCAGCTTCTCAATGATTTAAAAACTGGCTAGGAATCATGAAGCTCAAATTTCGAACTGAATTGTTTATCACAATGAATTTGATTCTGGTATCTGAATGTATACACATTTAGCACTCAACCCATTTCAAACTTGACCTCAACGTTTCTTCCCTATATGTTACAAATATACCTTCTATTCAACTTTTTTCTCATTATCTTTTGCAGTCATAGTATATTCTCGCATCAAAATTATAATATTATTTTCCGTCTTGTAATCTCCATCCATATAGAGGTCGACGAGCCACAGGCGATCAGTATTAAAAATGTACCTAACGAGATATACCTGAACTGCTGAAAATTGCTTAGCAGTTCGGGTCAATTCAATAGTTCAGGATTACGTCCAAGCTCCAAGGGATTTACTTAGTTTAGTTCCAAGGGATTTACTTAGTTTAGTTCCAAGGGATTTACTTAGTTTAGTTCCAAGGGATTTACTTAGTTTAGTTCCAAGGGATTTACTTAGTTTAGTTCCAAGGGATTTACTTAGTTTAGTTCCAAGGGATTTACTTAGTTTAGTTCCAAGGGATTTACCTAGTTTATTTCCAAGGGATTTACTTAGTTTATTTCCAAGGGATTTACTTAGTTTAGTTCCAAGGGATTTACTTAGTTTAGTTCCAAGGGATTTACTTAGTTTAGTTCCAAGGGATTTACTTAGTTTAGTTCCAAGGGATTTACTTAGTTTAGTTCCAAGGGATTTACTTAGTTTAGTTCCAAGGGATTTACTTAGTTTAGTTCCAAGGGATTTACTCTACGGTAAACGCACGTGAACAGGAAGCGCACAGCAAACCAAGCGCAGTTCACATCAAATCGAAACTTACTGAGAATGTCATTATTTCCAGTGCAGGGCTGCAGGCGGGTATTGAACGTCAAGATTAAAAAGGTAAGATTGAAGTCTTTTTCCGAAGCTTAATTACGAGCTGTTAGCAGTCGATATGAAACCTGTATCAGTTCCCGTGAGTGCTTTATCGTTTTCATTAGCAGACACGGTCAGAAGTAGATTGTTCGTCTCAAAATTTCCAGAATAGTGAGTGCACGTATTGTCGAACGCCTGTTTCGCACGCAGCCATTAGTGTTCTTCCCTACCATTATATTCTGTTCCATTACTGTAGGGCATCTGACTCCTGTGGCTTTACTGAAGAGTATCTGGTTTCGCTTAATGGCCTGAGGGATCTATTGGTTGTTGTGTTATTGCACTGTTTTCTGATTTTCAAAATATTTACTATTGTTTTCAATTTAAAACTGTTTTATTCGGAGCTATCTTATTTTCCTTCAGTTTTCTTAAACTTTCAATTTTGTTCCTAATGTAAAACTGCTGGTTTTAGTGCTATTATTTTGCTTTCTGTTTATTGAACTTTAATTATTGTTTCTAAGGAAAAACGGTTGGTCTTTGTGCCATTATCTTGCTCTCGGCTTCTTAAACATTCAATGTTGTTTGTAAGGTATTGTTGATTAGAGGTTGTTACACACTTCTAAACCACACACGAACATTCAATCTTGTTCATAATGGAGAACTGGTTAAAAGTTATAACACACTTTTTACACACTCGTAAACATTCAATCTTGTTTTTTAAGATATTTGATTTAAAGTTGCTGAACACTTCTTACCCACAAATATGTATAAAGCACAGCATATCTTCTGCACCACAGTAGACAAACAAAGGCACGTATGTAAGTCAAGCCACATTTCCACACTCTAGGTAAATTGAGAAGAAAAGAAAACTAAATCTTATTTAGGATCTCAATTGTATTTCTCCGATAATATTTGTCATGTTAATGACATCTAAAATTTTGTCGTTGATAACCAGCAGGAGAATTTAGAAAATTTTCTGATTGATGTCTGTGATATAATCTGCAGGAGAATTTAAAAATAATTAAACCTTCATAATTAATCAAGTTAATTCCAATTCAATAACCTTGAAAAATTAGGCGAGCGAAACTTATGAATGTTTGCAAGTTTTGAAGACAACGATACTTTTTAATTGAAAATTTCTCGTTAGAAAGTTAAAATGTATTATATTTCTCATGTAAAGAAACAGAATTTTTTATCAAAGTTGAATGAGTTCTAGACTAAAAGGGTATAACAATTTTCAAGTCAAAAAGGCACGTTGAGATATTACTTGAAAATCTTCTCATCTCACATGTCGGAATATTTTTACAATTTCCCACAAACAAAAAGGAATAACTCGTGCCACTCTTCACCTTTCTTTGCAAATCGAACCCTGGAAAACGCGTGAAAGAAACCTATAAAATTTTTGCGAGCGGAAGAAAGAAGAAATGTAGAACTCTTTGAAAGAATTTCTGCCCCGTCAATTCTCGAAAAAGCACAAGTCTTTGAAACAAAAAAAGAACTCAAAGGAAACATTTGAAATGCTTCAAAGCATGCTCAACCACGATGCAGCGAATACACCCATTCTGTCCCGTCCAACACTATGGACGGGCGGACGGACGGACGGACAGACGGACGAACGAACGGACGGGCATGGGCGATGTAAGAGATCAAATTCTGTCCAGCTCTCGCTCCGCTGATTCACATCGATGAACGAGGCACACACACCAAAAAACGCACTAGAGAGGTAACAATCTCTTCGTATTTCATCGATTTTTCGCTGAACCGGAACTGATGAACTATCGGATGCACGGTAGGGAGGCACCCCTACTAGAGTGAGCGCCACGGACAAAGATCTGTTGCCACGGTCACGGGCGTTAGCGATCCTTATGTGCTGTGGGTGTTCCGAGAGGCGTCGAGACCTTATTAATACGTTTCAATTTATTTAATTCTGCATATTATTTATTCCTTGTATTTATTTCTTTATCATATGTTATTTATCCCAAGTATTAATTTATTCACTCGTATATCTATTAAGGTATTTGTTTAAGCGACGCTGAAAACTTATTAATAAGTTCTAATTTATTTACGTCTGCATATTATTTATTCCTTGTAATTATTTTTTTATCATAATTTATTTATGCCATAAATTTTAGTTTTTTGTTCGTATTTCTGCTAAGGTATTTGTTTAAGTGTTTGGATACGCGTGTACTTATCTTGTTTCATTAACTTTTCTGCATTTTCGTCGAGTTTCCACTGACATGGGGAGGTAGCGGTCCTTGTGTGCTGTGTGTGTGTTCCGAGCGACGCCAAGAAATTAGTTGTTAACATGTTCTAATTCGTTTACTTCAATATCTTATCTATTCTTTGTATTAATTTATTTGTTCATATATCAATGAAGTTATTCGTTCTTCATTTTTTCTGTTCCTTGTATTAATTTTTTTATACATGTATATTAAGTTATTCGTCCGATATGTTACCTATTTCTTATATTTATTGTATATATTAAGTATATACTGAATATATTAAGTTATGAGTTTAATAATAGTTTTGACATGCGTGTATTTATCTTTTTTGAATAATATTTTTGCTTTTTCATCGCGTAATTTATTTTTTATCAGCAATTACGAAAATAACTTATTTTGTATATGAAAACTGCAGGCGTTTTCAAATACATTTTATTATATAAAACAATCGCTCATATATTTATGTGGCATTTTTTGCTTGTTTACTGCTTTCTAACTACTGTTTGCATGAAAAAGTTTTAATTGAAGTTGAAATGAAACTTTTTGCGAACAAATAGAAATTTCATGACAGAACCACGATGCTGTTGCAGTAGAATTAATCCTTTCACACATATACTTGCTCTGGCCTAGATCAAACGATAGGAAATACGAATTTCGAAAACTTTAATTGGTTTTGATGACAGGGTTGTAAATAGAAACTTTTAAAACTTTAACTCAAGATTGAACCTCCCTGAATTCCTCAAATGCTCAATTAAATACAAAATTAAACACATAAAATCCTGAAAAAATTAGCTTGCAATTGACCGCAGAACACATACGAATTATCCACAAGTACCTAATTCATTTTTATTAACTTGAGTATATATATCTTCGTTTTTGACCGCATCAGAAGATGCAGACAAAACTTTAGTTGCAAAATTCCCGATTGGTCGTTTTGTCCACATTCGTACACCACATGGTGCGTTGTGTAAGGAAGGTATCTCTTTTAGTACGTGTGTTACTTAGCATGTTAATGTCATTTCTTGTATGGCATTGGCTCCGACACCGCCAGCTATCTATACTATGAATACACGGTCAACAGACTGAACAAACATTCTATTGGAGAGAGACGAACAAAAAATACCGCATTACAAGTGTTCTCAACCTGCAATATCTAAAATGCATTAGCGACCTCAGTGCCGCCCAAAATAAATTTGATCCATCGCGTTTGATGAGACGCTCGTTAAAGGCAATGGGAAATACAAATACGAGGCAAGCTGTTTAAACGTCAGCAGAAATCATTTTATAAAGTAGCATCGGGCCATATTTGTGTTAAATCCTGAAATATGAGGTAAAAATTTCCATGGGGAAATTTGTGCTCTGAATGCTTTTGCTTTTTAGTTGCCAATTTCAGTTTTATTAAAAAATGGGATGATTATTGAGTACTTCAGTAGCGCGAAGGACACAAAATTAGAGATAAATTCAAATAGAGACATGAAGGAGCCTGAGCTTTTACGTTCAGAGTGAAAATATATGAGTATTTACGATTTATAAATAAAGAACTTGGAAACAGAATATTTATGTTGAAATTAGCTCGTTTTCATACAGTCACTCATGAAACGTTGATATGTTTGATATTTTAACATAGAAATTAATGAAGTGGGAGCCGACCTGTCAGAAGCGGGCTTGTGTCATATCAGCATGCCACGAAGTTTGATTTCATGTCACACATTTTGGCAGAGACTAATTCCCTTATCACGACACAGATATTGGCAGAAACAATGTCGAATACCACGATCGATACGCCGCCCATTTGCGCACGTTTCTGAGCGAGCACGGCGCCAAAATTAGGTGCACTGTACGAGTTATTGAATTCTGATATACCATTTTAAGCAAAATTTTAATTTTTATAGCTAATGCGTGTCTGAAAACCGTTGCATTTACTTCGGCAGGACAAGGATAGTGTGAAATGCGATTTTTTTTTCACTTTTTATTCAAAACAATGCACGCTTCCAAAAGAAGAGAAAAATAACTGCATGACCTACTGTAATTATGATGTTTAATTCTAGATTTAATTCCTAGTATTCAGAACTTTTATTCTAGATTATTATAAGTTCTAAAAAGTCCGAGAAATGCATCTTTCTGCGAGACTGACTGTGAATCTGTTTCTGTCGAAGCCTCATTAAAAAGGTGATGAAAATAATACAAAATTTCTAATGGAAACTAACAATTCAGTTTGCTAAAACTTGGTTAAATTACCGAAGCATATATTACCGTTCATACAAATGGAAAGATAAAATCGGGATTCATATCAGAAATAGTAATTCTCGAAAGGGAAATGGAACTTTCCGATAATGGATTAAATACGTATTTCAATACGCAATCCCACGTCCTGGTTGTCTCTAGCACTTGATGTAGTTAAGCTTGATCATATCGCAGGGCTACTAGTTTCCACGAGACAACATTTTTGAACGGTTCGAACATGCCGTAATCATACCGCACGGTTACTAGTTTCCACGAGCCCACATTTTTGAACGGTTCGAATAATCCGTAATTATACCGCACGGTTACTTTCCACGAGACCACATTTTTGAACGGTTCGAATATGCCGTAATCATACCGCACGGTTACTTTCCCCGAGCCCACATTTTTGAACGGTTCGAATAATCCGTAATCATACCGCACGGTTACTTTCCACGAGACCACATTTTTGAACGGTTCGAATATGCCGTAATCATACCGCACGGTTACTTTCCCCGAGCCCACATTTTTGAACGGTTCGAATAAGCCGTAATCATACCGCACGGTTACTTTCCACGAGCCCACATTTTTGAACGGTTCGAATAAGCCGTAATCATACCGCACGGTTACTTTCCACGAGACCACATTTTTGAACGGTTCGAATATGCCGTAATCATACCCCACGGTTACTTTCCACGAGCCCACATTTTTGAACGGTTCGAATAATCCGTAATTATACCGCACGGTTACTTTCCACGAGAACACATTTTTGAACGGTTCGAATATGCCGTAATCATACCGCACGGTTACTAGTTTCCACGAGACCACATTTTTGAACGGTTCGAATAAGCCGTAATCATACCGCACGGTTACTTTCCACGAGACCACATTTTTGAACGGTTCGAATATGCCGTAATCATACCGCACGGTTACTAGTTTCCACGAGACTACATTTTTGAACGGTTCGAATATGCCGTAATCATACCGCACGGTTACTTTCCACGAGACCACATTTTTGAACGGTTCGAATAAGCCGTAATCATACCGCACGGTTACTTTCCACGAGCCCACATTTTTGAACGGTTCGAATAAGCCGTAATCATACCGCACGGTTACTTTCCACGAGACCACATTTTTGAACGGTTCGAATATGCCGTAATCATACCCCACGGTTACTTTCCACGAGCCCACATTTTTGAACGGTTCGAATAATCCGTAATTATACCGCACGGTTACTTTCCACGAGAACACATTTTTGAACGGTTCGAATATGCCGTAATCATACCGCACGGTTACTAGTTTCCACGAGACCACATTTTTGAACGGTTCGAATAAGCCGTAATCATACCGCACGGTTACTTTCCACGAGACCACATTTTTGAACGGTTCGAATATGCCGTAATCATACCGCACGGTTACTAGTTTCCACGAGACTACATTTTCGAACGGTTCGAATATGCCGTAATCATACCGCACGGTTACTTTCCACGAGACCACATTTTCGAACGGTTCGAATATGCCGTAATCATACCGCACGGTTACTTTCCACGAGACCACATTTTCGAACGGTTCGAATATGCCGTAATCATACCGCACGGTTACTTGAGCGCATTTGAGCACATTTTGAGCGGTTTGAAAGCCCCATTCCTGATAACCACCTAATATCTTGTGACCGTTTTTACAACTTCACACAACACGCACATGAATAACCTCAACACGCACACGAATAGTCTCAACACGCACATGAATAGTCCTAGCACGCACATGGATAGTCCCAACACGCACATAACTAGTCTCAACACGCACATGAATAGTCTCAACACGCACATGAATAGTTTCAACACGATGAATAGTCTCAACACGCACATGAATAGTCTCAACACGCACATGAATAGTCTCAACACGCACATGAATAGTCTCAATACGCACATGAATAGTCTCAAGACGCACATGAATAGTCTCAACACGCACATGAATAGTCCCAACACGCGCATGACATTTGCTGTGACGGGACCACCGAGCGTTCAACTCTCGGTCAAATCCGCACTTTTCATCACGATTTTGAGCTCACTCGTTCCTGTGAGAGGCGAAAGCTGACAACTGAATCGCAATAATTCATCAACTTGCTTCACTTTCTTTAATTCGGAATTCTACATCCAGAGTTACAGGACGAGAAGCCAACCCAGGTACCTCTGGCGCAAATCTCCACAAAGATGCTCCACATTTGACGCGGTAGGCTGGCTGTATTCTGTGAAAAAATCGTGACCATAATCTGTAAGAACCGCAATTTAGGTCGAGAGATTGCGTGTTTGTGAATAATTTGCTTATTGGTGAATACAACATACGCGCTGCGTGATATTCTATAGAGACGTAATGTGTTCGGGCTTCTCTCCCGTTCTGCTCAAACTGCCACTTTTGTGTGAGGGATGGCAACGCGTCCAGTTGCGTGAGGGATGGCAACGCGTTCAGTTGCGTGAGGGATGGCAACGCGTCCAGTTGTGTGAGAGATGGCAACGCGTTCAGTTGCGTGAGGGATGGCAACGCGTCCAGTTGCGTGAGGGATGGCAACGCGTTCAGTTGCGTGAGGGATGGCAACGCGTCCAGTTGTGTGAGAGATGGCAACGCGTTCAGTTGCGTGAGGGATGGCAACGCGTCCAGTTGCGTGAGGGATGGCAACGCGTTCAGTTGCGTGAGGGATGGCAACGCGTCCAGTTGTGTGAGAGATGGCAACGCGTTCAGTTGCGTGAGGGATGGCAACGCGTCCAGTTGCGTGAGGGATGGCAACGCGTTCAGTTGCGTGAGGGATGGCAACGCGTCCAGTTGTGTGAGAGATAGCAACGCGTTCAGTTGCGTGAGGGATGGCAACGCGTCCAGTTGTGTGAGAGATGGCAACGCGTTCAGTTGCGTGAGGGATGGCAACGCGTCCAGTTGTGTGAGAGATAGCAACGCGTTCAGTTGCGTGAGAGATGGCAGCGCGTTCAGTTGTGTGAGAGATGGCAGCGCGTTCAGTTGTGTGAGAGATAGCAACGCGTCCAGTTGTGTGAGAGATGGCAGCGCGTTCAGTTGTGTGAGGGATGGCAACGCGTCCAGTTGTGTGAGAGATGGCAACGCGTCCAGTTGTGTGAGGGATGGCAACGCGTCCAGTTGTGTGAGAGATGGCAACGCGTCCAGTTGTGTGAGGGATGGCAACGCGTTCAGTTGTGTGAGGGATGGCAACGCGTCCAGTTGTGTGAGAGATGGCAACGCGTCCAGTTGCGTGAGGGATGGCAACGCGTCCAGTTGTGTGAGAGATGGCAACGCGTTCAGTTGCGTGAGGGATGGCAACGCGTCCAGTTGCGTGAGGGATGGCAACACGTCCAGTTGTGTGAGAGATGGCAACGCGTTCAGTTGCGTGAGGGATGGCAACGCGTCCAGTTGTGTGAGAGATGGCAACGCGTTCAGTTGCGTGAGGGATGGCAACGCGTCCAGTTGCGTGAGGGATGGCAACGCGTCCAGTTGTGTGAGAGATGGCAACGCGTTCAGTTGCGTGAGGGATGGCAACGCGTCCAGTTGCGTGAGGGATGGCAACGCGTCCAGTTGTGTGAGAGATGGCAACGCGTTCAGTTGCGTGAGGGATGGCAACGCGTCCAGTTGCGTGAGGGATGGCAACGGAACCAGTCGTGTAAGGGATGGCAACGCGTTCAGTTGCGTGAGGGATGGCAACGGAACCAGTCGTGTAAGGGATGGCAACGCGTTCAGTTGCGTGAGGGATGGCAACGCGTCCAGTTGTGTGAGAGATGGCAACGCGTTCAGTTGCGTGAGGGATGGCAACGCGTCCAGTTGTGTGAGAGATAGCAACGCGTTCAGTTGCGTGAGGGATGGCAACGCGTCCAGTTGTGTGAGAGATGGCAACGCGTTCAATTGTGTGAGGGATGACAACGCGTTCAGTTGTGTGAGAGATGGCAACGCGTTCAGTTGTGTGAGAGATGGCAACGCGTTCAGTTGCGTGAGGGATGACAACGCGTTCAGTTGTGTGAGAGATGGCAACGCGTTCAATTGTGTGAGGGATGACAACGCGTTCAGTTGTGTGAGAGATGGCAACGCGTCCAGTCGTGTAAGGGATGGCAACGCGTCCAGTCGTGTAAGGGATGGCAACGCGTCCAGTTGTGTGTGGATGGCAACGCAACCAGTCGTGTGAGGGATGGCAACGCGTCCAGTTGTGTGTGGATGGCAACGCAACCAGTCGTGTGAGGGATGGCAACGCGACCAGTTGCCACCGATGACATGCCGATATCGGAGCGAATCTGAATGCTCATGCATGCATGCAACGAATTTCCAAGGAAAGACAATGAAAATTAGCGCGTTAGCTTGAAAATTTGCTCAAAAATTTTAATATCAAATGAGGAAAATCACGTTAACGTCCTCGTGCACCGCATTAAAATTGAAAAACAAAGATTGTGGTTGACGCACGCATATTTCAACAGGCGCGGTGGAATGGAAGATTGAAACTCTGTGTTCGCTACCGGAAGTAATCTAAATTGTCTATGAATTGTTTTGAATATATAAAAATTGAGTAAATGATTTGGTAAATAGTTTCTTCAATTAAGACATTTAACGAGTGAAGAAAAGAATGGGAATAATTTTAAAAACATAAACGCTATTCAAAATTGGCTGCAAACTGATCAACTACGTAAGCTTTTTTGGAAATATATTTCAAGGATATATTTTCAATAAAAAAATAAAATTACTGTAGTCCATAAAAATCTTAATGTTTTGATGAATATAAACTAGACATCTCTGAAAATTATAAATCCTATTTACGTACTTCACTGAACCCCCGTAAGGGTTGCTTACGTAAATTCGAATTTCTTACCCCAAGTTTGCATTAATTTATTTACGGAACAAAAAATAACAAAATTCACGGCGAAATCGATACGTGAGTTAACAGCACCATTAAATTTGCGTGCATTGACATTGAGATAAAAAGAAGCTTTCGATGGCGTAAAAGTGAGGATGAATAACGGTCGGAAGGGGGGGGGGGTACTTACCCAGCTTCCTCTGAAGCTCTTACACGACGTGCGGCCTGGGCAGCAGCGTGGAGTGGAAGTGGTTCCTAAACGACGGTGCTGCTCCCGCCCGCCACGGAAGCTGGTCGGATGTACAGAAACATTCATCGTCGTAAATGTGGGTACAACCTGCTCACCACCGAAGCTAATTACATTTATAGAAGTACTCATCGTCATAAACGGTATGCGAACCTGCACACCACCGAAGCTGATCGGATGTACAGAAACATTCATCGTCGTAAAAGGGATACAAACCTGCTCGCCATCGACGCTAATCTTGCGTACGTTTATCGTCGTAAATGGGGCACAAACATCGTTATAAATGAGTTATCGTCATGAGTGAGTAATCGTCATAAATTGGGCACAAACATGGTCATAAATGAGTTATCGTCATGAGTGAGTTATCGTAATAAATGGCTCACAGACATTGTCATAAATGCGTTGCCGTCATAAATGGGTTACAAACATCGTTATCAGTAGGTTACCGGTATAAATGGGTTAGCGTTCGTTGAGAATTTTCCTTTGTTTGCTGGAGTGTTCCAGTAAAGATAGTGGAAATAAAGAACTTATCCGCTGAATCAACTTCACCACTTTGATTATGCCTCCAATATTGGAACACTTTCTCAGGGCTACTCCTTAAATTTGCCATCACTTACAACACACAAAATACGATGCAATATTAATGAATTTAATAAATTGCGGAGTATGAGACGCACTGCACTGACGGCAGAGAATGTAATACTGTTTTCATACCAGGGTTGGATACGGTGCGTTTATACCCATGCAAACGGCATACATCGTACAGTACATTGGTGACGTCACAGAATCTTATGCTTTGCCCGTATTAAACACAATGCATTCAAATCATAGAATAAGATAACAAAGTGCGGTACTGTTAATGCCACAGATACGTTGTGTTAACACTGTGTATTGTGTATGATGTCAGGGGCAAGAACTGCATATGTTAATGTGGTATATGATGTATAGTGAGAAAGGCCTGTACGTTGCAAAATGCTACATAATTTTCTTACTCTCGATTTCGGTGTCAGTTTGCTTAGCGTCACATTGTTGCTTATTAAGAAGTTTTTCAGTCATGTTTACTAAAATTCTTACTTCTAGTATAAACTGGCGGAATATATTTCAAACGCGGTGAAAGTTACTTCTTTTAATACAAAACTTCCAAACGCGTATCCGCTTTCCATCACTGTTATAAATATGTACATATCATATGTAAATGTTGCTTAAACTATTTTATTTTGCAAAAACTCCCAACAAACAATTGTTATCAACATTATTTTCCACAATAGTTGAAAAAATTGCCCTCTCAAACTCATAGACTTATATTTGCGCTATGAATATATTGAAATGGAACGGACTATTTCCTCTGAGCAGCAGCAACGGGACAAAAATTCAGTACCTCACGACCGTACCCTAATCAGCCAAAAGCGAATGATGTAGGGATTGGTGTAATCGTGTATGTATTATAACAGACATAATTCAGAGTATGAGTATTCATAATTAATAATGAGTATTCATAATTCATAATGAGTATTCATAATTCATAATGAGTATTCATAATTCATAATGAGTATTCATGATTCATAATGAGGATTCATAATTCAGAGTACGAGGACTTATGTAATCATCAACACATAATGGCCATAATAATTTAGCGTTTTGGGATTTGCGTAACCATAAATGTATCGTAATCGTCATAATTCAGCTGATAGGGATTTGCGTTACTACATATGTACCATAATTTCTATAATTTAGAGTAGGAGGCTTAGTGTGATCATAAACGTATCATTATTGCTATAACTCAGCGTTTTTACATGAGATCTTCTAGCTCCCCAGAATACCATAAGATTAATTCAAACGACCATTGCTCTCGTCTCCGCCCTCGAAGGCGAAAAGACGTACTCGAAATACAGTGAATACGCCACAAATACAGTGATTACGCCACAAATACAGTGAATACGCCACAAATACAGTGAATACGCCACAAATACAGTGAATACGCCACAAATACAGTGAATACGCCACAAATACAGTGAATACGCCACAAATACAGTGAATACGCCACAAATACAGTGAATACGCCACAAATACAGTGAATACGCCACAAATACAGTGAATACGCCACAAATACAGTGAATACGCCACAAATACAGTGAATACGCCACAAATACAGTGAATACGCCACAAATACAGTGAATACGCCAAAAATACAGTGAATACGCCACAAATACAGTGAATACGCCACAAATACAGTGAATACGCCACAAATACAGTGAATACGCCACAAATACAGTGAATACGCCACAAATACAGTGAATACTCCACAAATACAGTGAATACGCCGCAGATACAGTGAATCCGTCACAAATACAGTGAATACGCCACAAATACAGTGAATAGGCCACAAATACAGTGAATACGCCACAAATACAGTGAATACGCCACAAATACAGTGAATACGCCGCAAATACAGTGAATACGCCACAAATACAGTGAATACGCCACAAATACAGTGAATACGCCACAAATACAGTGAATACGCCACAAATACAGTGAATACGCCAAAAATACAGTTAATACGCCACAAATACAGTGGATACGCCACAAATACAGTGAATACGCCACAAATACAGTGAATACGCCACAAATACACTGAATACGCAACAAATACAGTGAATACGCCGCAAATACAGTGAATACGCCGCAAATACAGTGAATACGCCACAAATACAGTTAATACGCCACAAATACAGTGAATACGCCACAAATACACTGAATACGCAACAAATACAGTGAATACGCCACAAATACAATAAATACGCCACAAATACAATAAATACGCCACAAATACAGTGAATACGCCGCAAATACAGTGAATACGCCACAAATACAGTGAATACGCCACAAATACAGTGAATACGCCGCAAATTAACTCCACGGATTAATTTTTCCATTCTCGAGAGTACTTCGAGCTGCTCTTAATTCGGTTGAGCTCAATTCTTCAGAGCTAAAGGGGCCTTTATTGCATCACAGTTATTGCCTCGAATGTATCTTACAGAGTAGCTGCTGCTACTCTAGAGCTGCTCTGGATGCGAGGCAGAAGTTGGCTTCCGACGTATTTCATTGCTCCGGATTAGAGATTAAGTTTCAATAGACTTCATCGCTAAAAAGATATATTGAAGGAAAACTCTGCCACGAAAACCTGATGGGTTTCATATCACATGGAATGAATGTAACTCAGTTGCGCTTAGATGTCATTATATACGTGAAAAGTTTTTCCGTTTGCGCTTTTTAGAAATGCTGACTTTAATTCCATCTTCCCTGAAATGTGCTGCAAATCCCCTTCTGTGCTTATTTTCTTCGTGAGACGAGGAGAGTTTTGAGTGCTAAGGGAATTACGTCTCGCCTGTCAAAGGCCACTTCTTCGTACTGGATGGCGGGATAAAAGCTGTGATGAATAGCACGGGCAGGTTGACATCAAACAGCACATTTAAAGCAGTTTAATTCAGTATTAACAAGTTGAAGTCAGATAGCATGTTTGGTGCTATTTATTTCAAAACTAAGTTGAAGTCCAGCAGTACATTCAATTTTTTTTATATCCAGTGCTGTACTAACTAGTAGAAGACAAACAGCAGATTTACTGTTTATTATATCAGTACTAATAAGGTGAAGGCAAACAAAATATTTGATGATATTTATTTCCGCATTAACACGTTGAAGTCCAACAGCATATTTAATGATACTTATTTCAGTACGAACAAGTTGAAGTCAAGCAGTAAATTTTGCGATATTAATTTCCGCACTATAACAAATTGAAATCTAACAGCCCCGTACCTTTGGTTGAAGCACTGACCAAATTCGTTAGACAGATATGTTCTTGAGTTTATGAACTCAAAATTCATATCACGTTAAGGAAAGAAGATATAATAAAACGGTTCCCACTCTGCATGTCATTTAACTCATCCACGGCTTTACTCGTTGTGAGGAAATCGGTACCTAACGACCAAGTTATACATTAACGTAACACGAATTTAATCGCAGGACCATTGACCAACGTAGCAGAAGAAGATTTCTTATTAATGTTTATCACTCAAGAAAGTCGAGAGCCGTAAGTCCAAGTCTCACGTTCACATCTTAAGGTCATCCTTCTTCTTCGCGCTTATCGATCGCATCTCCGTCGCCGCTCTTTGAAACTCACTTGTGTTTCACGCCGAATTTATTCGACTCGCAGGTTTTTCATAAGCTAGAAGCGCTTTCTTTGATAACATTGTACCTGGCGTCTACAAATTCATCTTCTGTTATTTCTTGATTAAAAAACGAGAAGCGCTGAGAGATCGAGCGGTGTAAAACTCCGCTGGCAAGATTGTCGTATAAGGACAGGACTCTTCGTCCACATCGGGTTCGGATGTTGTCGCATTTGTGTGGAAACGATACAGTTTTAATTTCACTCATTCTGAATAGTTTTGGGAGGAAGATGCTCGTTTTTTTATGAAATAACTTGAAGTGATGAAATAATGGCATTGGATCGACAAAATTTTCAAAAAGTTGTTTTGATGATAGGTGTCCTATTGAGAAACAGCTTCACAGTTTTCCTGCTTATGTAATGGTATTTCTGAGGTCACAAATACTCGGGATCGACATAAATATATTGAAATACCATGTGGAACTATGCACATACACCAACCGAACTTAAAATTGTTATAAATTCTCTCGCCAAGACTTCGAAATAATCAAGCTCATGATGGATATTCTGCAAAGTTCCGGGCATCACCAAATTTCAATTCAATATTGAAATTATTGGGGATACTACGTGTCCACAGAAGCCATCATTACTATCCTTATAACTGTGGTAAGACCTCCATTCTATTCCTTCATATTTCATTCTTCTCTTTTCTATTCCATTCTATTTCTTCATATTTCATTCTACTCCTTTCTATTTCATTCTATTCCTTCATATTTCATTCTACTCCTTTCTATTCAATTCTATTTTTTCATATTTCATTCTACTCCATTCTATTTCATTGTAGTCAATTATATTCTATTGTATTCCTTTCTCTGCATTCTTCCCATTCAACTCTATTCCATTTCATTATACACCATTTTATTTCATTCTATCTCATTTTATGCTATTCTATTTCATTCTATTCCATTTTTATCTCCATCCCAATCTATTAAATTCTATTTTTCAATGATGAGTAATATAAAAAGTTTCACTTGAGTCGCGCTACAGATACCGCTGGTTCACTCTTGACTGACGCAGACGTTACCACGAGTCGCTTGCCTGACTCATATGTCACAGTCACCGTAGTTTCTCGTTGGAAATCTGCCAACACCTACACCGATTCTATCAAAATGTCAGCATATATGTTTTGTTGGTAACATTACTTTTGAATAACTCCATTGGGCAAATATCGTTATTTTCATTACTTTAATCCTGGCAGAGACTGACTTCTCTTTGCTAAAACTGTTTAGAACGTCCCAAACTTAACTGAATCGTTTTTAACTGAATCGTTCAACTATGGTGGTACCTTCAGTACCGCGTGTAAACCTACTATCATATATGGAAGGATTTTTCATAATTTTCTCCACCCATCCTCGAGTAAGGAATGAAATGGCGTAGCCAGAGAAGGAAATTCCCTTTCCTGCACGTCAGAGCTACTCTTCGGCATCGTAGAAAACAACACTGGTGACAAAAGAACACTTGTTTATAAGAAAGAACACAGGTGCTGAAAGAACACTGGATCATAAGAAAGATCACTGGTGATAAAGGAACTTATTAAAAAAGAACACTGGTGATAATGGAACAATGACATTTTAGAAAAGAACGTTTGTGGTAAAAGAATTTTGGCTTTTTAGAAAAAACATTCATGATAGAAGAACTCTGGCTTTTTCGAAGAGAAAAGTGGGGACACAAAAACAATAGTGATAGAAGAGCAGTGTTTTTTTTTTAGAAAAGAACACGGGTTATAAAAGAGCACTGGGTGCTTATAAAAGAACATTGGCGATTATTTAAGAGCAATTGGAGCGAAAAAGAGTTCGTACAACAATCGAGTGTGTGTGTTCAAATAGAATCATTAACAACATTTTACAGCGAATTCCTTAGGATTTGAACTGAAATTGCTTCCATTGTCACGCAAGCAAAACTGTGCTCTGTGTGTGGGTCGTATCGCTTCCCGGTTAAATATTCATCCACTTCCAGTTTGCCGGCATTGATTCCATTGAAGCTTTAGCACGAGTCAGCCTAATTTCAAAAGTGTTCTCGCAAAATAATTGAAGGTATATGTCATCAAATTTTAAACCATTATAGTGTGAGGAGATTCCAGTATACATTTTTCAAATAACAGTGGCTCGTCATCGGTTAGAGAGGCAAAGTGATTCGAATGAAACCAATGTTGCAGATCCTCTACATCTTTGAACCAAGCATAAAAAACTCATGATGCTAAATACTCGTATCTTAACGGTTGTCCTTCCATATTCCCTTTCTGCCACCAAGCCAACGCTTGCAACTCGATAACAAATATTGAGTAATGACGGTGTTGGCAGAACATTCTGTCCGTGAATAACTGAAGCAAATCTGACGAGCTGCAGAAAAATACAGCGTCTTACAATCCGGGCGTAGTCCCAGAAATCAGCTCAAGTTCACACCCCGGAAGCGCCACAATTGAGTTCTGGTAATATGGTTCGCCAATAAATACTACAAACTCAAGCAACTCCATTCGTTGGCAACAAGCGCTCTTAATTATACCATCTTATGGCACACAAAACGCAGAATTTAAAATTGACTTAGCGCGTCTGGGAGCTCCCTTCTCTGAGACAGGGAGGCCCGACCGGAAGTTACGTTCATTATCATGTCATTAATTATGCTCGCATTTGTACTTGCAGACGACAACCCAACACAGCGACGCCAGAACAATTTTTGTGTGAACGAGTTTTGAAAGAAATGCTTCTCGCAGCGCTGCTTTTGAAGCGAACAAAAGACAAACACGATACCCACAATTCCTCGTCTTGCATAGGAAAGACCGAGAGCTCGACTCAAACGCTCGCGAATTTTACCTCATATCTATTCAAATGCGATGCATTAGCTTCACAAGGCGCTGCTCGGGCTCTCCGAGGTATATTTCTATTAAGATTTTCTCCAGCAGAGACGTTGATATTCCAAGTTACAAGCTTTCTGGAGGAGTGAACAGAGAATGGCAGTCTTTTGAGTCCCAGACATCAAAGTGTAAAATGAACAATGTTCTCCGCGTCTCGAGATCCACTGCTGCTCCCACAATCCGGAAAAAAGGTCGCTCTTTGCACGGACTTACTTTCATGGACTTGTGTTTCAAGATGGGCGTGAAGCTAAAAACGAGGCAGTTACTGGTAATTAACTTGAATATTTTGGTGCTGGTGCGTGTCGTCGCCATCCATCGAAATTCGTGCTGTGCCAAGGAAATCAGCCACTTTGATTTGGTTTTATCACACTGATTTTATTCCCTATTTATGAATGAAATAGTAATTCATATTTCAAGTTGAAACTAGGTACTTATAGTCACTTTTTTGCACTCGCCAGTTTTTGCTAACCAGGGGGTGAGAAGTTGAGTTTTTGAGCGTATATAGACATGTCAACAGGAATATAGCGTAAATATTAGCAATTATCAGTCAGCCTGTGAATTATCTAAATCCTAATAGAATGTAAAATTTGTTGAAAAATATTCACTTCAATCACATAGTTTTAGCAACTAGCAGTCAATCAGTACAGTATATAAAGCTCAATGGAACGTGAAATTAAATTAAAAATATTAGAAAAATCTCACAGTAGTGATTTAAGTGCAGAAAAATTCTCATATATCATTCATGTTCAGGAAAATAAAATATCTGTCAAGGCTTAAACAACTTTACGATGAATGCTGCTTTTCAAAACTCTAGTAATAAAATTTTCCTGGTAGAAAAAAAGCTCGAATTCTCGACAACGATTCTGGTACATTGAGTCGGAGTGCACTTTATTTACCTGAGAGCTTTAAACTAAAAATAACTTTATTCTATATTTATAACATATCAAGGCACTAAAGGATACACATTTACAAACCGATGTGCCAGCAGTTTGTAATGATATTTATTGAGCAATGATATTTATCGAGGAATGATATTTATCGAGCAATGATATTAATCGAGTAATGATATTTATCGAGCAATGGTATTTATCGAGTAATGATATCTATCGAGCAATGGTATTTATCGATTAATTATATTTATCGAGTAATGATATAAACTTTACGTGACAATCATCTAGATTTCATCCGAATGTATGCAACATCCTCTGTCGCTGGTATTCCTAATTTATTGATGATCATTTTTCACAGATTTTATTCTTTGCCCTTTCACCACTTTAACATAGCCTTGCCCTTTTATTACCAACGATTCTTATCTTTCATTGACTCTCACAGTATTTGATACACTCCCTACCCTCTGCAGGACATTCACAGCAAGCATCCTTCACATTTGCTCCCGATCTCACTCACCCTTTAACCCTCGTGAACAGTTCACGTCCGCATGATCGCAACTCGGGTATTTGATTCCGCATTGATTTTCCATGCACAATAACGCAAGTCGTTTGTTGCGTAATTTGAGGTTGAGGAGGGAAAGACATGGGAAAGGAATGTTGGTGTTCGCATATTGAGTTTCCTCAGGATTGTGTCTTTAGAATTCATTTCTCCAAGAGAAATTGCTCCGAGCCTCGAGTGCGTTTATTGAATAAAGAAATTATGTACTCAAATATGAGTCTGCTATTAGTGAAACCTTTTTAAATGAGTATGTTGTTATTTTCTGAATGACTTTGTTGTTACTTTATTTACACGTCAATGATTCATTCGTGCTCTGTATGGAAAATTTTAAATCAGTCTGTAGTAAAACCATTTTTCGCTCTTTATTTTCCGTTTAAAAATGGTAATTGGACTTGCCTGAATACGCAACATTTCCAGAATACGAGATTTCTAAAGGCAACAAACATATCCTGACATGGTCAGGTTTAATGACAGGTGTATGTCTGATATGGCATTCGCTCGTTTATTATTGTGACACTTATTTGTGACAATATGGCATGTGGTGTCACTTGTTTATCCCAATATGGCATGTGGTGTCACTTGTTTATCGCAATATGGCATGTGGTGTCACTTGTTTATCGCAATATGGCATGTGGTGTCACTTGTTTATCCCAATAAGGCATGTGGTGTCACTTGTTTATCCCAATAAGGCATGTGCTGTCACTTGTTTATCCCAATATGGCATGTGGTGTCACTTGTTTATCCAATAAGGCCTGTGGTATTACTTGTTTATCCCAATATGGCATGTGGTGTCACTTGTTTATCCCAATATGGCATGTGGTGTCACTTGTTTATCCCAATAAGGCATGTGGTGTCACTTGTTTATCCCAATAAGGCATGTGGTGTCACTTGTTTATCCCAATATGGCATGTGGTGTCACTTGTTTATCCCAATAAGGCATGTGGTGTCACTTGTTTATCCCAATATGGCATGTGGTGTCACTTGTTTATCCCAATATGGCATGTGGTGTCACTTGTTTATCCCAATATGGCATGTGGTGTCGCTTGTTTATCCCAATATGGCATGTGGTGTCACTTGTTTATCCCAATAAGGCATGTGGTGTCACTTGTTTATCCCAATATGACATGTGGTGTCACTTGTTTATCCCAATAAGGCATGTGGTGTCACTTTTTTATCCCAATATGGAATGTGGTGTCACTTGTTTATCCCAATAAGACATGTGGTGTCACTTGTTTATCCCAATAAGGCATGTGGTGTCACTTGTTTATCCCAATATGGCATGTGGTGTCACTTGTTTATCCCAATAAGGCATGTGGTGTCACTTGTTTATCCCAATAAGGCATGTGGTGTCACTTTTATATCCCAATATGGCATGTGGTGTCACTTGTTTATCCCAATAAGGCATGTGGTGTCACTTTTATATCCCAATAAGGCATGTGGTGTCACTTGTTTATCCCAATATGGCATGTGGTGTCACTTGTTTATCCCAATAAGGCATGTGGTGTCACTTGTTTATCCCAATAAGGCATGTGGTGTCACTTTTTTATCCCAATATGGCATGTGGTGTCACTTGTTTATCCCAATAAGACATGTGGTGTCACTTGTTTATCCCAATAAGGCATGTGGTGTCACTTGTTTATCCCAATAAGACATGTGGTGTCACTTGTTTATCCCAATAAGGCATGTGGTGTCACTTGTTTATCCCAATAAGGCATGTGGTGTCACTTTTATATCCCAATATGGCATGTGGTGTCACTTGTTTATCCCAATAAGACATGTGGTGTCACTTGTTTATCCCAATAAGGCATGTGGTGTCACTTGTTTATCCCAATAAGACATGTGGTGTCACTTGTTTATCCCAATAAGGCATGTGGTGTCACTTGTTTATCCCAATATGGCATGAAGTGTCACTTGTTTATCCCAATATCCCAATATGGCATGTGGAAACACTTATTTGTTTCAATATGGCAAGTCCTAACTAATTGCGATAACATTCATTTATTGCAATATGGTTTATGGCAACACTTATTTGTTTCAATATGGCAAGTCCTAACTAATTGCGATAACATTCATTTATTGCAAAATGGTATATGGCAACACTTATTTATTTCAATATGGCAAGTCCTAACTAATTGCGATAACATTCATTTCTCGCAATATGGTATATGGCAACATTTATTTATATGATATTGGTATGCACTACCATAGAAGGTAAAGCTTTCAGTGTAAGATTACGATTGAGTAAAAACTTCAGCTTTTAATTCAGTAAGCTGATGCATTTATAAGTACGTCTGACCTAGAAAATACGATAAACTACATGTTAGAAATAAGAATTAAAAAAAATGATGACCTCAAAAATGAAATGAAAGATTGTCTTTGAATTTTCAATTCAATGAGAGGACGTTAATAGCAGTAACTATGAATTAAGCGTAATTTTGACAAAGAAATGTAAAGAAAACACGCACATATTTTCAATGAAGCTATCTCGTGAGCTTTGCGGGAAATCCTTCGTCTTCGAATTAGGTTCTTTACAACTGGAAGGAGCAATAAAAAATTCCAGTTACCCACACAGAATTGAAATAATGCTCTGTACAAAAGTCCTGTGTCCTTCCTGGTGTTGCTTCAGAAACAAGATTATTTTGTGTGTAGCCTTACACGGCCCCTCCCTGAATTACGGTGAATAGATTGCCTTGCAAGAACCTTTCTCAATGCACGAAATAACGCTCTCATTTCAGAGCAAATTTAAGTGCATTGAGTGGCGCACTCTCCTCACGAGAAGTGCGCAGGAAACGTCTCTGCACTCCTTATATATTTTTCTGGCCCTCCCTCGCTAGTGTATTACATTCAAAGAAAAGCCTGCGCTGCTCTCCTTCAAACAACGCGCGATGCAGAGCGTCTACTGCAGCTTTTCACCCTGAGCCTTTTCGTCCCCAGTCTCCTTTGAAACTGTATAATGTCCTCTTTATGGCTCCTCAAAATGAACTGGGCTAGTTTGAAATGACTCTTGCAACACTCTTTTATGAATGTAAAGACTGCAAATCTTGCTGCAAAATCTAGCTTTAAGATCTCCATAAGTATAAGCTATGCTTAATAAGGGAAAGAATCCCTGAGGCTTTGTCTGCTGCTACAGTATAAGCTACGGCTCCGCTGCCAGCGAGATGCACTGCGCTAAGCAAGATAGACTAACCCAGAGCATTTCAAGGAATTAGCTTTCAAATATTGTAGATCGTGTTTACACGTGAGCGTAAGCCGGCTGTACGCATGCAGTATGATCGCCCAACTTTCTTATTCTTGGCAATGATTCTGAAATATGGAGATAGAATATGAAATGTGAGTCCATCACGTTTAGAACGTGCGTGTTTTGAATAAAAATTGCAAGTTTGCTCGCTCCGAGGCTAACATCGGAGATATGTTCTGCGAGTAAACGTATTGTGCTACTTTGTAATTGAGGCTGCAACTTTTCTCGAAAACGTCGGAATTAATGGGTTGAGTGCGTTGGAAATTGTGGTGCTTCCGGGATTTGGCACTGATTTTTTTGGGCAATGATGGAACAGAAGTGGCGCGTGTGGCAATTTTCTGCGCGGCATTTACGATGCGTTTTGGGGTGTTCCTCATGCCAAAACTTGTATAAAACACGCACTGTTTCATGGAATGGCGACATTTTATTCCTGAAGATAACACATAGTGGGAGGACATCCTCGCAAATGACTACAGCTAACTAGATTTAAATAAAGCCTTATTGCTCTCAAACTGTCCCTTCATGGATTTTTTCATTGTCTGGATGATTTACTGCAAAGCAACTGCATCCTAGATCGCGAAATGATTTTTCTATGTATAAGATCACAGTTGGCAAAACAAGTGAAATTCAAAGCAAATAAATGAGGAAGTTTGCAACAAAAATAATTCCGTAAATTTTTCTTGATCGTCGTTATCAGTTCTCAATTTGACGGCTGGATTTTCAAAGTACGTATTGCCAGCGGTATAGCTTGCTGCGAAAGCTTTCTGCCGATTTGATGCACGTGACAACCCTGTCAGATACTGAAGGCTCAAATTTTGCTTCACGAAATCTCAAACTTTTGCAATTTGACGGAACAAAACTGCGCTTGTGTAGCCAAGTCGATAGAAGACATTTTACTACCAGCTGTACTGCTACAACGGCGTAAATGGTTTGAAAAGCTGAAGGGTAAGGGGTGAGGTTATCTGTGGTAAAAATGGAAAGAGAATTTAATGAAAAACAAAAGCTATACACAACGATAATGAACTTTTTCATGGAGGAACTCATACCCAGATTTCATGACCCATCCTCAGCCAAAATCTGATTCAAATTCTACTGTTTAACTTTCTGCGTGATATTTTATAATTAATCTTATTTCGCATTTATTTCCTTATTTTGTCCCATTCTTTTGATGAATTTCTGCCACTAGGTACCAATACACAAAGTATACTATTAACAGTAAATACGTGTGCGAAAAATAGAGTACCCGCATCAGAACGCAGAGAACCTGAACCAGCGTACGGTATACCTGTACAGTACGCAGGCAGCAGAACACGGTGTACCAGTGCTCAGTGTACTTGTATCAATTCATGTGTACCACCACACAAGAGAAATGTACTGTCATACAGTAAACCCTTACCAGTACACAGCTTATTTGTATATTATACTCGTACATTTACCAGTACTCCCTGTACGAGTGGCAATAGCTAGTGCTATTGGCACACCAGCACACGGTATTATTGGCACCCCAGCACATGGTGTGCCAATACCAGCACTTTATACCTGTACCAGCACACGGCAGTGTACCATGCAGTACCAACAGACAGTACCAGTACCAGCGTAGTGTACCAGTACCAACAGCCATTACCAGTACCAACAGTCAGTACCAGTACCAACAGCCAGTACCAGTACCAGCTGCTCAGCCAAGGGGACGGAGCGCGTCTGGCTAAGTCCTGAAATATCGCCAGGAGAGAATTAAGTAAAAACGTTTGAGACTCCGAGGAAAATCGCTTATGCAAATTCCCTTTGTTTTAAGCACGCCTGAGCGCCCATTGTTGCTGAAACTCGAAGACAGCGGAAGAAATTTGCGAAAGAAAGTGCTAGTGAGTGAGACATTCTGCTGAATTTTGCAGCGGTCTCGCCTTTAAACAGAATTAAAATTCTAAAGCGCGTACGAGATTAAGAACGTTGACGCCCCCTAAAACGTGCTTTTTTCTGTGAAACCAAGATCGGTATCTCAGATACGTGCCTGTAACCTGTTGAAATAAACTTGCTTATTTTTGCCCGGTGTACGGTATGGCAGTAATGATGCTTCTGAAGAATGGTAATGTATCCCTAATGGCTTTTTTTGTAACCTGCACGGACCTCCCAGTAACCTGTTATTTTTTGTGGATTTTAGGTTCAATGAAAATGATACTCACTCAAACGCGCCTGTATCCTGCTCAAATTAGCAATTTTATTTCTACTATTGAATCCTAAAAGCTAATTCAATAACCTTTGAGGACCTCTCCGTAAGATTTTTTAATCCCAAATCTAAGGTTCGGTATCAATGATACTTTTGTGCACTAGTTTTCTTTCTTGAAAATGAGTTTTATGACGAGGCTTACATCTTCGTGGGATTTAAGGTCGTCGTGCCAAAAATCTAGTACATATTTAATTTCTTATGTACAATAAGTTGCAAAAAAACAGAACCGAGTATTTATTTTCCCGTATTGGTAATACCATCATAGGAATACCATAAGCGTTAAATTTCAAGCTAAATTATGATGGTATTACTGATACGGGTATTCTTATGATGGTATTACTGATACGGGCATTCTTATGATGGTATTACAGATACGGGTATTCTTATGATGGTATTACTGATACGGGTATTCTTATGATGGTATTACTGATTCGGGTATTCTTATGATGGTATTACTGATACGGGTATTCTTATGATGGAATTACTGATACGGGTATTCTTATGATGGAATTACTGATACGGGTATTCTTATGATGGTATTACTGATTCGGGTATTCTTATGATGGTATAACTGATACGGAAAAATAAATATTCGGTTCGGGTTATTGTGGGACATACTGTATATCGGTAGATTTTTAGTCGAAGTTTATGATTGAAGCTCATTGAGCGCTACATTTATGTTACGGGATATAAATTCATCGTTTCAGTGACGTTAAATTGTTTTAAAACACGTAAAATTTCGAGTAGCAACAGATGATTCTTAAAAGTTCTGTTATTTTACTTCAATTAATTCATCTACCAAACTCAAAACAGCCTGAAATTCACATTTTCGCTCAATTTATAAATCAACAATCAATTTCCCGCTCTTCTAACACCACGTAACTTTTTTCTGAATAACTTTTCAGAAAAATTCAACATGTACATAAAACCGCTCCTCAATTTGCAGTCTATAGAAATCTTGACATCACTTGAACCAGCAAGCACCATATTCTCAGAAGCAACTCTACTGAAAAGATTCCGGACCGTGTGAAACATTTCAGTTCATTTTTCTAGTTGCATTAGCAATCTTGGCAGCGAGCACATCACATAACATGCGATGTAGAGGGGAAAAGGGAGGGTGGGTAGAGGGAAGTAGTTCCCCTCAAGCATTGGAAGACACATTCACGAGAATGAGCTTCATCAGTCCATCCTGCCGCCATAATAAGGCGCAACTTCGCGCTAGCTTGTGGATACAAAGCTTAGAAGTCCCCATGCTATTTCACTGCATCCTGAAGAATGGCAGCTTAGGGAGGGTCTTTGCTTTAGAAAGATTGCATGGTAATTCTTAAACGTCTCGCTGTGCCGGAAAAATTACTTCCTTCTGACACACCTGAATCTTTTGCTCCCCGGCCGCGTTACGGGGCGCGTGAGCAAGTGAGCGGAAAACTGGCAGAAGGGGAGTCACATTTTTCAGCTCGTCGTATCACGGATACGAGTAACTTCAGCAATCAGCGGGATGGATTAATTGTCATATCTCACTTTCGTTAATTATTTTTTAGGGTTGCGAATGTGGCAATCATGTTTAGGACGGATGAAGCTCAGTGGAAAAGATTGCAAAGTTGTATTTGAGGTGTAAAAAATGGTCTCAACGCGTGCACGCTGGATAGTTATCCTTTGACACTTATATACACTTTAAGGCAGTGTTTTTGTTGTAGTCGTCATGAAGTCTCGGTGCTCACTAGCACTGTGCAATAAATTTTGTCCGAACAATATTCTCACTTGACTTTACTTAAAGGTGCCTGAAATTAGTGTTGTATTTAAAATTACAATTTCTGAAAGACCAATCTGACTTCAGTCACGTCCTATCCTCATCATTCTCGTGAGTAATCTAAAATAAGTTTATGAAAACTTTTGTCCGTTCTGAAGAATAGAACGCTTTTTAAAATTATATTCCTACGTTGGACGTTTTTCTGACCGAAATGTTACGCAATTGAAGACCAGCGTTTGAGTTGGTGTATTTTAGTGCGGACAAAATACATGTAGGTCAAGTTACGTGTTCAAAATTACTCATTTTCAAATTAATTAATTATCTGAACGAGTAAGTAGTAACTAATTTATTTTGCATACAAAAAACATTTTTCTAAATTTATGAAAACAGATAACATCTTTCTGAAGGATATATACTATTCCATTAAAAAATACAGGATGGCTCAAGACAGCAAGTATGTGCTTCATCAATCCTTGAATTAATCATTCTTTGAATATAATAGTTAAGGTAGAAGCATGTGCAAGGTTTTGAAAATCTGTTCAAGGTAAAGCATAGAAGAAACAACAATGATTCGTCCTAAGTGCTCTATTGTAACGAAAGTTGGGTAAGTTAACTGTGAGGAGTTTTCTACTTCTACTTATCACTTTCTCTTGATAATTTTTTGGTAGAAAATCGAGTATACTACAGAAAATAAGCTTCCCTCACCCGTATAATGATTCTTTCACCCAAATCAAACTTTCCGCCCATTTCAATATATTTTTTTTCAACAGGCTGATTACAATCATGATTATCTCAATGGTATTAATACATTAATACCATGTATAACGGGCTGACAACAATCACGATTATTTCGATGACATTAATCAGGAGATCCACACGTATTAAATTCCAACCTCGTGGCAAGAAATGCCTTGAAACAATGCACGGCATTTGTTCAGTGAAACAATGCAAGGCTTCAGAAACTCCAACAGAGCTACACCTATTTTCTTCAAGCTCGGTAGTGCAACAATCCGCTCCAGATGCCAAACCATCGCGCCCCCGAAAAAAATTTCTCAAGATTAGAATAATTAAATTCGGGTCATTTCCACACCGATCTGAACGCTGTCCCTTGGAATCCCCGAAGAGGAAATTTAAATGAAGCAACCTCTGCAAATGTTCCCATTGTGATTCTATTTGTCGTCAAGATTCATGCGCCATGTAAACTAGCGCACTCGAAACTTTGAAGCCAAAGGACTTACGCGACTTGAGCTCCGAGGGTCTTAATTAGGGATGATCATTTTCTCAAGAGCTCTCGTCATTTCGCAATGACGAGCAAGAAGACCGAACACGAACCTCCTGCAAAAATAAACTCCATAAACAAGGGCGGTCTTCTTGACAGACCGCGCTGAACACGAACGCGACAAGAACACCGTAGAAAATTTGCGCTGTTTCCCACAGCACGAGCGTCTGAAAAAGAGATCCCCTTTAATTTCAGTGCCGCAATCAAACTCGTGCTTTGCTCTAAGAAATACCAAACAAAAACATCGCTCGACCTCCCAACTCGAGTGCGGTTAAAAAATCACTTTGGATTTTCTCTCGCTACTCGAAGGGAAGAAATCCACTGATCGCTCGATGCCGTACATCTCACGATTACATCCACAGCCAATCCTGGACTAGAGATAAAATTTCCTGAGACTAAGCTTTTTCCGGCATCCCATCGGAAGGACGCACCTGTTATTCAGCACTGAAGTCGTTTCTTGTTCGCAGTAGGGCATTGTCCGAATGAATAACTGTTTTTTACGGGGTGGTTTATCCAGTATCCCATGCCAAATGAATTTTCTCTTCAGTTATTTAGCACTCATGCGCCATGGTGTTACATTTTCGCTAACTTGTAAATGCGCTACTTCGTTATGCTTCAAAAAGGGTTTAATATTTTTTACCTCCCCGCTTTGACTACACAGGCAAACAAGATGTCTTATATGTTGCTTTTGCTCCGACGATCTGCGTTTTGGGACCACTGATCAGTTTGCTTTCGCAGGGATTAATTTTGAGCAAACATTTTGCGCAGTGTTTATTCTAGTAATTTTCTTGCGGTGTAAAAATATTCGCGTCCACTAAATCAAAAATTTCCGAGCGCCGAAAGCAGACATGGGAAATGCGCTACCATTCTTTTCGTAGGAGCACGTAGACATTGACTTGTGTACACCAGCCTTTATTGAGTCGCTTAGGTATTGAAAGGCTCCCTTTTGTAATGAAATAGTGTGTCATGCTTATAGGGCAAAATTGTTAGAGTCACAAACCGCTTTCGCTGATTTATAATTCAGTCGACGGTCGGCTACGCACGTAGAATTTTCTAGCGCACGTAGCTTCGAGTGGAGTTCATGTCTTATTTACACAGATGGCGCGCTTATCGATTATTGATAAGATGATTTCGCCGCACGTACATCAAAAGAAATTATGGCCGGGAAATAACACCCTTTCTGACTGACTAACCTCCATTTCAGGCAAATTTTTGTTCCAGTTCTCATAGCGTCGGACACAGCGTATGACAGTCAACGAATTTCATGAAACATCAAAGAAAATGTGGGAACAGTTCTTGCTATTCGCCAACTTCTTTCTTGTGGAGTCAAGGTTTTAAACCTGCATTGAAAAGTCATGATGGATTTGGTATGCTTTGGTAGAGTAGTCTTAACCTTTAAAGAAAGTTTGAAGTGAACTTGATTACATCTCATCAGTTTTGACGTTACTTTGTAGGATGTAGAGTACTTTTTGTAGGTGGATAGCAGAATTTTGGTGGGTTGTGATTTGAAAAGTTTCATTTTAGTTATTTTTCATCGCTTCAAAGCTTTCTTTGAAATGCACCACAGGCATGAAAATTGTATGCAGTTGATGCGCTACAATCGAAGGAGCCAGAAACTTTCACTCTATAACGAAAGACGTGCAGAATTTTTACATTACAGCTTATGAAGAAAAAAAACTGCAACGATCTTTGTGTGCATTTGGTCGCTCGTTATAATATCTATGTTCATATTCTCCTGAAAATTAAACACGGGTCCCATCATGTTCTGAAGCTTAGAGCCGAATTATTTTGCGTGGCAACAATCAAGGCGAACAATTTTCATCAACTTTCTTATTATTCGATCGTTCAACGTAGTCCCTATATGAGCTCAGGAGTCCCTATTACATCACTCTTGTTTTAGAATTTAGCCTCCGAGTTTAAAAATGTCTTTCAAGCATTACAAATTCATCGCAGCAACTAGCTACATTTCCCTACGGTAACAGAACAACTCACCTGCTCATTTACCAGCACATATCAAATGTAAATGAATGCTTCCTCTTTTCAACAAATTTTTTTTTTTGCCTGAACAGGGAAAGTTGATATGTTAATTTACAGGTTAGTAAAAAGTTTGTCACATCGGATATCGGTTTAAAGGATATCGGTTTAAGCCGATATGTCATATCGGATATCGGTATGCCATATGGGTTTAACTTCCTGTCTAAGGAAGCACACAATTGTGTCCTCTGAATAAGCAGAAGGCGATCTTAGTGTATCCGTGTGAACTGACTTCACGACACTCCTCTTTGGCTTGTGATTGTAGCTTTTTATTTGACTGGAGGATTTTCTATATCTTCATCAAGAACCATACATATATGCTGTGTTTTTTGAGAATTGTCATAATACATAAAAGTGCAGAGAAAAACACATCTAAAGTAATAATATTTCATTACATCAATTTTGTCCTTTTTGTGAACCTTAATCATAAATCAAAGTGCAAAGAAACACTCATTTATAATAATCACATCATCTTATCAACGAAAATCAATGAGTAAAAATGACCTTATGTGTGAAAACCCATAATATATGTTTTGTATAAAAAGGAGATAACTAAAAATACCGTATAAAACATTTACTCGAAATAAAATTTGCGAGTAAAACAATAAAATTGAACGTTTCGAGCATTCGCTCATCTTCAGCAAAACAAATTTACTTGAAAAACATGAGATGTTTTTTGTTTCTCGTAGAGTTTATGCCCTAATGGATGTTTCGAAGCTCCCTGCTCCGGTTGGTGGCAGTTGCGTCCTCATTGAGATGTCGGTGACAACTTGATGCCAGTGCCAGGCAAATGACGGTCGAAATCACTATATTGGCACGGCGAGCAAAAACCTAGGTTTGCGTTCGCGTAATTTACGGAACATTATGATGAGCAAGAAACTTCCACTTTCACGAAATAGTTTGTGAGATTCCATTTACGAGGCAAAGCTGAAATTTGCGTTCGCGTAATTTATTGGATGATACGTTTCGCAAAAGATTTACGAAATAGTTGGTGAGATTTTACTTACGAGAAATAGCTGAAGTGAACTGTTGATTGAGCTCGTCTGGATTCGCTCTAAAGTTGCGGTAAGCAACATATTTCTAGTTCTGCATGAGTGCATATTTTAGTTAACAAATTTGATTAAAAATATGCACGCATGAAAACGTATTTCACTATTTAAACGCACATTTAATGAAACTGACATCGTCTAAATCAAGACTGAAGTTATGTTTCATGATTATAAGACAGTTTAGTAAAATGGGCTTTTTTATTCAACAATTAATTACATCTGCATACAAATTAGGTTAAATTAGTATCTTATTCGCCGATGTGACTCTCGAAGCTGCTCTCTCATTCATATTTTAAATAATATCTCAATATGTGTCATTGAGCATGTAAGGAAAATAAATGGCAGTTGGCTATATTAAAAGTTTTTACTGATTTATTTCAGCGAATGCAATCATTGCCTGAGAAACATGCAAATTCCTACACGGTTTGCAAACGGTTTCTGCTTTAATTTTTTTCCATTTCTGCAAAGTTTATGCAGGCTTCAATAATGTACCCAAAAAATGTTTACGCTGTTTATACAAGGTCTCCATATTGTCTTGAAAAACATCCATTCTTTCTCCACACGATTTTCACAAGATCTTCCGACGATATCCTCTTGACCCTCACACGATCGCCATGCAATTTACCTACGATTTTTACACGATTTTCATACGGTTTCTAAATTGTCCCCACGCAGCATGCAAATGTTCTCAGAACGGTTTCCACACGGTTTTCATACGATCTCCACGGGTTTTTCCCGCAGCGTGCAAACGACCTTAGTACAGTTTTCATGTATTTTTCATTAGGGTTCCTAGAGTGTTTCATACGGTTACAGTTTCTAAATATTTTTCATATGGTTTCTTCGCAGCATGTAAATGATCTCATTACAGTTTCTAAATGTTTTTCATACGGTTTCTACGCAGCATGTAATCGATTTTTTACGATTTCCATGTGTTTTCACACGTTTTATACACTTTTCCTACGCGGCTTCCAAATCTGGCAGCCTCAGACAGCGTCTCTCTCGGCTATTGCAGACGGTCATCGCTTTTAATATACGCTTTCCATCAGCGTCCGAAAACCCCTAGCCAAACATTAAGTTAACATTGGGCCTTTCTCTCTTCCGCCGCCAAATGGCAAGAATTAATTTCAGCTTATCTTATCTGGAATCGAAGGCAAAAGTCCCTCATTTAGGGTAACTTTTCATGCTTTCCAGTCCATTTTGTTGGTTTCCCGGAAAGCTGTGTCGTCTGATTTGGTCCATCCGTCTCTTCTTTCACGGACCCTCGGACCATCGGCCCGGGCTGCATCCGTCAGAACCGCGTGCTGTGTTGGGGCTGTGTTGATGTGTTGATGCTGTGTTGATGTCGTGTTGATACTATGTGTATGTTAAGTTGGTCTTGTAGATACTATGTAGTTGTTATGTTGATGATATATTGGAGTCTCGTTGATGCGATGTTGATGCCGTGTTGATGCCGTGTTGATGCCGCGTTGATGTTATTTTGATGCTATATTAATGCAATGTTGATGCCATGTTGACGCAATGTTGATGCCATGTTAATGCCATATTGATGCCTCGTTAATGCTGTGTTGACACCAGGCTGATGTTATCTTAATGCAAAACTATCTTAACGTCTTCTTTCATTTTACAATGCTTATGGTGTCACTCATCACTCATAATATCTATACCCAGAGTGCTAATGGTGTCACTCATCACTCATAATATCTATACCCAGAGTGCTAATGGTGTCACTCATCACTCATAATATCTATACCCAGAGTGCTAATGGTGTCACTCATCACTCATAATATCTATACCCAGAGTGCTAATGGTGTCACTCATCACTCATAATATCTATACCCAGAGTGCTAATGGTGTCACTCATCACTCATAATATCTATACCCAGAGTGCTAATGGTGTCACTCATCACTCATAATATCTATACCCAGAGTGCTAATGGTGTAACTCACAAGATGTCCCGGGATATTGAAAACCTTTTTAAACACCACTTTCCTGCGGTAAAATTAAATGTAATTACGGTAAATCTGCTGCGAGTTGGTTCTTTCTTTCGGTACAAAGATAAGATTCCTAAGCGGATGCGGGCATCCCTGGTATGTAAATTTAGTTGCGTACAGTGTACGTCTGGCTACGTCGGCATGACGACGTTGCCTTTTTACGTTAGGATTGCCCAGCACCGCGGAGTTAGCTTTCGTACCGGGAGACCTTTAGCTCAACCTCCTCATTCATCAATCCGCCTTCATACCGAACAGTGTAGCAGCCGTATTTCCGAGGACAATTTTTCTATTTTATGTTCTGCTCCTAACGAGTTAGATTTGCGCATTTTAGAATCCCTTCACATTGCAAAAGAGAAGCCACCTTTAAATAATGCCAATAGTTCATATCCTTTAGAAATTTTTGTATAATTTTTTTTCTCGTACTGATCACTTTGTCACTTTTTCTTACTGTTGTCATGAAGTAACCAATTTTGGTTTTTATGTTTTCAGACTTACTGAAGATGGAGCTGGTCTCCGAAACGTTTAAAATTGACTAATTAAAGATTTTTATAATTTAGTTTCGCTAAATTCTATTAAAAATGATACCTATCCGTGCTGTATTCTTCGTCTTTAAATTCTTAATGATAGTCCGACTAAGGAGTGTTAATTTTACGGAATTCATAATATCTATACACAGAGAAAATCACACACAACAAAATCATTAATATTTTAGGCAGCTTGTATTAGCAAAAATCATGCTCATTTTACTAGGCAAATCTTGTAATTTTCGCTCAAAACATGACGCAAAAATCGACAGCTAAAGTCCTCTTTTTTCGTGCACTTCAGCATCATGGGACAGTTTGATCTTGCTGGCTTCTTGGGAGGATCTTTTCTGTTTCGACTGATTAATTATTGCACAAAGAGCATTGATTACATTTGCCCCAAATTTTGGTATCTTCTTCTTAAGAACAGCTTTAATGCTCCTTTGGAACAGCTTTAATACTCCTTAAGAACATCTTTAATTCTCCTTAGAAACAGTTTTAATACTCCTTAGGAACAGCTTTAATACTCTTTTGAAACAGCTTTAATGCTCCTTAGAAACAGCTTTAATACTCCTTAGGAACAGTTTTAATACTCCTTAGGAACACCTTTAATACTCCTTTAAAAGAGCAAAGCCTTTAAAACTTATCTCTAATAATGACCTAAGAACTGCTTTAATACATATCAGAGTAAAAGAACCAACCCAGTGGCAAAAAAACGCATGTTTACGCATTCCAAAAGTTTGGTCTTTCATATTTGGATTTGAGTTTTCGGTTCAATGAACAATTTTATATCCAGACTGCAAAGGAACAAATATTTTAAATGGTACTGATTCGAGGTAAATTAGTTTCCTTCTGTGCTGGAAACTAATTGATTGCGCTCATCATTTCGTGATTAAATAATATTTTTGACTCTTCATTGATTAGAAATTACGTACGATAAAATTTTAAATGAAAAACTGACAAAGCTGTGAGCTTCATGGTTCTTCAGGCCACAGAGTTATACTATTTTGACCATTATCACACAACCTTTTGTAAACGAAGTTTTTTATCATTTTCCATAGCGTGGGTGACCTTCGAAATAAGTTGTCTTTGATTTCAACGTTGGTAATCTTTCTCTAATAATTAGATAAGCGAATAATTGAATTCATATTGAACTTCAACTATTAGTTATTGTGGATTATCTTAAAAAACGGGTTGTATTAAGTATTGGAAAAGTTCCCACATATGCACAGCTTGGCGTATCAAACATTGCAATACTCACATGTGGTGTGTGAAGCATGTGGTGTGTGAAGCATGTGGTGTGTGAAGCGTGTGGTGTGTGAAGCGTGTAGTGAGTGAAGCATGTGGTGTGTGAAGCATGTGGTGTGTGAAGCGTGTGGTGTGTGAAGCATGTGGTGTGTGAAGCAAGTGGTGTGTAGAGTATGTGGTGTGTGAAGCATGTGGTGTGTGAAGCATGTGATGTGTGAAGCATGTGGTGTGTGAAGCATGTGGTGTGAGAAGCATGTGGTGTGTGAAGCGTGTGGTGTATGAAGCAATATACCCCAAGGATGGTTGCAGGCATTTGAAAGATAAAGGTAAAAGGTTCGAGCAATCTTCGGTGTATGTTGAAGATCATATCAACACATGGTGGAAGCAGTAAATCACGGCGATTAACGTCCACAACACCCAATCAGTCGCTGATAACACAGATATGCAGGGTAACTCTGCGCCGTTTGAAAGCGCGGTATTGATACCTTGAATTGGTGGCCCGAGAGTGTTCGGATGTCTGCGTGGAATATGTAAAGGTGTTCGTTCGTATGTATGTAAAGGTGTTCGTTGGTATGTATGTAAAGGTGTTCGTTCGTATGTATGTAAAGGTGTTCGTTGGTATGTATGTAAAGGTGTTCGTTCGTATGTATGTGAAGGTGTTCGTTCGTATGTATGTGAAGGTGTTCGTTGGTATGTATGTAAAGGTGTTCGTTGGTATGTATGTGAAGGTGTTCGTTGGTATGTATGTAAAGGTGTTCGTTCGTATGTATGTAAAGGTGTTCGTTCGTATGTATGTAAAGGTGTTCGTTGGTATGTATGTGAAGGTGTTCGTTGGTATGTATGTGAAGGTGTTCGTTCGTATGTATGTAAAGGTGTTCGTTCGTATGTATGTAAAGGTGTTCGTTGGTATGTATGTGAAGGTGTTCGTTCGTATGTATGTAAAGGTGTTCGTTGGTATGTATGTAAAGGTGTTCGTTCGTATGTATGTAAAGGTGTTCGTTGGTATGTATGTAAAGGTGTTCGTTCGTATGTATGTAAAGGTGTTCGTTCGTATGTATGTAAAGGTGTTCGTTGGTATGTATGTGAAGGTGTTCGTTGGTATGTATGTGAAGGTGTTCGTTCGTATGTATGTAAAGGTGTTCGTTCGTATGTATGTAAAGGTGTTCGTTCGTATGTATGTGAAGGTGTTCGTTGGTATGTATGTAAAGGTGTTCGTTCGTATGTATGTAAAGGTGTTCGTTCGTATGTATGTAAAGGTGTTCGTTCGTATGTATGTAAAGGTGTTCGTTCGTATGTATGTAAAGGTGTTCGTTCGTATGTATGTAAAGGTGTTCGTTCGTATGATTCTGTCAAAGCTTGGAATTTTGCTTTCATATTTTTTGCTTGTTCACACCTAAAAATAATTTCGTTGAGAAATTAATACCATTTAAAGAGCAAAATAGAAGCGAGATGATTGGGAGTTAGGTTTTATAATTTTGCTTGTTTCTAGCTACAAACAATTTAGTTAGGATATTGCCTCTAATTAAAGAAAAAAGCAGAAGACAGGTGCTACTACTACTTGTAATTCAAATGCCCATGAAAATTGAGCAAACAGTTTTTCTCACTTTTGTTTTTTCAATGCTTCTGCTGCAGTACAAGCATGTTTCGTTTCAAAAATCAAATTACGCGTGAACTCATTAGAAGAAACTTCAAAGAACGTAAATTGAAAACAAGTCTCGCATTAATTCAATATCTTCGTTGCCCTACAAGCTTAACGCGTTTCAAAATAAAATTACGCGTAAACTCATCCGAAGAAAATTCAGTGAAGGCTAATTACGAACAAGTTCATGATCTTTAGAGCGGCTTCCGAGCTTATGACTTGAAGCATCAATACAATAAATTCTTTGTTAAAGGAAATGAGCCTCTAAGAGCTGACGAAAGCCAATCATTTCAAAGACGTCGAGTTCTTGTCTTCTAGCATGCATGGACTCTTATAGTGAAGCATGTATTTTAATATTACTAGGCTTTCCTAGCCGCGAAATAAACATGTTATTTTGAAGTTATAGGTATAATTCACTCGTACAGGTATCATTCACTCGTACAGGTATCATTCACTCGTACAGGTATCATTCACTCGTACAGGTATCATTCACTCGTGCAGGTATATTTTACTCGTACAGGTATCATTCACTCGTACAGGTAAAATTCACTTGTACAGGTATAATTCTATAATTCGTCTTTACTGGTATAATTCACTCGTACATCTTGTTGTACCCCGCCGTAGAAGAGCTGCTATTGGTGAACAAACTAATTTGTGGTAAGAGAATGATAGTGTTTGTAGGTTACGTGCGTAACCAGGATACGACTTTGAAGTATACGTCGGCTAGCCAATAGAAAGTCTTTATTTCAAACAAACTTTTGACGCCACCAAAACGCCGTGACGTTAGGCCAATAGTGGAGACTCATTTAGGGGTAGCAGTGCTACCAGATGCAATATGCGCGCTGCTATTGGTTCGTTGCCGTGACGTCAGCAAACCCACACAGTCGACGAAAAAAAGTTTGGTATGACCCTGCCTTGTTTCCTCTACCGTGGTATACGTGATTGTTATGAAGATATGACAACGATCGAAAAAAACACATGGAAAAAGCATTGCACCAAGAAAGTAAGAAAAACTAGTAAATATCGCGAAGGAAAGCCACAATTAAAACTTTGATACTCTGGATTAAAAGACTCAAAAGGGAGATCAGGTCAGGAAGTCAAAAGAGAATAAATTGTGTTGATTTAATGTTTCTTTTTTTTAAGTGCAGATATATTATCGGGATATTTGATACGTAATCAGCCTACAATTTTCAGTTTTAACTTTGAATATGCAACTCACGAGAGAGATATGCACAGTTCACCGAACAACATAAATAGCTGCGTTCAAACGTTAAGCTTAATTATTATAATTAATATATTTATTTTTTTATTTATATATTTATTTATTTACTAATATATACATTAATAACATATTATAATAGTAAATTATAATTAATTTAATGGTTTACGCACAGAAGCACATTTTCATCACAAACATTCTAATGCCTTGAATTTTAAATGCTTTCTAGGGTTATTAAACGGCAAAAAAAAATCCACAGTAACTGCTCAAGTTTCCTCCCTCCTAGCTAGGGAGACGTCGTCTTTCATCTCTCTCGATCCACACTTTTATGTCCTGTAGTAAATAAAAATACTCCTTCATCTTGCATGTTTTTCAGAGAACCATATTATTTCTAGCCAATCATGCCAGAAAAACAATCGCACTCGCATTTCTTTTATTGTTTAGAACGTATCCGTGATACGATTCTCGACCGAGAGGCACAAAAGGGGACATCAAACGAGCAAGTTTTCCTGATATTTGTCTTAATTAGAGAAGATGGAGCTGTAAAAATAATTTAATGAGCACTAAACACACCTGCTCTGAATGCTCCTATAGCACTGATTATGCTACATCATAGTTGTATTAAACTTCTCGCAACTTAAAATACGTACAAGATGCAAGTACGTGCACGCGTCGCTCACGTACAACTCCGTCTGATTTCATCACCCTCCAAAGTTCATCGAGTGTAAATCAAGATATTAACTTAACTATTACCTAAACTGATTTCGAAGCGAACTCAAATTTCATCATGAAAACTTGAGTTAGATCGAACGAAAGTTGTGTTATCTGATTCTTTCTTCTTGACAAGAGCACTTCCATCGAACAATAGCATAGCGTGCATTGGTAGGCGTCTGGCAAGTGTCTTAAATCTGTGTTATCGCGGCCAGTTCTCGAGTCATATTCCCTTTGAAAAGAATTACCGATGCCTTTTGTGTTGATTTCATCGATTGGTGCTAAATGCCACGCAATCTGTGACTGCCCGCCATAGCCGAGCGGTAATTTCCTATGCAGACGCGGAACAAATGTAACCCTATCGAGCATCTAAGTTGTCTTTTTTTAACAAATGCAGCCCTATCGAACACTTGAGTTTTTTTTTTTTAACAAATGCAGCCCTATCGAAGACATGAGTTGTCTTTTTTTTAACAAATGCAGCCCTATCAAACACTCGAGCTGTCTTTTTTTTTAACAAATGCAGCCCTATCGAACACTCGAGTTGTCTTTTTTTGATGAAATGCAGCCCTATCGAACGTCTGAGTTGTCTTTATTTTGATCGAACACTTGATTTGTCTGTTTTCAAATACAGGCCTATCGAACACTCGAGTTGTCTTTTTTAACGAATGCAGCCCCATCGAACACTCGAGTTGCCTTCAGTGCTCTCTGAAAGTCGTCTGAACCTTAGAAGTTCTTTGAGAGTCTGATGAATTTCGTCACGGGTGTCAGAAGGAGAAAATCGTTCGGTGTGAAGATTTTTGACCTTTCTGCGTCCACCAGCACAGCGTGCAGTGACGGAGCCCATTTAATATTCCATTTGCTTTGTTTTTGTTAGCTTGTAAAATGCTAACTGGTCTCCGGGAGGATTTTTGCTTCACACACGAGCCTATAGTTCATGGCCTAGATGGTTTAAAAAGGTAAAATCGATATTGCTTAATGCTGGTATTAATTTAGAATTACAGCTATTCTCTAGAGGGGATATAAAATGTTCTTAGAATCTCAGTCTTTATTCGCTTTGACGAATTCTACTCGTTTGATATGCCAGTCGTACTTCTATTAGCTCAACCGTAAATCTGAAGCCACTAGGGAATCATTGAACGGATCATTGGCAGTATCTTGAAGATAATTCCTTTTCAAAATGCCACCGAAAATATTTAACGAAAACTGAGCATCAGAGTGAATACAGTGTACGTCATGTACAAAAGCAGCACTCATGAAGGTTTTCCAGTCCTTGACACAGCATAAATAATGTGGTCTTTTGTCGATTTAACTGACAGAAATTAAGGGATTGGCAGCAGTAGCTTGGATACAATCTGGTTCTATCCGTAGCCATGATAATGCTCTTCATTGAAGACATGCTAATAATCGGAAATTATCCCCGCTATTAGACTGCAGATTGGAAATCACTGAGACGCTTGTTTCTGAAGTGTGTCCAAGAATACGGTTGAAAGTGAAAGAAAAATATTCGCAAGCACTTTCTGCTGTATTTCTCGGGTATCTGGGGTAGATGTGTGAAAATTTTCAAGCTATTTAAGGCATAAAAACAAGAAATTTAGTAGAAATAAGCGTTTCTCGTTATTCGAACGCCGATAAAATAAAAGAAAAAACTCGAAAAGATCGCACAAAATCAATTTAAACAAATACAAATAACTACTAAATTTTAGCAAAGGTGTTCCAACACACACTGGAAACCAGTCTAAATAATCATCAATCATGTGATTATTGCTCTACAAAAACTGTCTGAGTTAATCAACATGCATTTCACATCGCATGTCCACCTCGAATGACAGTCTCTAAATAAAATTTCGCCGACCTGGAACGGAGTCCCTCAGTGCGGTAGGCACTGAAGCTAAATTATTCATAAAATGTCTTCGCTTGCGAGTTAATTTCATACAGCAACAGAAGACCGCGTCGGCTTGCGGAATTATACAGTGAGATCGATCTAGGGCCTGAGCCGAGAAGCGTCGTGCTGTGTTTGTGTGGTGTAAAGCAGAACAAGGTAAACAGGCTTTCACGTAAAATACGATGTTTAAATACTGAGCTGAATTCTTAACTCTGTGAGTCTTGCTCATGGACAACAACCGTTATCTTTTACCGGAATATTGGAGATGGTCATGGCGTAAATGGTCATGTATTCAGAGCAAGGCGCGTGCGCGCGCACCAAGACACACACATTAAGCTTCATGTTCACTGCTATCCACGAGGAACCTGGGTGATGGCTGAGGAAGAGCTGTCGTCTTCTTGAGAGACGTGGAGTTGACTTTCGTCGAGTATCTAGGAGAAATGATCACTAAAAGGCTCTTGTTTAGGAAATACCGGGCGTTTCTTGAGAGATGTGGTATTGGAGGACGGCGAGTATCTAGGATACATGATTACTGAAATGCTCTTGTTGAGGATATACCACGCATTTTTTCGGAAATAGGGAAATGATTTTCGTAGAGTATCTAGGATACGTGTTCGCTGAAATGCTTTTGTTCAGGAAATAACAAGCAAACCAGTAGGCAAGCAAACAAGCAAACAAGAAAACAAGCAAACTAGTAGGCTAACAAACAAGCAAACAAGCAAACCAGTAGGTTAGCAAACAAGCAAACAAGCAAACCAGTAGGCAAGCAAGCAAGCAAACAGGCAAACCAGTAGGCAAACAAGCAGGCAAGTAAACCAACAAGCAAGCAAGACGGCGGGCAAGCGAGCGAACAAACAGACAAACAGACGAGCAAGCAAGTGAACGAGCAAAAAAGTAAACAAGCAAGTGAGTAAGCAAACAAACAAGCACACGAATTAACAAGCGAACAAGAAGCAAGCACATAACGAATTGTAGTGTTTTAAAAGCGCGTAACATTAACAGCAGTAACACAAGTACACGGTGTTGGTTAGTTTTCAAGAATCAGATCTCGCTTAAACTTTCGACGGACCTCGGCGTGCTGTAGCGCTGCGGCCGCTCGCAAGTGTTGCGTGTTATTCGCCTCTTTAATTGCTCCAATAATGCCATTCATGCCTGCAAAAATAAGCTCTTAATAATGGACCTCAGGTGACACTTAATGATACTTGACTCTCCGGGTAAAAGAAAGGAGACGCTGGCAATTTTTGCTGCTCTTTGAAATTTGTTCTTGGCTGTTTTGTGAATTTTGTTCGAGTGTTACTCATTTCAATGGGATGAATGATAAGCATTTCGATGTGGTTGTACTGATTTCTGGTAAAATGAGTGTTGTTGATTTGAGTTGAAATGAGTGTTGTAAATTTTTGTTGAAATGAGTGTTGTTGATTTGAGTTGAAATGAGTGTTGTCGATTTGTGTTGAAATGAGTGTTGTTGATTTGAGTTGAAATGAGTGTTGTCGATTTGTGCTTAAATGAGTGTTGTTGATTTGAGTTGAAATGAGTGTTGTCGATTTGTGTTGAAATGAGTGTTGTAAATTTTTGTTGAAATGAGTGTTGTTTATTTGCGAGGTTTTCCACGAAAATTTCAACCAGGAAAAATGCGATTTTTCTTGAAAAATTTTCGTGCACAAAGTGCACCGTCTCCTGAAAAGGTTGGATAACAATAAATGCTTGAGCTGCACATCGCCTTGCGGTGATTAATGGTTGGCTTATAATTTGTTCTCACATGCTTGTAAAAATGTTGCAACGCATGGACACAAATGCGTAAGAAATGTTGCGACGCATGAACACAAATGCGTAAGAAATGTTGCAACGCATGGACACAAATGCGTAAGAAATGTTGCGATGCATGGACACAAATGCGTAAGAAATGTTGCGATGCATGGACACAAATGCGTAAGAAATGTTGCAACGCATGGACACAAATGCGTAAGAAATGTTGCAACACATGGACACAAATCTAGGAAATGCTGCGACACATACACAAACGCGTAAGAAATACTGTAACATATTGAAAAGCAGCAACATATTTATGAAACGCATGGACACAAACGAATGTATAAAATCTACATTTCCTGGCTATTTTTCAGAAAACACTTTTCAGGTAACGAAAGAACCCGTGGGTGCAAAGAACATTTCTCGACCAGAACAGAAAGTCGTGCAAGGGATAATGGCTGAAATGTCATTGGCATGCGTGACGAGCCTGTTCAACCGATCAGATTCTACAATTTCAACGCTCCTAACGCGTTGGCAGACACAAGGAGGAATAGTCAAGGCCAGCCAGGCAGGTAGACCAAGAATGACTGATCGTTTGATCGATCAAAATATGTTCAAGACGCCTGTCTTCAGGTAGTATGAGACCCACCGCTGAGGTCATTAAATGGGAAATCGATGAGTTTCAGATCTACCGGTGAATATATGTAGCAAGACGAGATTTGTGCAAGACAGAACTGTGCAGATGAAGACTCTTGAAAAAAATACTGGACAATGTCGTTTGATCGATGAAAATACGTTATGAACGACTGTTGCCAGGAAATATAAGATCCAAAATATGTACAGGACTCAAAATGTGGTACTGGTCAGTCGAGAAGTTCAAATCTATCAGTTGATATAGTTAGACGAAGTCTGCGCGTGACAGAACTGTTCAGATGAAGAATCGTGGAAAAACTGCAGGAAAAAACGCGTATTCGTCCACAATGTTTGAAAAGTTATATTTACTGAACGATTATGGAATGGAAAAGGGATGTATGGCGTGACGGATGAACAGAAGTTTGACGAAGCTCGGGCAAAGTTTGTACCCAAGTACTAAACAAATGTTAATCTTACAGAGTGAAGCACGGCCAGTGCAGTGCTGTCGTCAATTACACCCCATTGAATCCCAATTCTTTTGTCAGCAAATTTATCAATACTGCACCCCATTGCATCCCAATACTTTTGTGAACAATTTACCAATACTGCACCCATTGCCCTCCAAATTTGCTGACGTCATCCCGTGTTGTAGGATGTCTCGTTTGTCGATTCGGTATTTGTTATGGAGTTAGTAGCCATAAAATTATCGAAAAAAATATGCATATTTTATACGTAAGAATCCAACAACATTTAAATATTTTCATCGTACTTCAGTAGTAAGTATTTTTGATATACGTTCAGGACAAGTTCTGGCTGAAATTTAAATGTTTATACAATTACACTCGCTAATGTACATGTTGAAACGCCCAGTATCACTTACAGACATGGCGTGATACCATACACAGCATGCAATATTGTACGAAAAATCAGTGAACTTCATCATGTGTAGGAAAGGTGAACATGTGCTATCATGCACAGTGTGCAATATTGTGCAAAATCTGAGAGAGTTTCACCATGTGCAAGAGGCGAGAAAGCTTCACCATGTGCAAGAGGCGAGAAAGCTTCACCATGTGCAAGAGGCGAGAAAGCTTCACCATGTGCAAGAGGCGAGAAAGCTTCACCATGTGCACGAGGCGAGAAAGCTTCACCATGTGCACGAGGCGAGAAAGCTTCACCATGTGCACGAGGCGAGAAAGCTTCACCATGTGTAGAATAGGACCGCCCCATGTGCTGCCATGTACAGACAGGAAGTACTAAAATGCACACGCAGCTGCCGTTACAATGTACTCAGAGGAAGTACTACCAAGTGCTAGCAAATAAAGGAGGAAAAAAAGTCATTAGTAAACAGTCATTCCAGGCAATGGCAACGGGCACAGTACTGTGTAAATCCTGTGAATGTACTCCTAACATTGTTTATTTAACGGGAGAAGAAGCAGTACTGTGTAAATCCAGCGAATGTATTTCTCTAACATCGTTCATCGTTCCCCCAGGGGTTCGGTGAGTCGAACACCTGGGTTCAGCATGGTACAGCTTGTGCACTAATACACTATTTAGTTACATAGATATATTTTTAATTTGAAGAAAAAAGGTCCATTTTATTTTTGCGACTACGAAGGATTCGATGAACGCATATATGGAACTTATGGGGTTCAGTACCTCCAACAACCACTGATTTAACGGTAGAAAATTAATCATCGAGATCCGAGCGTCTATTGAGGTAGACATGCAGTCGATTCTGCAGTTATGACATCATCTTATCCGAACATCATCAGATAAATCGCGCACCAATATATCATTGAGATAACCATAATAAATTAGAGTTCTTTTGTTTCAACCTGTATTTGGAAAGCTGGAAAAACACTCAGTCTTCGTACTGGCTTTATTCGAGTTACGTGACGTCATTTTACTTGAAAATCAATTTATACTGTTAAATATTAGCCCTTGCTAATTTGTATTTATTCGATTTAATATTTATTAATATTTTCAGTCAATTTTTGCTTATTTTTTATTCAATTTATTCAGTTATGAATCAAACATCTTATCAGAAGAAAAACTGTCACTAATTTTCATCTGTTTGAATTGAGATTTGCACAATACTCTCAGAAATAAAGACTAGTTCTGGTTATTATCAGCTGGTCATAACTTGAATCCAGTTTCGTACCAGATGAAAAACCAGCACTAATTTTTATCAATTTGGTTTGAGGTTTGTACAAGACTCATACAGATAAAAATTAATCCCAGTTATTATATCATGCAGTCAAAATTTGAATTTAGCATCGTATCAAATGAAAAGCCTACGCTAACTGTTATCCGTTTGAGTTTAGGTTTGTATGAAACATGCAAATGAAAATTAGTCCCAGCTATTATATCAGTTTGCAATAATTTGAATTTAGCTTTATATCACATGAAAAACATACACTAATTTTTACCAGTTTGAGTAGAGGTTTGCATAGAATGTGGTACAACGTAAGTATTTGGTGCACTCTACAATATTCAGTCATAGATACTAGTAATTCAAAGCCGCCTCTCAATACCGATTGGCCAGATGACAGTAGATCGATCAGTAGAAACGCTACCTGAATGGCCACAATCAGGCTCCATCTATTCATACCAAGGTTAAAGTTGGAAGTACGCTGCCGCACAGCCTACAGAATAAACATGGCTTATTTATTTTGTTTTTGTTTTTTCAGGTTGTAAGATGAACTATCATATGTGTAATGTAGTAACTTATAATGAAGAAACATGACATTTCTTTTTTTCCCGTTTTTTTCATGTTGCAAGATAAATTATCTTATGTATGATGTAGTTACTTACACTTTAAGTCGGACGTATAAGCTGAACTGTACTTAGGTATGATGTCAAAGTTTCTAAAAACTTCCGCGAGCATTTCCGGGGTCGGACGGTGAGGACTGAGTCGGATAAGTTATCATAATATGTATGAATATTAATCAAATTTCATAATATCATAACACACGATATGAACGAGTTTACTTTTCTGGAATTTATTTTTTTAAGTAAAAAATACATTATAGTACCATGTCGTATAGCACAAGCGATGTTAATAATTTTAAGTTATTTAATAGTAAAAACAGAATTTTACGGCTGAAATTTTTGGCAGTCAAGTGAATAGTGTGAAATTCTAAATCATTTCCTTCAACGGAAAAACGAAAAAAAATCAAGAAAAAACGGAAAATAACATGTGAAAAAGAAGATCGAAAATATGATATCGCTCCAAACACGAAATTTTCCAGGTTAGTGCTTGGATGTACATGAATATCTTATTAAACTTCAAAGCCCCCACCAGCTAATCCTAACAAACGAAGCATAATTCTTTATTCTGTAAAATTTTGTCTAGAATAAATTTCTTCCACAAACAATTAAGTTCGTGACTTCGTAACTTTGAACGGAAGTAGCTCATTAAAGTAAGCTTTCACAATACAGCAGTAAAATTTTAATTTGGATTTCCTGTCGAAATTTTGTTAGATTCTCCCACGTTAGATGTTGGATTCCCTCTCGTATGCGGAGCTCAAAAGTCTGCTTGTAGGAAGCCGGCCTATTAACTGAAACTCTGATATTAGATATCAAAAATAATATAAAACTAGTACGAGCCCGTTCAGCAGATGCATGAAAAATATTTTTCAAAACTTTTATGAATTAAATATCAGTTAAATTTGCACAATGATTTAAAGTTAAGAATAACCTAAGAATAATTTTATGCCCACCTTCAAACATCACTTAGTTGCTTGAAAACTTGATCAGTGCACATGGTAATCTAAAGCGTATCTGTAATATCATAGTAATTTTAAATAATTGATTAGCTTTCTAATTAGCATTAATGATTTCAGAAGAAGTTTACTTTACAGTACGAGTGTCGACAACTTCCTAATGAGAGCGGAGGGAGAATAGAAACTTTTTATAATGACAAACGAAAGTATAATGTTGAGATGTTGATTTAGACCAACCTAAAAAGTTATGTGTTGCCGGTATAGCGACGTAGAAATTGATTGCTCATCTATAAAATATTCACCGATGAGTAACGAGTCATAAATTCGTAAATTTTGTCAAATAAAGGCTTACTACATATTGCAAAAATTATTATTACACAATTATTACTTATTACTACTTACTTATTTTGTTACAAAGTAATAACCTCAGCAAGGCTAGCCCACACTTTAATGCTAGGGCTGTGCCTCTACAAGCCCAGAGAACTGCAAGGTTTATGTATTATTAAAAACCGCTTCCGAGAACTCTATTCTGTGACATTTGCTTTGCTTCCTCATTTTATGAGCTTCAAGTCACTCACTAGCAGTCACTGGCACACCGCACTTGTCGATAGAAAAACCTTGACAAAATCTATCGTCTTTTTTATTCGCTCGCAAATATTCTCATAATTTCAACCCTTTGGTGAGAAACCTGAATTTTGGTCGGACGAGGAAGCGATTCTCAATCTTTCTCATCAATTTTTCTTTCAGGAAAGAAGCCTGGAATTAGATCGTCCTTTTGGGGGCTGTGAGCTTTTTTCTTATCAATTTCACTTCCACGGACGAATTTCTGCGATGGACCGTCTGGGTTAGCTTCTCTCGACCTTTTTCCGCGACACACTTCCTGTCATTTTCAAGAGCATTCGAGTATTCAATCGCGATGTGCGGCACTGCGCTGTCCAACCTTCTTCCCTAGTCATTGCAAGCCTGTTTATGCATTGGGATTGGGGCACGTGTTCCGAATGCTATTTAACTTTCAAACTGATTTACATTGATCAGAGCGCTAAATGCACATCGCAGCCCTCGACCAATAGTCTCTGTTATCTTTTACTCTCTTTGACTGAATACCTGAAAATTTGAGCGGCATTTCAACGTTCGCTTGAATTATCGAACGACCAGGTTATAATTTTGACTGCTCTGAGATTCGTGTTTGAGAAAGGCCCGCTAGAAAGAACTAAAAGCCATTATACTTGATACAAGCCCATGTATTTTAGGAGAATTTGAATTTGTTTTTCTTCGATAGGTTGTAATAGAAGCGTCGTAACTTATATATGGCCTACTGTGCTACCATTACTGGCTGCAAGATATCAAATTCAATCTAGTATCTCACTTGGAACGCTGTATAGTGTACCGTACACGCGCGTGGTAGATTAATCATCCACATCTTTCATTCAAATTGATATACACGTGTTTCAAAACATTTACAGTGCTCGAGTTGAGAAATTCAACAGTCTTAGTGGTGGAAGAAGAGGAGCATTCTATTGAATGTAAAGAAAGCAAAAACGAATCATGCGTTGAATTATCATTTTATTTTCAGTCTGACCAGTAATCGTTTTGACGCCCCATCGGCATATCTATAAACAACAATTATTCTCACACGGAATGTGTGAATAATAAACGAGCCATGAAACTATAAATTCTGTTAATTGCTTGTATCAAAAATAAATGTTGATTGGGAATAATTTTCTACCCCTTCAGGTACAACGAATATATATTTAAGCAGGATCCAGTGGTTACAATTTGTGTCTATAGATACGATTACCATCGATGATACTTTTGCGCATCCTTATCAATAAGTAGAATTGTGATTAAGTTGTACATGTTCGAATTAAGATGACGAAGAGCTCGGTAGTGTTTTCATTAAATTTTAATCATATGAAATAACCTGCGCTGACGAACCATTTGAGACAGTGTTTTTACAAAAATTTTCAATAATTTCATTTTTTCAGTTTGACTGTGATTTGTGTTTATTTTCAGACCAATAAAGGGTAATGTCGAGTGGATAACCAAGCAGTTTTGACAGTTTAATTTTGTTTGTTTTTGTCATTGCATAAAAGTGCGCCGTCTTTTGAAACAAAATAGAATAGCATAAAACAGAGCAGAGCAGAGAAAGCTCGTATCCAGTAATTCAAGTTATCAGTTGCCGTATGCAGCTGTGCAGTTATAAGTTGCAGCTGTGCAGTTATCAGTTGCATCTGTGCAGTTATCAGTTTCAGCTGTGCAGTTATCAGTTCCAGCTGTGCAGTTATCAGTTGCAGCTGTGCAGTTATCAGTTGCAGCTGTGCAGTTATCAGTTGCAGTTGTGCAGTTATCAGTTGCAGCTGTGCAGATATCAGTTGTCTCCCTGCAGCTGTGCAGTTATGAGCTGTCTGTATGCAGCTGTGCAGTTATCAGTTGTCCGTGTAGTTATCAGCTGTCCGTGCAGTTATCAGCTGTCCGTGCAGTTATCAGCTGTCCGTGCAGTGATCAGCTGTCCGTGCAGTTATCAGTTGTCTGTGCAGTTATCTGCTGTCCGTGCAGTTATCAGCTGTCCGTGCAGTTATCAGGGCCGGAGGCCGACAAAGCCACGCTCTAAGAGGCTTATACGATGCAAATTCAGCCAGAGCTCAAAGAGCAGGGATGTGTCGCTCAAGTGCGCAGAAAGTGGGTAAATGAGCGCGAAATTGCTCAGTTGAAGGCGAGGCAAATGAACAGGAAACTTTGCTAAGTGCTCCGATTCTACAAGCAAGACCGTTTAAAAGTTCGTCCCGAGCCTGGATCAGGCTGTGCCCTCACGCTGCGCTGAGTGCGGACTGCGTGAGCCGCGTATTTGTCAGCTTTGGGAGGTGCTGGTGTAGGTCGACCCTACCGTCCAATGCGTGTTCTGTGCTCGAGTTCGTTCTAGGGGTATATCGTCGTTTTAATAAACGGTTTTTCTTCCTTTCTGGTTCTGGGCTGTTCGGTTTTAGGGTAGGTTGCTACGTTTTTGTTCCAGGCTGTTCGTTCTTAGGGTAAATCGTTGTATTTTGGCTTCAAGTTCTGGTTCCCGGCTGTTCGTTCTTAGGGTAGGTTGTTGTGTTTTGGCCTCAGGGCGTTTGTTCTTAGAATAAATTACTGTGTTTTCGTGTCATGTCGTTTTTTTCATAAGGTTAATTGTTTTGTTCTTGTTTCAGGCCGTTCGTTGTTAGGGTAGATTGTTGTGTTTTGTTTTAGGTAGGTTGTTCTGAGGGTTAACTGTTGTGTTTTGGTTCAAGGTCGTTCGTTCTTACGGTAAATTGTTGTTGTTTTTGATTCCGGTCGCATTTGCTTGCGGATACTTGTTTCATTCGTGTTTCAGGTCGTTTGTCATTAGAGCAAATCAAGTCGTTTGTTCCTAGGGTATATCGTCGTTTTCTTGTTCCAGGTCGTTCGCTTTTAGGGTTAATTGTTGTGCTTTTGATTCAGGTCGTTGGTTCTTAAGGTTAATAAGTGTTTTGTTCTTCTTGTTCCAGGTCGTCTGTTCTTAGGGTAAATGAGGCTGTTTTTTGAAAAGGTTAATTGTGTTCTTGTTTCGGGTCATTTATTCTTATTAAAGCAAATCATGTCATTTATTCTTAGGATAAATAGTAGTGGTCTCTCAGGTCGTTCTTTTTTAGGGTTAATTATTGTTTCTCGCTCCAAGGCGTTTGTCCTTAGGGCAAATCAGGTCGTTTGTCTTTAGGGTAAATTGTTGTGTTCTTGTTTCTGGTCGTTTTCTTTCAGGGTAAATTGTTGTGCTCTTGATTCAGATCGTTCTTAATTGTGGCAAAGCACTGAGTTCTTGTTTCAACTCTCATGTTTTCGCAGTAAATTGTGGTTTATTTTGAGTTCACGAATTGTGTGTCCCCACAGTAAATTGCCGCATGCTTTCGGTTCTACAGACGTTTGTTTTTTGTATAAATTACTGTGTTCTTGTGTATCTTGTTACGTGGTTTATACGCGATACAAATTGCCGAGTTCCCGTGTGTTTTTTCAGCCTTGTTTGATCTCCATGCTTGGTTTTCTGGGGCACTTTTCTGGTCGGTTCATTCTCACAACAAATTCTCAGCGTTCCAATTCCCATTCCCTGTCTTGATTGCTGTCCGTTCCAGGTCGTCCTGTTAACGTCTGTAGTTTCTTTCCACTGTAGGTTGTGCGACTACCACCACACGTTTTATAGACTTGATTGTTTTTGCTCCATTAGAATTCAGACGTTGATTTTACGTATCCCTTGAAACAACGTGGAGCCTTTTTCTCAATTCAAAATCATTTATTGGGAACGTGAATTGTCACTGATCCTGTACTGAAGTTTGTACTGAACGAGATGAATTGTATTGTACTGATCAAAGCGTTGTAGTTCATTGAATGTTGGCTTCATTATCACGTGATTTTATTCCTTAATCGACATGAAAAATAATTCGTCCCGAGGTTACATCTCTTCGAAGAAAAAACTAGGCAACCACATCATTTAACGACGATCATGTCCACAAGTGGTCGGTCGACCGTCAAACTTGGTCCCAGTCTGTTTTTATTCTCATTTTTACATCAAGCTTCCGTCACGAACATCATTCTTAAATTTTTACAACATGTTTCTCGCATCTAAGCAGTACACACAGACAGACACAAGCTCGCTTGCCTACACGTGGGCTCGAGCGATGACCAAATGATATCCAGAAATTCAGACCGCACGCGTGTCATCCGAGCGTCGAAACAAGATTTCTGCCCTTCATTCTGACGTAAAATTTAAAGCTGCGTTACGAGCACGAACAATAGGAATGGATTACAACATTCTTGCGCAGCGCAACCCGTCAGTCAGCGGTGGAGCAGAACGTGTAACAGTGTTACGGCCGGAAGGCTTGCTGATGACGTACGGTACGATGGAAGAAGTTGGAAGTAGGGTCAAACCATTAATTTTTTGTCGGTCGTGTGGCCTTGCTGACGTCACGAAAACTAACCAATGACAATGCTCATATTGCATCTGCTGGCACTGCTAACCCCAAATCTGGCACCACCATTGGCCTAACGACACGGCGCAGTGATGATGTCATCAAGTTTGTTGGAACTAAAGTCTTTCTATTGGCTAGCTAAACATGAGAAGGTGTATTTTCCCCATTGAAATGACTCTGCCTTGTTTCCTCTACCGTAAGTTGCACCCAACAGCGAACCGTACGTCTCGGTAGAGGAAATAAAGTAGAGTCATTTCAATGGGGAAAATACACCTTCTCTTGTTTGGCTAGCCAATAGAAAGGCTTAAGTTCAAACACACCTCATGAAATCACCATTGCGCCATGTCGTCTAGGCCAATAGTGGGGCCAGATTTGAGGCCTTCTATATCTATATAGCACATCGCGTTATGCTCATTGCTCGATCGGTGACTTGGAGGTTAGTGACTTGAATGTGTGCACAGAATGACGTGACTTGAACGTAAGTAACTTGCAACTCGGATGGTTATGACTCTAATTGTAGCGCGTGATAACTTCTAGCGCCATGACTAGAAAGTTAGTAACTAGCAACTTTGATGGTTGGGACCCGAACGGGCACACCAGATAACTATTAAACGTTATGACTCGGACGTAAGTACGTATCAACTTTGATCGTTATTCGAACGAGCACACCCGATGTTTTTGAACGTTATGACTTTAACGTAGGAACCTAGAAACTTTGACGGCTATGACTCGATTGGTAGCACCCAGAGACTTTGGTCGTTACGTCTTGAACGAGCGCATGGAAAACTTTGATCGTTTTGACAGGAATGGGCCATCCTGTTACTCTGAGGGTTTTAGTCAGTACACGAACCCCCGCAAACAGAGAGTTATAACCCAAACAGGCGCCTCATCCTGTTACTTTGAATGTTTTAATCAGTACACATGCCCCCGGAAACAGAGAGTTATAACCCAAACAGACACCTCATCTTGTTACTTCGAAGGTTTTAGTCAGTACACGAACCCTCGGAAACATAGAGTTATAACCCAAACAGGCGCCTCATCCTGTTACTTTGAATGTTTTAATCAGTCCACAAGCCCCCGGAAACAGAGAGTTATAACCCAAACAGGTGCATCATCCTGTTACTTTGAATGTTTTAATCAGTACACAAGCCCCCTGAAACAGAGAGTTATAACCGAAAAAGGCGCCTCATCCTGTTACTTCGAAGGTTTTAGTCAGTACACGAACCCTCGGAAACAGAGAGTTATAACCGAAAAAAGGCGCCTCATCTTGTTACTTTGAAGGTTTGAATCATAACAGGAGCCTCGGATACCGTGAGTTATGAGTATAAAATAAGTACGTTCCCCAATCTCGAGTTGAGAGCACAACTCAAACAGCCACACCTGGCCACTTCCAGTGTTGTGATTGGAATTAGCGTACCCAAAAAGTTTGACGGATGAAATATTGAAGGATCCAATGGTGTTTTGACTTGCGATGTAAAATAATTATACTATATTTAGGCATTTATTACAACCTATTCTTGACGTACGTTGCAAACAAATACGTTTGTACGTGGTCCTATGATTGGCAATGTAAAATAATTATACTTGAATTTAGGGATTTATAACAACCTATTCATTATGCGGGGCAATCAAATACGTTTTTTTGTAAAATTATTAATTAATTTCTGAAAATATATGTGTAATAAAAATAATATTTAAATAAATATGCTATGCATCATAATATTTTATCATAAAGGAATTTTTGCAGCATTTTAAATTTACGAGCAAAAGCAACAAGCCGCTGGCAAAAGTTGTGTGACACGTATGTGTGTGAGTCTAATATATATATGCGCTATATAGCCTATTACCGTTTACTGGTGATTTATACATTGATTTATCGTCTACTCGTCAGCTTATTCAGCAAACTTACACTCCAGATTGTGAAACTTTGCAAGTACAAAAATATGTATTACAAATGACACGAAAAATCTGGTCTTCATAACGTCTGGTAAAATGAGGAAAAATAGTTCTTTTTAAAAAAAGTTATTGCATAAATTGGAGCGGAACCAATTAGATTTTAAAAACTTCAAAACGTAGAGGTAACGCAAAAAAGTAGAAATTCATCACATCATCGGTTGAATAAATAATTGAGAGAAAAAATGAAATACCCATTCTCTTCAATATCTTTCTCTAGGCATTTATTAATCTTTATTCAAAAAAGCAACTTATTTCCTCAAGTTTTCTGATAAATATAGAGAGAATACAAGATTAGGAGCGTAAAACTGTTATTCGAGGCACACAGTATTTGGCTGCACATATAATTTTTTTATTTCCTTAAAAATTTAGACAAGTCTAAAAGCCTGATCGATTTGATGGTGCTGTATTGATCATACTTAGCATTTTACAGAACTAATGATGGAGATGGTTTCCGAAACGTTTTCAATTTCTTGTTTTTGAATAAAACGCCAAATTTTTTCCGCATTTTCTACGCTACTAAATTTTTAGTGAATCCGCAATTTCAGTACAGTTGACAATACTATTTGGGCTCGGGTTCTTCAAGGTCCATCACCGTCTTTCGTTTTTTGTTTTTGAATAAAATGACTAATTTTATCAGCATTTTCTTCGCTGCTAAATTTTTAGTAAATCTGCAATTTAAGCAACGCTAACGTCTGCTGAGACAATTCTACATGGGCTGGGATCCCTCAAGGTCCAGCACCGCCACCAAGGAGCATGTCATTTCCCACACATGGACATTTAAATGCCGCAAGAATCGGTCGAAATCTACCTGAACAAACCAAGGACTGCCAAAAAAACGTACGCCCTCCCCAGGGGGCGTTCCTCGGAGACCGTTTGAGGTTTTTGTGTCTCCAGCAAGAAAAAGTGAAAAATGTGCAGTGCGTCGGAAGGTCGAAAGCCACCGCAAGAGAAGCCTTGGCTGCCAGCGCTGCCTGGTATGCTTTAGCACAGGGCTTCTCAACTTTTCTATTGTCGTGTACCCCCTTAGCATAATTGTGTATCTTCATGTATTCCCAGCACAGTTACAGGTTTGAGAAACTATAAAAATACACTTAATGATTAATAATTGTATATACTTATCCGGGTTATGTAAATATTTCTTGTACATTTTAATAAATGAAGTATGTTAAATGTACCCCTAGGAGTACATGTACCCCCGGTTGAGAAGCCCTGCCTTACAACAGTGGTTCTTAACTTCTTTTTGACAGTGACACCAAATCTCCCCGAAATACATTAACTGCCGCCACTCAAGCCTCTATAACAATAAAAAATTCTCATTGATAATATAATAATATTTTTGAAAACAGGTTACTATAGGTTTGCACGACAGAAACAAAAATGATTGCTATCGTGTTCATCAATATGAGCTGCACATTAGAACAACAGTGACGTCCTGTGTCGCGACCACGGTAGAATAAACAAGGTAGGTTCAAACCAGTCTTTTTTTGTTGACGGTTTGGTTTTGCTGACGTCACGGTATCAAACCAATAGCAGAGCTCATATTGCATCCGGTAGCACTGCTACCCCCAAATCTGGCTCGACTATTGGCCTAACGGCATAGCGTTTTGGTGACGTCATGAAGTTTGTTTGAAATAAAGCCTTTCTATTGGCTAGCCGAACATGAAAAGGTGTATTTTCTTCCATAGAAATGACCCTACCTTGTTTCCTCTACCGTGGTCGTGACCCAGGGGTTAAGAACCATTGCTATAGAAGTTAGGCTCGGCACACATGGAGTGAGAGATTCTGTTTTAGCATGAGGAAAAAATCTAGAACTGTACCCTGGGCCCATAGTCGAAAAGAAAAAGGATGTAAAGTTGGTGAAGATTCGGTCTACATTGAAAGTTAGGCGATAAAAGTTTACGGTCTGAGGTCATGCTTCGATGGAGTCCTTGGAGTTCATCATGACATGCCTCCGGTTCGCTATATTTTGAATTTGAATGCGCAACGCCGCTGGAAATGTTGGCAGTCGAAAAATGTTCGAGTCAAACTTATGAATGTTTTATGATTAAAAATTATTCGAGTTATATTTGAGCATGTACTGTTGAATCTATTACTTTTAACTAAAATGACATTCCTATATATAATTATTGTCATGTTATAATAAGCACACATATAAATGCAGTTAGAGTAAAAAAAATATTCGCGACAAGTTTATGCATGTGCTAAGAAACCTATTACTTTTTACTGATATAACATTCATGTAAAACAATTTTCTTCATATATTAAGCACACCTAGAAACGCAGTTAGAGTAAAAAATATTTCATTTACTGTAAAACCTATTACTCATTACTGACAAAATTTTCATATCTACAATTTCACATATTAAATCACATTTCGCACTCATACATATGCAATCTCAAGAACGTACGTTCACACAGTATAAGGGATTCTCGCTCCCTTTCCTACCTGCTACAATTCTCCCCCGGCAGCTTACTAAGTGAGGAAATCAGCGGTCTATAAAAAAAATTGAGGATGCAGTGATAAAGATCTAGCAATCAACCAAAAAATTTGGACTGAAAAACAGAGTTTGTAACTTCTTGACCGCGATCGACTTTCGGCTATCATGATTATCAATATGAATATAAATTAATGATGCTGGCACACTGTTCGAGCATTTTGGTGCGCGTTACACTAAGAGAGCGTGTAGATTAGGATTTCGAGAATTTATGTTTCAAAACCCTTTTAATTTCCAAGCACCGTTGTACGAAATTAATACCTATAATTCAAGCCTGTGAACGTATTATTGAGGTAATGAAGGCTCAGGTAACGGGTTCACCTAAAGATTATTTATGTACAAAATTTTTTTAAACAAAAATGAAAACTTTCAATTCTAATTTCGGCACCGGTTTTGGAACGTTTTACTTTGTCGTAGGTGTAGAGGCGGCAGCGAAAATTCCTCAGTCAACTAGAATGCCCAATGCAATGTTTTTCTGAAAAAAATCGAGTCAAAGTTTCTAACGCTACCGGTTTTACACATACGGCAAGCCAAAATGTACGAAAATTCCGCCCCCGTTCATCAACAAAGTACCTCCAGTCCTTACAACACAAAAGGCAAAGTCCTGACAACACAAAATGAACGCGAGATCCATCCTTGAGTCAGTCTACAGTTGCGTTAATCCAGCTTTGTTGCGCGGCTGGTGAGCATCTATCGACTACCTGGTATGAGACAGTTGGTAGATTTCTGGTCTTGAAGTACAAATTAAGTGTTTATCGTTAATTAAATGTGTGAAAATAAGTTATATTTATTAGCAACCTAATCTAACCTCACGCGATAGTACTAGCTATAGAAGTATATTGAAGTTAAGAATGCACGTGGCAATATAGGAATATATAAAAGTGTCAACGGAGGAAAAGGTTTAATTGACCTCATAGATTTCTTTTCCTGGTGAAGCCTTCTTTAAACTAAAAAATACATGTCCCGTAGAAAATAGGAAGATATAAAATTGTAAATCGTAAACGTAAAAAGAAGCTTACATGAGATGCCTTAGAAATCACTGCAATTAGTCGGGCCCACAAGTAGTTACTTACATCTCACTCTGTATATTGTAATGGTTCTACATATGATGTATTTATAGAATGAAATATTAAGATGTATTGAATTGTAAACGTAAAGTAAGGCTTCTATAGGATGTTCTACGACTCTCATTTCTTGAGAAAATGAATGATTTTTTCTGACTATCAAGTGCCCACCATATACAGTATAAGGGTAAGCGTAAGGGTTAAGCGATTACGGCAAAATGTTCAAAAATTCATATTAGTGAGGCAAGAAATTTAACATTGCGACCATCAGTTCAAAAATATGAACTAGAACCTGACATTTCTAACTCACAAAATACATTCAAGAGCTAAACCAAAATAATATAATTTTCTCAAAAGGTACGACCAAGAAACAAAAGAGTTTCTTTGCAACCTTCCGTGCTTCCTTTTGTATTTTAGTTTTTTCGGGCCATTTTATCTCTTTCATTACACCCTTTAATATTCTGTACCCTTTCTTCGTTTCATCTTCCAAGTCTCTTATTATTGTCTGTTACGCTTCTTTTTGCGTTCATTTAAGCGCCCTATTTCAGGTATACGGTTCTGTTATCGTCATGTATCAGTTCGCATGCTCCAAGCGACTCATTATGCTTTCCTTTGAGCCACTCTGTTGAGTTCATTAAGTTTAATGCATGAAAAAGCCGCGGCACTGACCCAACGCATCGTCTGCTTCAACATTTTGACAGGATAAGAAGTTCAGTTCAGAAAAGATCTGGGATACAGAGAATAAATAAAGAGACTATTATTGAATGTTGCCTACGAAAAATATCGGAAAACATATGATAAATAAACTATTGAATGTAACTTAAGGAAGTTGTAAAGTTTGGAAAAGTTTTACTTTTTAAGTTCATCTTGCCCAACAAGAAATTAAGCAGTTGAATTCAGTAATTTATGACAAAAATAGGATAAAGAGTAAGAAAATTAACAGGATAATTAACACTGTAAGAAAATTAACAGGATAATTAACACTGTAAAAAAATTAACAGTATTGGATAATTTAAGCCTTTTCGAACTGTTCTTGCCTAACAGGATGTTAAATAGTTTAATTTACTCACCAACGGAACACACAAAAGATAAGGAAACTATTCAATGTAACAAACGAAAATTGTTATGGTATGAAAAGTTATATTTTCAAATTATTTTTTTTTTGCTTAAGCTTAGCTTTACTGGGGGTACAAAGTGTGCTCGACAGTACGACTTCTTTTATTCGATGCATAAAAATTATTAAATTCAAATTAAGAAAAATTATTGAAACGCACCGCGCTGTGCTAAAATTATAACAAAACGAAGGCAAAATGTAATTTTGGTGGCAATTTCTGAGAGGGAGTCTGACCTTCATGTGGTCGTCTCTAGCGCTTGGAAATGAGCGTTTGTTTTTTGTGGGGCCTTTTGTCCACAAGATCCTATTGTGTTTAACAAATGTCCTCAAGAAAACGGTTTGCAGATGGCAAATTTCATTTTTATATTCTGCGTAGACTTTAAAGAAATGCTGGTAAAAAATGCAGGATCTTAGATTGGCAGTACATGTGCGAGCCGCTCTTTACTCCACTCACTCTACAACTCACTCTACTCACTCCATCCCACCTTCTCACTACGCTCTAAAACTCGCTCTACTCTAAAACTCACGCCGCTCTAAAACTCACTCAACTCTAAAACTCACTCAACTCTAAAACTCACTCAACTCTAAAACCCACTCCACTCTAAAACTCACTCAACTCTAAAACTCACTTCACTCTAAAACTCACTCCACTCTAAAACTCACTCCACTCTAAAACTCACTCCACTCTAAAACTCACTCCACTCTAAAACTCACGCCGCTCTAAAACTCACTCAACTCTAAAACTCACTCAACTCTAAAACTCACTCAACTCTAAAACTCACTCAACTCTAAAACTCACTCCACTCTAAAACTCACTCCACTCTAAAACTCACTCCACTCTAAAACTCACTCCACTCTAAAACTCACTCCACTCTAAAACTCACTCCCCTCTAGAACTCTCTCCACCCTAAAACTCTCTCCACTCTAAAACTCACTCCACTCTAAAATTCACTCCACTCTAAAACTCACTCCACTCTAAAACTCACTCCACTCTAAAACTCACTCCACTCAACTCCCCTAACTCACTATCTCTAAAACTCACTTCACTCTCTCCGCTCCTCTCTAAAACATGTTCCACTCATTCAACTCCACCTGCTCAGTCCACTCTTAAACACCGTTTACAGGATTATCGACATTGGGGTATGAGACAACATTTTACGATACAAACATTGATATCAAATGACTTGTGTAATGTTGACGAGGATATTCAACAAGTACTCATGACAAAAATAAAATTATTCCAACTAACATAGTTTTAATTTCTTTGTCAAATTTTTGACCAGTGTTAGAGCACCAGCCAAGACATTGCAATAGTGAAAAGCTGTCGCATATAAAATGTGGAATTCATTTCATTTTGCGCTTAAGTGCCTTGCAGCTAACGTTGAAACATGATTGTATTTTCGAGCGTTGGAAATTACTGCTTGAATTAGACTGATGGAGGATCGCTGGCTGGTATCACAAATTAGTTGTCCCTGATTGATTTGAGTTTGATTATTGGAAAGTTCATGGTCTGTTAAAGTTCATGGTGTAGAAAAATGGTTAATTCTTGGAGCCTATGTCGTTTAAAATTGCAAGATGGCAATCGCTGGTCGGGAGATCATGGTTGGAAATTGCAAAAATGGCTACCACTTCTTGAGAACACAGGGTTGGAAATTGTGTGTAAAAAATCGCTAATTGGTTAATAAATTCTTTGATAAATTCTTTGATTAAAATTACTAGTTGATAATTGTTAGCGAGAAAATGAAGATTCGAAATTGATGGCTGAATCGCGATTTGACAATTGTTGGAACAAAAATTAGTTAATGATGCTACTGGACTATATTTTCAGTTTAAAAATGTTACTATTTAAGAACTCATTTGTTTGTTAACATTTATCATATACCAACGTATCATTTATTAATAAGTTCAGAAAAATAATCAATAAAAAGCATAAATAAAAATTAGGCTATTCTTCGAAATTGTTTTTCATCTCAAAAAAGTCTGTAGATACATTTACTTTGGAGCTCTGAATGTTTAGTATATCAAGATAATTTTGAAAACACCGGTATCAATTATACCTGGAATTTTATGTTCATTTAATGGGCAAAAAAGTATGCTCACATAAGAATTAACAACAACTAAAAACTCTTGTTGTCAATTTAACCTGTGCGCGCAGTTATGATTATCATTAATCTTTTTCTCATCACAAAGAAGCATTCTGTAACTCCTTTTCAGCTCAAAACATACGGTCTATTGATCCAACGCTGTACGAACTGAAAACTTAAAGTTAACAACCCTCGAACTGAAAGAAACCAAAGTATAAGAACTATTTCTGACTGTCGTTTGAATGTAATTCGCAAACCAGAGGATATCGAAGCAAAAACTCCAACACAATTCGAAGCCTAAGACTTCTGGGCCAAAGTGTGTCAAAAACCAGCATAAAATAGTCGTAAATCACCGAAACGAACGCAATTAATGAGACTCAAGTGGTCAATTGTCTCAATTTGGACACGGTGAGGTGTCTTCTATTGGACGATCCTCATAAAAACCTTCCGATGTAACGACGGATAAAATTTTCGTGAGAAATGAAGAAAGAAAAGATTTTCCTCTGAAGGAAATTTCCAAGCCGAATGATGGTAACTTTAAACTCATCTATTACCCGGAACGATAGATGGTGTCAGCAATTGGCTCTTTAATACCAGTTGGCTTAGTTGTTCCAGCTGGCATGAAAGTACCAGTTGACTTGGTAGCATCAACTCGCTTGGTAGTACCTATTGGTTTCGCATCACCAGCAGGCTTGGTTATTCCAGGATCCTTGCAATAACCAGCTGCCTTGGTAGAACCAGATGACTTGGTAATACTAGCTGGCTTGATGGTCCCGGCTGGCATTATAGTACAGGGAGCTCAGATGTACCAGCTGCTTGGATGAACTCGGTGCCGTACTGGGAACTAACTCGGTACAAAACTCGGTGCAGTACTGGGAACTAACTCGATACAAAACTCGGTTCAGTACTGGGAACTAACTCGGTACAAAACTCGGTGCAGTACTGGGAACTAACTCGGTACAAAACTCGGTGCAGTACTGGGAACTAACTCGGCACAAAACTCGGTGCAGTACTGGGAACTAACTCGGTACAAAACTCGGTGCAGTACTGGGAACTAACTCGGTACAAAATTCGGTGCAGTACTGGGAACTAACTCGGCACAAAACTCGGTGCAGTACTGGGAACTAACTCGGTACAAAACTCGGTGCAGTACTGGGAACTAACTCGGTACAAAACTCGGTGCAGTACTGGGAAATAACTCGGCACAAAACTCGGTGCAGTACTGGGAACTAACTCGGTACAAAACTCGGTGCAGTACTGGGAACTAACTCGGTACAAAACTCGGTACAGTACTGGGAACTAACTCGGTACAAAACTCGGTGCAGTACTGGGAACTAACTCGGCACAAAACTCGGTGCAGTACTGGGAACTAACTCGGTACAAAACTCGGTGCAGTACTGGGAACTAACTCGGTACAAAACTCGGTGCAGTACTGGGAACTAACTCGGCACAAAACTCGGTGCCGTACTGGTAACTAACTCGGCACAAAACTCGGTGCAGTACTGGGAACTAACTCGGTACAAAACTCGGTGCAGTACTGGGAACTAACTCGGCACAAAACTCGGTGCAGTACTGGGAACTAACTCGGTACAAAACTCGGTGCAGTACTGGGAACTAACTCGGTACAAAACTCGGTGCAGTACTGGGAACTAACTCGGTACAAAACTCGGTGCAGTACTGGGAACTAACTCGGCACAAAACTCGGTGCAGTACTGGGAACTAACTCGGTACAAAACTCGGTGCAGTACTGGGAACTAACTCGGTACAAAACTCGGTGCAGTACTGGGAACTAACTCGGCACAAAACTCGGTGCAGTACTGGGAACTAACTCGGTACAAAACTCGGTGCAGTACTGGGAACTAACTCGGCACAAAACTCGGTGCAGTACTGGGAACTAACTCGGTACAAAACTCGGTGCAGTACTGGGAACTAACTCGGCACAAAACTCGGTGCAGTACTGGGAACTAACTCGGCACAAAACTCGGTGCCGTACTGGGAACTAACTCGGCACAAAACTCGGTGCAGTACTGGGAACTAACTCGGTACAAAACTCGGTGCAGTACTGGGAACTAACTCGGTACAAAACTCGGTGCAGTACTGGGAACTAACTCGGCACAAAACTCGGTGCAGTACTGGGAACTAACTCGGCACAAAACTCGGTGCCGTACTGGGAACTAACTCGGTACAAAACTCGGTGCAGTACTGGGAACTAACTCGGTACAAAACTCGGTGCAGTACTGGGAACTAACTCGGCACAAAACTCGGTGCAGTACTGGGAACTAACTCGGTACAAAACTCGGTGCAGTACTGGGAACTAACTCGGTACAAAACTCGGTGCAGTACTGGGAACTAACTCGGTACAAAACTCGGTGCAGTACTGGGAACTAACTCGGCACAAAACTCGGTGCAGTACTGGGAACTAACTCGGCACAAAACTCGGTGCAGTACTGGGAACTAACTCGGCACAAAACTCGGTGCAGTGCTGGAACAAACTCGGTTCGAAACTGGCTTACCGGAAATACTGTTTGCCTTTTTCATAGCCCCATAGAAGGTATTCTCTTCTAACACACATTTCGTACGCAAGGACTAAGAGCTACGTTTTCTAACATTTCTGAATCCTTACCTTTAGAATTGCGTGTACTGTATTGCTAGTGTATGATCGATAATACTGAGTACGTGAGCATAAGTTATTGAGATGATATACTTCTCAGACTTCGATAACTGGAGACAAATTTTCATTGTTTGTCGTAGTTGTGTGGAAATTTACCAACTACAACTTTTTTTGGATTATCTGAGCATATGAGCCGCACAGTCTATTGAAATGCTCTCTAAGTACTATCAGAGGTCCTTGTCATTTATACGGTAATCAAAACGTTCATAGTCAAATTAATGTTCATAATCTAATTAAAGTCCATGGCCGTATGAAAGTTTATAATCTAAAACGGCCCTTAATTTTGGGAGTCTAAGTGTGATGCACAATAGTCAAAGAATTTACGCCGTAATAAACGTCGGCTCCCAGGCAATGCGCGCTGTAGGGACCTGCCAGTAACATTCGCATCATTGATTTACTCATCAGCCATTAACCTAGTCTGCATTTATTGCCAGAGTGTCGTCAAATACTTTGTGTTTGCAAGCGAGCTTCAAGAGGTCTCGCAGTGATCCACGAGAATCACCGTAATCTCTTCTTAAGGTTTTTAATGACTCGGTAGCACTACCGGGTGTGAATTTATAATAATTTCTGAGGCTGAACCCTGATTTATTTGAGTAATTTGAGTTAGTAACACTATCAAGTGTGAAGTTATAATCATTTTAGGGTTTAACCTCAATTTATTTAAGTACGAGTGGTATTCGGTGCACTGCACGGGTTGTTTTGTTATTTCACCATATCTTGAATTGCTCAAACTAATTGTGAAGATTGACATCACCTAAACAAAATTAATACCGCATTCTTTTCCATATTGCATACGACCAATTCTATCTAAAACTCTACTTCTGAATATCTGAAACTCTAAAACTCTACTTCTGAATCTACTCTACTGAATCTACTCTACTCTACTTCTCTAAAACTATACTTCTGAATATCTGAATATCTTCTGAATATCTGAATATCTTCTGAATATCTGAAACTCTACTTCACTGGCGTTGCCATATCCATTCAAGTTACTTGCTGAAAAATTAGAGCGCACCTCTATCAGATCTTATTTTATTCTGAAAGCAAAAAATGCTCTCCTCTGACTCAGACATTATGTTGAAAATCAGCTTCCGATGGCTTAAAACCAATCCACTCGAAAATGAAATACGTTTGTACCTAGTTGTTTTCTGAAGTATAGAGACTTTCTTTTATCAATATCTTCTATATCTCCATTTCGTCTCATATAAATCCTGACGTCACATGCGTGGTCAGGCATTTGCATAACTTTGTATTGGATGCAAACATGTGGTATCATTTTTTCAGTCTGAGTTAAAATTCCACCTTATTAGGTTACTGTCTATGCCACTATTACTGTAAGACTCCAGTACGAAACGCGTCACAAGTTTGAGCGTATGGTAGTCTGGATACAGACCTGTGCTATCATTTTGACAGACTGGAATAATAATTAGCCTCATTGCCCCTATACAAAACACGTCACTACTGTGAGCGCACTTTAGTCTGGATACCAACTTTGCCTATCATTTTGACAGACTATAGTAAAAATTAGCTGCCTCAACGCAAAACACGTCACTACTGAGAGCGCACTGTTGTCTTGATACAAACTTGTGCTATCGTTGTGACAGACTGGAATAAAAATTAGCTGCCTCAATACAAAACACGTCACTACACTGTGAGTGCACTGAAGTCTGGATACAAACTTGTGCTATCATTTTGACAGACTGGAATAATAATTAGCCTGATTGCCCCTATACAAAACACGTCACTACTGTGAGCGCACTTTAGTCTGGATACCGACTTTGCCTATCATTTTGACAGACTATGTAGAGTAAAAATTAGTTGCCTCAATGCAAAACACGTCACTACTGAGAGCGCACTGTAGTCTGGATACAAACTTGTGCTATCATTTTGACAGACTGGAGTAAAATTCCACTTTAGTGGGTCGTTGTCCAAGCCACTCATACAGCATGATCCGAAAATCAAGCATCACCGCACCAAGGGAGTTGCGCTTCATTTTCGAGAGCCATATAATTCATTGGCATTGCGACCGCAGCAATATCTCAGCTCGCTTTTACGATGCCATCAAAAGAAGCCACTCTATACTGCAAGCTTTATAGGGCTAAAAAAGTCCAAGTTCATACGTTATGACTGAGCCTGTCACTCTTCCGTCTCGAGAGCTTCGGGTAAACTTTCTCTAAATGAAATTCTGAGAAGTTTTGAAATAAAAGTGATTAAGATTAGGCTCCACTGAAATGTTTGCAGTTTAGTAGTTACATTTATGGCTGAATGGTCATAAAAGGGATTATTCTTTGTGAGAGTAAAGCGAGTTCAAAACTCTATTTTATACGTCCATGAGATCTCTGATGCCCGTCGGCATTAATACAAAACTTATTCAAAAGCACGTTCTAAAAACCCTCGAGCTTTTCTTACTTCAAAAACTGTGCAGAAAACGACGCTTGCTTAAAATGTCGTCAAAGGAAATATTGAACATTTCTATTTCCTTCTGAACTGCTCAAGAAACACGTATCGATAACATTCACAATTAGTTCAATAATTTTCAGAACATTGGCGGACAATTTTTGTACAAAATAAATAAATGAAAGACTTAAAATAACTACGTGGATTGTATCTTATAGAACCTTAAAGAATTCCAAGAGAATTTCCGACGTCGACGTGTTCCAGAGTCAGAATCTGCGGTCGACGTTCGACTGAATTTCAGCGGTTTTCTTCGTATGTAAATTAGCGATAGTAAATTTTGAAAACCTGACTGGCTTGGTTTTATGACGCCCATAAAGATTCTGTGGTTGGTACTTGCAGCCGTTTGACATAATTGGAAGATTGTTAAGCAATCTGGAGAGGATATTGAGCAATTAAGCTTTATTCACAAATTATGAATGCTGACAAAGTGGACAAAATATTGAGCAATTAAGCTTTATTCACAAATTATGAATGCGGACAAAGTGGACAAAATATTAAGCAATTAAGCTTTATCCCCAAATTACCAATGCTAGAAATGTAGAAAGATTATCGTGAAATGAGGTTTTATTCACGAATTTTCAAACGTTGAAATGTGAATATTGCTAATGATTTAAAAAAAACACTTCAAATCAGCGACTTTGAAACAATATAGCAACGCATTCAAAATGGCATTAAGTTTCAGTGTCAGTTGAATCAATGAAAAACCCGTGACTTCATTGATTTATGTTGTTAACGAATGTCGGTTAAATTCACCGGAGAAAATTTATTTAATCCCGAGACAAATTTTTTATTCGAGCATCGAAAGTTACTCGAAATAGAAAGTGTGCGTCATTTCGATAAAGCAAAGACAAGTTAAATGAATCTACTGGTAAAAGTTCATATAATAGAATATTACCCAGCGTTGATTACAAACCACCGAGACTCATCACTATATATATCGATTGCATCTAATTATATCAATGAAAGTGTATCTATTAATTCAAGCCAGAATGGCTTGTCAGCAAAAATTAACTCAGTCTGAAACTTAAGAACGAAGAAAATAAAAAAAATTGTCAAATTAGAAAAAGCATCGAATCTCTGCTCTCTCAATCATGAGTATAAGCAAAAGATCATTATACCTCCTAAAAAATCAGTAAAGGGAACATTGAAACATGACGCGGTTAATCGGTGAAAATATTTTTTCTCGTTCCAATATATCAGTGAGTTAGAACTTATAAATGAATAAAAACTTTTTAAGTGCCCAAGTGCTGCCAAATGCGGGAGCTACTCTAAAGTGCTGAATTATTGAGTGAAGTGAACGAATATTAAATGATTTTCACCACGGCATGCCGTGTGTCGAATGGTTATGGGCATCGGGTCATAAGTTCAGAGAAAGGTAGAATGGTTGGTACCTGGTCATGAGTTTAGAGAAAGGTAGAATGGTTGGTATATGGTCATGAGTTCAGAGAAAGGTAGAATGGTTGGTATCTGGTCTTGAGTTTAGAGCAAGGTAGAATGGTTGGTATCTGGTCCTGAGTCTAGAGAAAAGTAGACTGGTTGGTATCTGGTCTTGAGTTTAGAGAAAAGTAGGCTGGTTGGTATCTGGTCCTGAGTTTAGAGAAAAGTAGGCTGGTTGGTATCTGGTCCTGAGTTTAGAGAAAAGTAGACTGGTTGGTATCTGTTCTTGAGTTTAGAGAAAAGTAGACTGGTTGCTATCTGGTCATGGGTATGAAGAAAGGAGGAATAATTCACACAATGAAACAAGTGTTGCAAGATGTACAATATTTGGCATCAGGTCACATCCTTCGTAGAAGATAGAATGATTGGCATCATGGTATATGTTTTTTTAGACGAGCATTCTCACTGAACGTGAGTTTTAACATTGCAAACTTTTTACAACCAAAACATAATTTGTGTACCAAATTTAGCGGATGCACTTGCAATTTTTACCTAGAGTTCAAAGGAAGAAAAGTTAAATCAGCGTCAGATTCCCCAAGATTTCTAGAATCTTCCCAATTTAGCGAAGCTGAAAGCTCATTCAAATGAACTACATGATTCATTCGATACTGTCGTTCAAAACACAGTTACAAAATTTTAAAACAAGTACTGCTTAAAAAGATTGGAAGTGTACAAACATTGTTGAAAAAAATGTTCGAAAATCTAATGAAAAAATATTATATTTGAGCAAAAATTATGCAAGAAGTAATGTGCATGTTCAGAACCATTGTGAGTACCAATAAGTATGAGCAGATCAATTATAAAAACAACGAACAACCATTGAAAAAATAGCAAACACGTAACGATTGTAAGAAAAAGCATACGTTCCAAAATTTCGAGAAAGACAATAAGCTCAACCATTTTAAGAAAGACAACACGCTCGACCTGTTTAAGAAAGACCATAAGCTTAACCATTCTAAGAAAGATCACACTCACAACCATTATGAGAAGAAGCACAAACACGACCACTCAGAGTTAGAACAAATGCCCAACCAATGCAACGAAGAACACACCGTTTTAATAACGAACATAAACAAGACCATTTAGAGATAGAATAAATGCCCAGCCATTTCAAGGAAGAACACACGCACAAATGTTATAAGAAGGAACGCACACACGACCACTGAGAAATGAAACAGCCGTTCACGACCACTGAGAAATAGAACAGCCGTTCACGACCACTGAGAAATGAAACAGCCGTTCACGACAACTGGGAAATGAAACAGCCGTTCACGACAACTGAGAAATAGAACAGCCGTTCACGACAACTGAGAAATAGAACAGCCGTTCACGACCACTGAGAAATAGAACAGCCGTTCACGACCACTGAGAAATGAAACAGCCGTTCACGACAACAGAGAAATGAAACAGCCGTTCACGACAACTGAGAAATAGAACAGCCGTTCACGACAACTGAGAAATAGAACAACCGTTCACGACAACTGAGAAATAGAACAGCCGTTCACGACCACTGAGAAATAGAACAGCCGTTCACGACCACTGAGAAATGAAACAGCCGTTCACGACAACTGAGAAATGAAACAGCCGTTCACGACAACTGATAAATAGAACAGCCGTTCACGACCACTGAGAAATAAAACAGCCGTTCACGACAACTGAGAAATAAAACAGCCGTTCTTGACAACTGAGAAATAGAACAGCCGTTCACGACAACTGAGAAATAGAACGGCCGTTCACGACAACTGAGAAATAGAACAGCCGTTCACGACCACTGAGAAATAAAACAGCCGTTCACGACCACTGAGAAATAGAACAGCCGTTCACGACCACTGAGAAATAAGACAGTCGTTCACGACCACTGAGAAATAGAACAGCCGCGCAGTCACTAAAGCCCCAATGAAACATTCGTTCTCTGTACATAACATAAGTTTTTAATTCACTATCGCTGTAGAGCTCAGCGCATTACGGCAGCGAAGTATGCATAAAGTCGACACGAGTCGTCTCCGATCGACGAGAGGGCAACGAACTCATGTCCCAGGGACAAAATTAAATTCAGATTGAGATGCGAGGATTAAAAACTCGGGCACCGCCAGTACTGACAAGCAATCAATGCTGGGACAAAGCACTAGATGCGGAATTTTTAGGCGTCAACTCCTGTAGGATTGAAATCTTTTCAATAGGAGAGACAGTGGAACAGAATTTCGGCGTCGTTACATTGAGCAATAAACTCATGGATATTATTTAAAAACAGAAATTTAGCGTGACATTTTCCAATGCTTATGGAGGTTCATCGTTGTACGATGCGTTATTTTTTAGAGGAGCAGAGGTTTTGACATTTTTTGCGTCACTGACGCAAGGGAAAAGCATCGCTCTTCGGACAAGGAAGACCCGGGTTCAAGCCCTGTTGTGTCACTGAATATTTTCACCAGAAGAAAGCAGCTCCTCTGATGATTGTATAAGAAATGTAAAAGAGGTTTTGGAAGAATCCGTCGAATTATTGGTAAAGCACCCTAAACACAGGTTAAGAAACAAAAAAATTTATAGCTGAAGGAGTAGTAGGAACGAAGCGGTAGGTAAAAACAAAATTTTTGTTTGAAAATCGAACAATTGATTATTCACATACGATCTATTGTCGTCGTCGATGCACTTCAACCTTGACAAAGGAATGGATACGTTTCCCACAGTTAGCTTAATTTTATTTATTTATTTTGTTATGATGATGCACGCGGGACGAAGCAACACTCCACGAACAATGAAGACTCTGGTTCGATCCCAACGTCGCACTCGGGGTATTTTCACCAAACTCAGAGCAGCTCCTACGGTCATTACAGCAAACGAAGGAGATGAGTATAAGAGATTTGATGGTGTGTTGAAAATGTAACCGAAACTCTCTATGAACAAGTTTACTTTAAATTCAGATGGCTAAAAATCACTAGTAAAATTAAAAACTAACCTCAAAGTTACAAAAAACGTTACTCGCTTCTTTCCCGTCTATCATTACTTTTATTTACTCCTTTTTGTCTCGTAGAGATGCGAGTTTGTTTCATTTCATAGCGTAGTACTGCAAATGTGTATTGTTTCGTTGTGTAGAGTTGCGATTTTATTTAATTTAATTGCGCAGAGCTGCGAAGCACGTTTGGTTGTTAACGCTATCTTGCGATCGCTTTTTAAATCATCAATGGACGTCCAGGAGCGTGTTCATTTATCATCATATAGTAACTTGTTTTTGAATAGCCAATAAACTCCTAAAACTTCAATCGCCATTCAGCCACAAATTCAATAATCACCATAATCACCATTCAATTTTAAATTCACGAACCACCATCCATCTTCTCATTTTTTGCTCAATATCCTGTTGAAACTTACCATCACCAACCAGTGCCTATCTTGTAGCCTACCATTTGAATGCTATCTGTACTGTCGGATCCATGTTTTACCAAATATTAAACGAATCGCACCTATGGAAAAATCTTTCGTTGACGAACAAACGACAGCACCACGGCCACAGAATTCATGTGCACCAAAAGAAATCTGTTCAAATAAATTAGTTTCAAACGTGGATTCTGCCACATGTGCTCGCAGAGCGTTATAGAAGTTGCTTTTTCGTGATTGTAAACTTGATCTACGAAAAAAACATTCAAATTATTTCTTTTTTTGGATACAATGGATAATTTTAGATATAACGGACGTCAATTTTCCGACTCTCGAAGTACGACTCAATTAGAGTAGTTATAGAAGATGATCGCTTCCGAGCTTGAAGCGCGCCTATAACTACAGTTCCATAAGGATAGTTCAATGAATGTAGGCATGAAGGAAAAGGTTATTGTGAACAACATAGCTAAATTTGCCTCGGCTGAGAGCTGCTTGCAACCATGACATCTCCTTGTGTGAACTGTGACGTGCGTGAGTGGCATGGAACTTGCGCTAAATCTTGGCACTTACGTTGGATTACTGAGTCCATTTTGAGTTGTAGAGTCCGCTTTAGATTGCAGAATCCGTTTTGAGTTGTATAGCCTACTATGGACTGCTGAGTCTGTTTAGAGTTGTGCAGCCTACTTTGGACTGCAGAGTCCGTTTTGAGTTGTATAGCCTACTTTGGAGTGCAGAGTCCATTTTGAGTTGTTTAGCCTAATTTTGGAGTGCAGAGTCTGTTTTGAGTTGTAGAACCGACTTAAGACTGAAGAATTCGTTTTGAGTTGTGTAGCCTGCTTTGGATTTTAAAGCCCTCTTGGGATTGCAGAGCTCACTTGGAATTGTAGAGACCGTTTTGAGTTGTAGAGCTCGCTCGGGATTGTGGAGCCCGTGTTGGATTATTATGTCTGTCCCGAATTGTAAAGTATGCATTGAACTTTGGAATCAACATATGATTGTGAACTCTGTTTGGATTTTAAAGTCCTTTTAGATTTTATAGTTAGTATTGGGTAGTTAAATCTGCGGGATTTGGGTTTTGCATTTGACTGTAGTAATTGCGTAGGAGTTTAGAGTCTGTATATGTAAGGTCCAAGTGTAGGGCTTATCCTCCAACTGTATTGGATTTCAGAGTCTGTCTTTGATTGTAGAATCTGTATTGGAGTATGGTGTTTGTATTGGATGTTAGGTTCTGCATTGGATTGCAGATTCTGTATTTGATTGTAGATTTTGCATTTGATTGCATAATTTGCGTCAGATTTGGAACCTTCGATGGATCGCGTAGTCTGTATTAGATTGTTGATGATTGTAAATTTAGAGTAACGTTTCCCCCTGGGTCTCCAGGAATTGCACTATATGGAGTCTGAGCGGGATTTTTGTTTCAACTCCAATTTAATCATGTGCCGAACTATCAACTCGTATTTTTAATGTTGATAACAGTGTCAAGTTTGAATGAACTAGTATCTCATTCGGAGTTAGTTGTTTGCTTCAAATCCAATTTAATTAGGGGCCTGAAATATCTAACTCGTATTTTTTGATGTTGATAACAGCGTCATGTTTGAAGAAAACAGGATCTCAGAATTTTAAATTTGAGGCTTTGAAACGGTCTATACAATTATTTTTAGATTCTTGTGGCCGCAGCTCTCGTTTTGCTGTAGTGAACGTCTGAAGAAAATGCACTCTCCGATATGCACTTGTCGATCATCTTGAACTTTTTGTAGTCACGTCAGTTCCTGCATGCGAATATCAATCAATGTTCTAAGTGTCGTACAATTACGGTACTCTGTGCATATAATGGATATTTTGCATGACTCCAGCCTTGACTGTCTCCGTTTTTGTCTTGTTAGCCGTTAAGAGAAGGTATTTTTTGGTGAAAACTTTCAAGAAAGCAGCACCGGCTGTCGACAATGAATGGAGAATGGTTATCGATTTGTAACTGCCGTGACAGGACATACTTTACAGTAGACAGTGCAGTTTCAGAGCGCACAAACTGCTGGTTAAACTTCGAGACAAAAAATGTAATGGCGGACTCATTCTGTTTCCAACGATTTCGTTTATTTTTGATGTAGTTTACGTTCAAGTCGTAAAGTTACTTCTGAATAGCCTGCAGTAGAAAATATTTATTCGCCATCTGCATGAAAGGTTTTAATATTCAGACCTATTCAAGTACCGCTTACCTGGACTTAAGAGTGGTGGCCAACTGCATAAAAACTATCAGGCTGGTGAGTTGTAGGGTATAGCAGGGCAACGTTGAACTATGCTAACGATTAGAAAGAGAATGTTGGGACAATGGTTAACTATACGGAACAGTAAATGCTTACGGAGCAGTAAAGATAACGCTTAACTCTACGGAATAGTAAATGCTTGCGGAACAGTAAAGAAAACGCGTAACTATTCGGAACAGTAAATAAATTTTAAAGATAACGTTAACAATATCGAACAGTTACAGATTGGCAGGACATTGATCAACACTCAACGACAAAGTCTTTCTAATCATTTTAGTGAATTCACGTTTAGATCCTATTCAGTCAAACGTCCAATAGAATACGGTCAAATTGATATATTGAGTAACTGCATTTTCACCAAATGCAGTTTACTCAGATTTGGTTTCTCGTGATTTCGTTCATCTTTTTCGATGAAAAACTTCATCTGGTTCGCACACTGTAGCTAAAATTCAAAGCCTGTTATTTTTCATTAACTCACGAAACGTGCATTTAGTTTTTTGAGTCATTTTTGTTGTACTCGTTGGATTTGACCGCAGTTGTGCTCTTTCACAAAACCCTGATGTTTATGATGCAAAAGGTTGGCACTTTCATAACGCCTTAATATTTCTAACACTTGAGAAAGTAGGCATTGTCGCAAAGCATTATTGTTTTTAACGCGCGAGGTCAATTCTACCAAAAAGCTCTAACTTACAGGCGAGACGGTCAACTCTGTCAAAAAGCTCTTTTCTTGATATTCCGAAGCTTCGAGACGGTAGCGGAGAGAACAGAGGGCGCGCATGAACAGCTCGCAACAAAGAGCTCAGCGTCTGCAATCAGCGTCACCAAATGTCCCAGAACGATATCTAGCAATGAGAAAAGTCAGTGGCACAAAACTTCACCAAGGACATAGTTCGTAAAGTTAATGAGAAGTTTTGAAAGCATCTCTATTACACGCATTGTTCCTCGATTGAGGCTCGTGGATAGCAGTCTCGCGATAAATGAAAGTTCTAATCAATCACACGAAGAGTTGACTGAAAAGAAATTTTCGGTCTCGTGTTTTTATGCTGACTTGCTGCTTTGATTGAATTCGGATTAATAATATTTTTGATTTGAATTAATAATATTATTGATTTAATTTAAATTAATAATAACTTAGATTTGAATTTAAGCGTTTTAAGGACATAAACACGACCACTTGGAGATGGTACAAATGCCCAACCATCGTCAGATATAAGTTAAATAATTCTCAGGACAAAAGTAAATCTTGTAATCATAACAAAGAAGACCCACTTAGCATCCACAATCATGGTGTAGAATGAAACGCAGTAATGAAATAACTTATGAATTAGCACAAAGATGTTAAACCATTGAACATTACAACCCAGTCAAGCTTTTTTTTGCCGGAGCATGCATATTTTTTTGCCGCCTAAGTGATATAATTACTTGGGCGGCGAAAAACAAGCATGCAGGTGGCGAACAAGTTAGACTGGGAATCGTTATGGTAACGCCGGCTTCATACAACTGAAAGTTTATTGCAAGGTTCTCGAGATACGTGTTGCTTCAAGCTAAATAGTTTGCATTATACTCTCGACTAGAGACTGTGTCACATCGGGAATGTTGGAGATCATTGTATCCTATACAAACGTTTGTAAATATATTCGGATATGGAAAAACACATAAGATACCCGGACATGGAATATTTGGAAAACTGAAACACCCTCGTTAAATACCCACATGTGAATGCTTGGGAGACTGAAGCAATATCAGATACCAACATGTATAAATATTCTAAAGACTAAAACCAACCTCATAATACACCCGTATCAGTAAATGTTTGAAAGGCTGAAAAAAATACATCAAAGTGAAACCACCCTATGATACGCCCGTATCAGTAAATATTTGAATAACTGAAAAAAAACACAAATCAAAGTGAAACCACTTCATAATTTACCCGTATCAGTAAATATTTGAAAGGCTGAGACAAACTCATCAATGTACGACTGGAAGTGTCTCCCAAATAGAGTGTCCGAGTGCAATAACGACCAAAAACCGGACCGTGACTAAGACCAGCAGTCGGTGGTGGGCACATGACATTCCTGCTGGTCTGAGCCCGACAAGCGCCGGAGGAAGTAGGGATTGGTGAGCCGGCTTCTTTTCACTCCAAACAAGACCTTTAAATCCGAGACCGCTCAGGGATGCTGTGCAGGCTAACTGCCTTCCTCTCGGACAATGACTTGGAGATGTCATTCTTGGAAGTTGTGGGTTGTTGTAGTATTTAAATGTATGGCAGATTTGATATTATAGTTTAAATTCCTGATGTTGAGGGCATTAGAAGAATCCCACGAAAATAATATAATTCGGAAAAAAGAAGAGGAGATGTCATTCTTGGAAGCCGGGCTGTTTTGGGTTGTTGTAGTATTTAAATGTATGGTAGATTTGAATTTGTTGTTTTTTATTTTTAATTTCTGATGTTGAGGGCGTTAGAAACATTCCACGAAAATATTATAATTTGAAAAAAGAATAGGAGATGGCATTCTTGGAAGCTGCGCCGTTGTGGGTTTTCGTATTCAAGTTCATGGTAGATTGAAATGCTTTCTGCTTAATGATTTTTCTGTTTTGATTCCTGATTTTGAGGTCGTAAAGACTTTTAAAAGCATCCCACTAAAATAAAAATATATCGGAAAAAATAAATAGGAGATATCATTCTTAGAACCCTCGCCGTTGTGTGTTATTGTACTTAAATGTTTGGCAAATTTGAATTAATTGTTTTCCTGTTTTGGTTCCTGATTTTAAGGTCATTAACACTGTTAACCCGTCGCCACGTCCTGGACTCTTAGAAGGTCGGCAAAGCTAGCACATGTTTCACATCAGCAAACCTAGGGTTGCCATATATGGTCTTAAGCGTCTCGTTGAACGCTATTCATTGGTGTAAGGTAAAATTAGGTGGGGGGAACAGGGAAGGAGAGGTATCAAGCTCAAATCTGTATGAATTCTTCTGCTCAGTCTGGAGTGTAGCTACCGGCGCTGCACAACCTCTTAGAAGGCCAGCAGTGTAGCTGAGGCAAACCAGCACACACTCTGCCTCTAAGAAGTTCGCATTCATTTTTATTTTATTATGTTTTTTGCTCCAAAAATGGGAGTCCAAATCCACAGATTTACTCCTACGCAAAAAATAATACCACCATTGTATTCGGGAGGAAAAGCTCTATGCATATCAAACTCTTTACAAACAATGAAACTGCTTGATAACACCCTATGCACAAAATGAACTAAAAAATATAAACTGTGTTTTACATATAATGCACATAACTCCGGAACTATTGGACCTGAAAGAAAATTCACATACCACAAGATTCAGCAACTCAGAATCTATGAAAATGCATCATAAAAAAACATAAAAGTGCAATAAATAAAAAATGGCCAGGGATTTTCTGATTTCTGTTTTTTGTATTTTACCGAAATAAAAACTCGAACTTCGTAGATTTTCATTGGAGTAGCAGTATTTTTTCCCCACTGACAGAAAGAGCAACTCTCTCTCTTTACAATTAACCCCCAATGAAACTTCTAACATGATTAATGAATGTACAGTAAGTTGCACAGTTGACCCATTTTCTTCAAACCTCTTGGTAGGTCGACCATGTGGAGACGGGTTAAAAGTACTTCAAAAAAATAAAGAAATTTAGAAAATAGGAAATATCATTCTTGGAAGACATCTTGTGTGTTATTATTTTTGAAGAAAGTAATTTTTGCTGTTAGTTTTTTTTCTGATTTGATTCCTGATATTAACATCATTAAGACCGTTAGAAGCATTCCACGGAAATAAGTATAATTTATTTTGATTTGTGGGATTTACGCTTTTAAAAATGACGAGCTCATTACTTCACCACTTGATGTTTCGAACCTTGAAAGTTTCAGCAACATAAAGTAGCTGGTTGAAGTTTCAGAAGGACTGTAAAATTAACTCATAATAACTGATGAACTATTGTTATAACTATTGCGTAATCTTAGGAAAAATTGAGTTAAAAATTATTTTGCAATCATAGAACAGAGATTTTTTTAGAATTATCTGACACATTTCAAAACTTGATCAACAACATTTTTTCTTAGCATTTTACTTGAAATTTCACAGGAAGAAAAGAAAGTTATTTTCTTTCAAATAACACGACGACAAAAACCCTGTTTTTGTTTCGATGACGTAAGTGTTGTATGGAACAAGCTTGGCTGTAAAATCGTAAAAATTATGAAATTTAAACAACGTTTCAAGTTTATCAAATCACAGAGAACTCCTTCTCTTGCATCATCAGTAATTTTATTTGACAGAACCATTCATAACATTTATGGTCGCGTTGTATTTATTACTCATTGAATTTTATTCATTATTGTGTTCACTTTTTTATTGTATTGTATACATTGTATTCATTATATTTATTGTCACATTGAAAGCTCGTAACATTTGCGTTGAGTGGAATTTTCCGCTCCACACCGCCTGGAGGTGGAGTCGGGCCCAGTACTTTTTTTGACTGAGTTGCTCTTCTCGTTAAGACGAGACTTTTAATTTCAGGACGGGACGGGCAATAACAAGCCTGCAGAGAAATGGGTCACCGCCATCTTTTCACGGTATCAAAGCTACAAATTTCTGTATCTTTTGTATCACGGATACTAATTTCTGTATCTGTTGTATCACAGATGCAAATTTCTGTATCTGTTGTATCGAAGATACAAATTTTTGTTTATGTTGTATCACAGATACAAATTTCTGTATTGTTTGAATCACAAATACAAATTCTGTATCGGTTGTTTCACAGATACACAGGTAATTTTGCATCTTTAATTTGCGTAACAAGCAAAGCAAAAATACAGAGATGCAAAATACCCGGTGCCAACTCATGCAATCCCAGCCATGAACTGAGCTAATGATTTATTTAAGGTAACATTTATCCCTGATAGATACGGTTATAGATCAATCAATAATAATCATAATCAAGATAAATCTCGCCAAATTATTGTGAGGGCCGGGTGGGGGTAGAATAATGAGCAGATTGGGATATGAATGAATTAAATCATATTTATTCAACTGTGTGAAATTTCGGTTTTGCAAAATACACGTAGAAGTTTGCGAGGGAGTTAATTCATGTGCTTTCTTCCAAAAGTGGAGGTCTACTCTAAATTAACTGAACCATCTTTCAACCGCTCACAACAACAAAATCTAACATAATTATGGAATTTTACTTATAGATGCAGGGAAGTTTACTAACATAAAAATTAAACATGAGATTTTACTTACATAATCCTGGGATTTTGCTTACATGCTCACATAATCATCAGATTTTGCTTACAACTTACATAATCAGGGGATTTTGCTTACATAATCAAGATATTTTGTTTTCATGACCAAGAGATTTTGCTTACATAATCAAGGGATTTTACTTTCATAATCAGGGAATTTTACAAACACAAGAGTGATTTTACTAGAATAATCAGGGGATTTAACTTAGATAATCAGGGAATTTTACAAATATAATCAAAGAATTTTTAGTAAGACGAGTGAGATAATTTAGAAGAAAGAAATGTAGGCTGCATTGGCTAGGGTGTTCAATGACTAAGGTGAATTTTTGATCAGCAGCAAGGAAAAAATGTACATACTATATTTTACGTTCTGTAAGAAAAGCCAAACCCCCAATTTTCAGGTAGTTTTGGTATCAAGTGTGAAATTTAACTAAAAAACTAAAATTTAAAAATTTAACTAACTGAACTGAAATGTTCAAAACGAGTGCATTTTTATCTATCTTAGGGAAATCTATATGTAATGGGTACGTATATTTCTTTTATGGTAACTGTTAATTTTCCGTTGATGGGTGAAGGAGCATGAAATACTTTATCTCAACAAATGAGCGCGTAAATTTTGCTACAAAAGCGATTGCACATCTTCTGTATATCAGAAAACCTTGTCCATAAATGATTTTTTCAACAGAGCTCCAAAAACTTAATGTAAATGCATGGAAATGTATGTAATGTGAAATAAAATCGTACGTTTTCCCTGTCAAGTTAAATAAAAACCTTTGCAGAAAAGTGATAGATCTTTCAACTAAATAGGTACGGTGCCTGGAGTGTGTCAAATGTGCTTGTGATGCACAAACGAATTTAAAAAATCTTAGTGAATTTTGCGTTCGCCCACAACATTTCTTTATTCACTTTGTGAGGTAATGTCCAAAAAATTTCATCACTATGGCATTTCTTTGCGAAATGAAATCTTTCTTGAGGAAATGCTAATGCGTTTCTCCTCAACAATTCAACAGCAATGTTACCAATCCTCCTTGTCGTAACCTACAAAAAGACTCCAATTTACTTTTTTAGTCTACACCACATTTGTAAACTACCTGGCAGAACCGACTTCTCTTTATACAAAAATTTACTTATTAAGGTTTTGACCCCCAAAGATGAATTGATGGTTGGTTTGGCTGGTATAAAATACAAAGGTGACACAAAATGTACCCTATTTACTAATGACATATTGAAGTACTATTTTGTCAACATATCCTGACGATTCTAACCCATGAAAATAACAAGCAGCCATTTAATTTCAAAGCTGAGTAGAACTGTAAGCACTTAAAACCGGAAACCTCAAGAAAACTCCAGAAAAACAAATTAACCTATGAATAAGCACACCAAATTAGAGTAGAAAAACCTGATAAAAAGCTATAAACCTATACACAACCACAGCAAAAGATGGCAATCAAAACACTCATTTGATTGTGACGCACATTTCATTATGACATCGCATCTCTGTGGTTGTTGTGAGAAACTTTTATCGCTGGCGTTTGTTGGGCCGGCGAGCATCGCTGGGAGAAAATGAAGTCAAATGGAACTTTTTAATGTCATTATTCTCGGTTAGCGAGCGAAGCTAGCGCATGTCGAAGGCACCCACAGCGGTTGGAAAGACGCTCGCCATCCCTGGAGCTGAGGTTGGGTCTTGAAATCATGTTTCACACTGAGAAAAATTTTGTCGCAAAAGCGGCACACTTTTGTGTGTCAAGTTGTCGCAAAACCGGCACACAAAAGTGTGTCAACAATATACATGATTCGCCTATGTATTTTGACACACTTTTGTGTGTAATGGGCTTATACGACACACTTAAGCGTGCCAAACATGACACATTCAGCGTAAGTCAGTTTTATTTCTCATGAATATTTCACTTTCTGAGACTAGCTACTAATTATACACTGATATACAGAAAATTTCCATAAATTAGAAAAAAATTAGCGAAGAATAAAGATTTTTTGGGGTGAATTGTACTCCATTCACAAAATTTAAACACAGTTCGGTTTTTACAAAAAATATTGAGCCATTTGAAGCGTGAATAAGTGTTTCAAGTCTCTCAACCGCTTTAATATGTGGTCAAAAGAAATACTTCAATGTGTATCAAAATATTTCTGAATAACCGTTTGACACACCTAGGTGTGTCAAAATTTCTCTCAGTGCATGCTTGTCTTTGTTGAATTACGATTCAAAATAAGGAAATTGGTCCACGTGAGTCAGTTTCTTCGTATTAAATTGGAAATTCCTGTTAAAATGTGCAGCTTATTTCTTATTCATAGCCCATAATTAAAAAAAATATGATTGAAATCATGTTTCATGCTTATCTTTGTTGAAATACGATACAAAATAAGAAAATTGTTTCAAGCACAGGCAGTTCCTTCGTATTAAATTGGAAATATCTGTTAAAACGTAGACTGTAGAGCGCTTTTATACCCAAAATCCTAGAATTCAGAGAAGTTGAACATGTTCCACTATAAATGTATAAATATAAATGTATAATTATAAATGTATTGCATTTTCATGTTGGCCGAATTTAGGCCCGGAGGCTTTAAAAACTTATTTTGTTTTGTCGTTCATATATGAATCACACTCGAAGTGAGTGATGCAAAATAGGTGAATTTACATTGATAATCAGGGATGCAATCAATCAGTGATGCCGAATATTACAATTAGTGATGCAGAACATTACAATCAGTGATGCAGAACATCACAATCAGTGATGCAGAATATCACAATCAGTGATGCAGAATGTTATAATCAGTGATGTAAAATAGGTAGATTGGGTACGACGTGGGTACTCTCCTTCCCTCCTTCCTTTCTGCGTGATGGAACGTTAACTTAACACATAAAATATACCTGAAAAATTTATCTTTGTTAAAAATATACAACATCAGCCACAGAGCAGCCTTTCGGAGGGGAAGCAGCAGCAGTAATGTTGAAGAATTCTGTGTTAGAATTTCGAAAATCCACCACTGCAGCTCAAATTTTTGGTAATGCATGTCTCTCGTTTAACTGAATTACATCATCTTGAAGCTTCAAGATTTGACTTATTAGTTCCTGATAATTATTTACAAAATATGGTAAATTCAATTCTGGAAAATGTCGAAGAACTTGAGAAAATATTGATGCCGTTGATATCAATTTGTTTTTCTTCTTTATTTCCTCAGGAATATGTTCATATTGAATGATTATTTTCTACCAGATTCTTTATTTCTACAGGAAAATGTTAATTTCCTTGTGATTATTTAGTTACCTCTTTGTTAATCCCGTAGAGGAAATATTCATCCCGTTATAAGTATTTACTTTCTGTTTCATTATTTCCGCGACAAGAGTACTGATGTCGTTATCAATATTTGGCTTCTGCTTCATTATTTTGGAAGGGACTACTAAATGTCCTTTACAATACTTGGTTTCTGCTACATTAATTCCGAAAGGGACTACTTGATGTCGTTATCAACATTTGAATTATGATTCATTATTTCCGAAGAGAATTGAGGAGTTCGACTTGTTGCCTCCCGTACAAAAACTCGCCAAAGATTCAGCTCGCCGCAAAACAGGTTCTGGAAAACGGGAGTCCTAGTTTCGAGTGCGTGACTTTTTTAAAGAGCGTAAAAACTTGCAAGGAAACTGAAGCAAAACCAGAGCAGTTCCCTATTGAAATACGGGATTCGTTTTAGAAACTGTAATTCATTCACGTGCGTTCGATTGTAAAAATTTTTCATTGAACAAAACACGGGCAGTTCGCTTTATAAATACGGTGTTCGCTTTAGATAATTCAATAACGTGCGTTCGATTGTACAAATTTTTCATTGAACAAAACACGGGCAGTTCGCTTTATAAATACGGTGTTCCCTTTAGATAATTCAATAACGTGTGTTCGATTGCATAAATTGTTCTTTGCGCAAAACACGGGCAGTTCGCTTTATAAATACGTGATTCGTATTAGATATTGCATTCAAGTGGGTTCCATAGCACCAATTTTTATCACTTTCACCTAATTTTTATAAATATCAAACTGATGACATCAACCGTTGATGTGTTTTATAATCTTTACTTCATAAAACATGTGAAGTAAAGTTATTTTTCTACCTTTCTTTCTTAGCGGAGAAGTGAAAACTGGCAAGCTCTAAGAGAAGGGCATGTTCCTTGTTATTCTCCGAGCTTGATGCCATGATCGTACGCTGGGGGGTCCTACCTTGTCGAATTTTAGAAGCGAGTGTGGGCACACCGGTCATTCTAGACTATATTTATCGTAACCCCTGCTTGTAATACCAAGAAAGAACTAATAAGATCGTGTTCAGTTACGCTATACACAAGTCCAAGTAGAAAAACAATTACTGAAGAACGACCTTTGTTTTGCGATGAGCTTGGAACAGCTGCGTAAGCTTCAAGTATGCAATTATAAAAGTATCACAATGTATCCCGAGCATATCACCATTGTGTTGCAGCATAATTGGGTGCCGGAAATGGGAAGAGCAAATGTAGAGGAAGTGGCGAAAAAGCGCGCCTCCATAGACGTTTCGCGCTTCCCACACTTGCACGGCAAGAAGATTTCAACAGCCTGAGCTCAGTGCCGCAATTCCAAGAAGAATGGAATTATGAGAAAGTATTTTCCGTGGACTCAGGTTATTATAGAACAGGGCTTCTCAACCGGGGGTGCATGTACCCCTAGCGGTACACTTAACATAGTTCGTATGTTGAAATTTACAATATAAACTCACATACAACCGTATAAGCATATATTATTATTAATCATCAAGTGAATTTTTATAGTCTCTTTAACCTTTAACTGTGCTGGGGGTACATGAAAACACACCGTTAAGCTAAGGGGTACACGACAATAGAAATGTTGAGAAGCCCTGTTATAGAACGTCGAGGTGTTGCTGCAGCATCGAAGTAGGGCAGATTTAAAAAAAATTATAAATCTGCTGCATGTTCCCATGTCCTCACTGCTATCCAGTCTAACTGTTTCGCCACCTGCATGCATGTTTTTCGCCGCCCAAGTAATTGAATGGCTTGTGCGGCGAAAAGCTTGCATGGTCCGGCGAAGAAGTTAGACCGGGTATTAGGTGCATAGGATGAGTTAGACACGAAGGTATTCATTTGTACTTGGAAAACTAGCAATGATGGGCAAATAAATGCATGTTTTTTATAGAAAATATTTTTGATTCACTCTCCTTGTCTGCATTTGGAAATATCAACATTTCTGTCGAGAGAAAGGGAGAGCATCAATCTCCGGTGTAGCCTACAGTTTCACGTTTTTAAATTTTGTTAATACATTGTTGTTAACTTATCATTAATGCGTTATTAAAGTCACTTTCTCACATATCAATCCGTTATACACATTTCTATGTTCAGTTAATTGATTGGTATTAAAGATTTTCCCACATTTTAGTGTGTTTTACGCATATCTATATTTTGTTAACTCTCTGTTTTCAATAAATTTTTAGCACACTTTCTCAGATTTGAATACGTTTCGCATACTTCTATATTTTTATTTCAATTTTAACGAATCGTGATTTTACTTCTGAAATAGACTCTGAGAAAAGTTTTTACTTACCATCTCGTTTGGTTTTAACGGAAATATACGTAGGAAGGTACATACACATTAGAAACATATTTTCTGCTAAGCAGTTTAATTATGAAGGTAATTGCAAAGAATAACTTTAAAATCCTTTTTATGAAACGTTTCAAGCCTCAGCTCATCATCAGTCATACTCTGGAACAACAAAAATACACGCGTTGAATAAAAATACGGAAAATTAACAAAATTGTTCATAAAGTATTCGAAATTGGTGTCTACATAACATATACACATATGGATTGATTTATATTAATCAATTTTTATTGAAGAACTTTACTCCATATGAAGTTCAACTCTATGCTTGCACGTAAATCAAATATTTCAGAATATGACTCAATGATATTCATATTGAAACTTTATTCTTTATTATTTATAATTAGAAACTTTACTTAAATTTTGCTGTTAGAATACTTTTACTTTTACTTCAAATCCGTACGTTACTTTTGACTAAAATCTATAAATGATTAACATCGGACTATCAGAATAGAAAAAAATATTCGTAGCTTGAAACTGATTAAAATCGTAAATAAAAGTTTTCTTTTCTTTACTTAATACATATGCATGATCTTATTCAATCTATTGCGCCAATTCATATCATTCTCTTTTGAATGTTGTTTAATGAGATTTGTTCAACTTAGAATGCAAATTAAATCGAGATAAAGAGAATTTAAATAAACACGTTAATGGTTTGGATAAAGTGATTAATTTTAAACTTAAAAATCATACATTAACATCATGTTTTAATATCGCCATTACTCAGTTTTGCGCTCCAGTTCTGTGTTAATCTGTACACCCAAAATCAGGATGTCATTTATAATTTAAAAAAATGTTCCTAAATCTGAAGGTCTTCAATACATGCCTTGCGCTTCGAAAAATTTGAAATGATATTGGTAATCAGAAAAAATGTATTCATGTGCAGTTCAAACCTTCAACAATATTATATTTTTCTTAATTATGTTCATGATATTACCAATAATGCTAATACATTTTGAAATTTGAGCCAGGTAACAATAGTCTTTCAGTAATCCTGAAAAGCTCGTCCTTATAGTTATTCGTTCGTCTGCTCCCAAATGCCTAGTATCACCTGGTCTGTTTGCCAGCCTACACATCCTCCGAGTTCTCGGTACTATATACAGCTTTCTGTGGTCTGCAGTGGACGGTTTTCAGTATTTGAATGCTGAGATACCCTACGCTATTGATTACAATCTGACATTTTTCGTTTTTTTTTGAGCAATTGTTATTCGTATACAGTCTTCAACTGAAGGGGACTCTTGATTATGTTGAATTATGTATCGAGAGACTGAATTATTATATTGAATTATTTTGAATACTTCCAGCTCTCAACTGAGTTGGATCCTCATGGATCATTTTGCATAACTTCAGCCTTCAACTGAGTAGGCCTTTTTATTTTTTTACACACTTCCATCCCAAAACTGAGCGGGCTTCTTCATTTTTTTCACTCTTCACGCCCTCTACTGAGTGTGATTCTCTTGATGATTTTGCGTATTTTCATGCAAAAGTTTTAGCATTTATGACCAAACACAATGTTTAAATTCGCTTTCGAAATTATTAAAGGCAACTTGATGCCGCAGTATTCTTTTTCAGTTCGTATCCTCCCGGAAGTTTAGGTCATCCGAGATAAAATGTGTAGTCTTCGTTAAAGCTTCAAAAGTTTTTATAACCTGCAAAAAGTAAACACACGTGAAAAGTTTTCAAAATTTAACAGTTAGATGATAGTCCCATAATTTATTTCTGAAAAAACTACTTAAGGACTATGTGATTTAAGTTAAAATATTCTCTTCGACACAACAGTTTCATACGATGGTGAAACTATCTCCGTGCTTTTGACTACCACTTCGAAGATACATGAAGTGATTCTCGTAGATGCACACATTTTTGGGCCCCAAAATACAAAAGTGCCTCTCACGACCCGAGTGAGAAAAAGTATGAAAACGTATAAGTCAGAAAAAGTATAACCGCAGACAGCGGGATGTGCCAAGGTGTCCGGTCCACGGTTAAGCACAAAGTTATGCGCGCGTCTGACCACGGAGAACGAACAAAAAAGAGGATCACATTGTGCCCGTCCTAATGACGTTTTGTGACGGCACTTGAAGACGACCAGAGGAAAAATACAAAGATCGTCGGCCCACGCTGGAAGACTTTGCCACTTAGGACAATAGGTTTAAAAGTCCACAGGAAGGTCGGTCGAGGCTGGCCAGCCGATGACCGACGTAGATTACGATGTTTGTGCCCTAAAAAATCGTCTCGAGCTCGTCACTTGTCAGCGCGCGTCAAAAAAACGCACTTCTTTCTATGGAGGTGTTGAATACATTGTTGTCTGCCCTACCTATTGAGTTGAATGTCACCTAGGCTTTAGTTACTTCAGTTTATAACGACAATAAAGGTGAGGCATGGCTACCTGCAGTAAAGAGGGATGCGTTCAGCAGCTCTGTGGTGCAGATTTCACTCGAAAGTGCGATGTAGACATTAACTTAGCTTTAAACGTTCGGATATAGGGGAATTAGAAATATCAGAGTCTAGTTTTTAAATTGGGTATATAAGAGAACATGTCGACACGTATTCTACCTTCTGGGGGAACTTTTAAGGTCCTCTTCTTGAGTCTCATGCGAGCCATGTTTTAGTTCACGTGCTCTAGCGTCCTTGTAAAACATGAGCATTATCTCAATACATGAGTTATTCAGATTAAAAATAATCGATATGTAGTTGTAAACAAAATTTATATTAGGTAATAGAAAAGATAGCTTCAAATTTGTGAGCAGAAAAAGCGTCTTCTTACTCTTTATTTCTAGGGACAGTCGTCGGAAGTCGTGACAACTTCTCACACGCCAAAAAGTGTGTGATCTCCACGCACTCTCACTTCTTATAATTTCATCCGAAAGCTTACATAGATAATCTGACCAAAACACGCTCTATATAAAGTGGTAGTTTTTCAAAGTTTACATCATTCGTTACTTCACCCGCACAGAAATTTGTATCGAAAGTCAGACCCAACAGCGTCAAAAACGCGCTCAAAAGAAACGGTTTTCACGCACGTTACTTGATATATAGCGCTGACTTTTGCTACGTCACCGCCAAAGCAGTCTCTTCCCATAGTAAATCACGCGTTCATTACGTCAGACCGCAAGGCTGGTGAAACAGAAGGGACTTCAACATTCCACCGAACAAATCGCATCCTTCACAAGGAAGGAAATGAGTCTGTTCTCTGAACGAGCGCATCTCTGAAAATCGACGACTAATATTCGCTTGTCGCTACTAATGTGACCTAAGGCAGCGTTGAGATGTATAGCACTTAGCTCCAGTGTTCACATGCTGATGAGAGGTTTGCGTACGCTCTTCAATTGGCTCAACGCTCAAGTTTCCTGCCATGAAAATACGATGTAGAAATTGTTGGGATTTAGGTTACATCTCTTGAATGATCAACTTAAGGTTTTAAGTCGGTCAGAGAAAGTTGTCAAGTGCGAAGATAGAGTAAAGTGATATTTACAGGGTGTCTATGAAGTGTATGGTGAGAGATCAGCTGTTTTATTTTGAACACACAAAATTCATTTTGAGTATTTTGAATAAAAATGGTTTTCGATTAACTTCACTTATTCTGTCCATCAGAGGTACAATAAAACCTTAGCTAGCGGGAAATAATGATCACGTTTTAAATTTTTTTGCTTCAGAGAAAACACTATTTGTGTACTTCGGAGAAAACACTCCTTCAAGGAAAACACTCACATTCTGCGCTTTGCTCTGGCAGTTCAAGATATACGGATACAGTAATTAAATATAAATTGAATGAAAACAACGTTGCGCACGGAATAACATGAGAAAGTAAAAAGTCTCAAACGTCTTAATAAACAATCAAAGCTGTATAATAACAGAACAGAAAGATAAAGGAAAAAAACTATTTTCATCTCAAAAGTTCAGTTATGATCATTATTTATGAATCACGCATCTACTTCACGATGAGCATATTAGTCTGTGCTGATTTTCTTCCAACTTAACTTTTCGCTTCTCCCGCAGTGTATGAAACAAATATTGCACGATAAGGTGTGTGCACGCTAATTTTGATGAGTTATACACGCATCAACTTTAAAATAAGCATACGAATGAGTGCTGCTTTGGTTCCAATTAACACTTCACTTCCTTTGAGGCACATGAAACAAATTTTGCAGCACAGGGCATCAGCTGGCATATTTTGGTATTAATATATCAACTTCATGATGAACATATCTGTGAGTGCTAATTCGCTTTCAAAACAACACTTCATTTTCTCTGAGGCGCATGAAACAAATTTTGCAGCACAGGGTATCAGCTGGCATATTTTGGTATTAATATATCAACTTCATGATGAACATGTCTGTGAGTAGTGTTTTGGTTCCAAAAATAACACTTCACTTTCTCTGAGGCGCATGAAACAAATATTGCACCATGAAATGATACTCATTTTTATGAATAATCCATCAACTTCAAAAGGAACATGCCCGTGAGTGCTGCGTCACTTTCAAAACAACACTTCACTTTCTCATGAAGAACCGCACATAGGACCACCTATCAGCGTATAATTTCCTCAACCTTTCATTTCTTACAACTTCAAAATTAGTCGTCGATTTTCAGAGATGCGCTCGTTCGACGAACAGACTCATTTCCTTCGTTCTGAATGAGACGATTTGTTTGGTGAAATGTTGAAGTCCCTTTTTTTCCTTCATTTGATTGAAAATAACATTAATAATCTTCTGTTTCACTCTTCTGATGACGATACGCAGTTATGTTTCGGCACCTAACGCTTCAGAAACACCGTGGTGGGTCACATTTACACATTGACTGCGACGGGTTAAACTGAAGTTCAACATCCAACTCACTTTAAAGCCATAAGTTGTTAAAAAGTTCATAAATAGCAAACATTAACTAGGTAAAGTAAATACGATTAACTTAAAAAGGCTGTTAAAAATTTTTCAAACGATCCATCGATGGGTCGTTTTGCAGCTGGATGGAAAAACTTAGGCACGACCCACCAGTGGGTCACACCGCAATGAATGCATTAACTGAACCCAAAGTCCAACCCTATCATCATCCTTCCTACTTGTTGTTGAGCAACAAGACCATAGATGTGCTAGCCTCGGGCGCACAACACAATCACAGCCCTGTGAAAATTGCCCAATGTTCTTCCCTTCTATTGTTTCGCATTCCATAAATTGTGGCAGTGTAGATCGCGAGAGGATGTGGTCCATGCATCATTCGAAGAACATCGAAATCGCGATCGATTTGGCGTGCATCGAAAGTTGTTTCGATCGCTCGTGCAAAGAGAGAAGGTTATGGGGAGCCCTGTCGATCATGTTAGCAAAATGCAGGGTTTCAGGGATTGTTTTGTTGGTTGTGAAGACGGAGAAATTGCAAACTCTTGCTAATGGTGTGAATTGGTCCCAACTTGTAGGGTCGGAGTACGTGATTGAGGTGTTCAACGTCACACTAAGTGTCATAAGAGGATCGTCACGCTATGCTGCGCTGTAAACCAAATCGTGATGTTTATTTTTAGCGTTGCGCAAATAATTTCAGAGCTCATCTTATTATGTAAATAATACTGCGTTGTAAACCAGATCGTGATGTTTATTTTTAGCGTTGCGCAAATAATTTCAGAGCTCATCTTATTATGTTAATAATACTGCGTTGTGAACCAGATCCTGATGTTTATATTTAGCGTTGCGCAAATAATTTCAGAGCTCATCTTATTATGTAAATCATGCTGAGCTGTGAACCAGATCAGTGATGTTTATTTTTAGCGTTGCGCAAATAATTTCGGAGCTCATTTCAAAATGTAAACAATGCTGGCAGAGGAAATGGTGAAGATGAAATCCAGCTTTATGATGCAGGCATCCCGTTTTCAGTCGTTAGGCGAAATGTTGTAGAAGACATACAAAGTCGCGAGGGCTAAATACTTAGAAGGAATTCGGTGACTGTTGTTCAGTGCAGAAAATGGTTTCATTTAAAATCCAGAAACCGGTATGTACAATTCCTTTTTTATGCTTCTCTACATCATTTGTGGTGCTAGTGAGCCTAACACGATGAAAATATCGATTTAATTTGAAGTCGTTTTGATTTCCTGTTCATACAAACAGAAAGAGAACGAATTAAAATAGAAATTCATCCTGGAATTAATTTAGAGGATTAAGAAACTTCATAGTTCATCCATTTTATTAGTAAGATTTAATTTTCGTATAATGGGAATGGGTAAAGTTTATGTTTAAATGTCACGATTCAACATATTCTCGCATTCACGAGCGAAAAAACTAATAGCAAGAGACGATAAAAGCTTTCATAGACAGCCACAATGCACACAATGGCTGTCTATCTCTTGAAGATACATTTTCTTCACAAAGCCACTTCTCAGCTTTATTATTTCATTAAACATAAAGCCTTTCATCCCTCAACCGACGAACATCATCAAAGCCTTCGTACAACGCACATATTTCCCTTCAATTTCGTAGTCCAAAACATTTTCCCTCGATGTTTCCAGCATAATTGAACAGCTTGCATTGTCTCCCGTGTTGGCAACGTGTTGCTCCTCTGTTGCTCCACTGTCTCCCTATACCAGGGTACAACTTCAAAGGATTCACGTGAATTATTCAGCTCGTAACTTCATTGTTTGGATTCAGCAGACTTCAGTGTCTGAATTCATTCTGCGTTGATCTCTTGCTCAACGTAACTCATTCATCTCTTCAAAGTCAAAGTCCTGCTAAATAACATGGTTAAGAACCAAGGGCATCAAGAAACGGGCATTTCAATATGCAATAGCTTCTTTCAACGTCAATCTTTGAAGATGAAAACGGCTTTTGAAGCCAAAGTCGACTAAATTAGAGTGGTACGATGTAATTAACATGTCATATTTATCCCTCGAGGATTCTGCGAGAGCAGTTGCCGGTTGCGTAAAGAATTCCCTCCTTGATCAGGTCATCAATTGGACTTCCTTGCCTTTTATGATAGAGTTCGCTATTTAGAGACGGATGGCAGTGTAATTACGCATTCTGCTGGAAGTGTAGCTGAGACTTAAACAGAGGGAAGTTAAGTGCTCTAATTGCGCTCGTTGGAGCTTGATGTGGAATTCACGGGACAGGATGTTTACTTTCTGGACAAGAAGGGGACCAGCAGTCGCATGGGTGTCATACGAGCAGCCGGAACTCGAGGAGGTGCTGGGGTTATGGAGGTCGTGGTGGTTATGAATTGCTTCTCCTGGCTTTGATGGGGTCATCATACCTGTCAAAAGGCTGCTATATGACCATCTGAGGTTACGAAAATAGTTATATTAACATAATGTATTAATAGGTGTGAGTAGCTGTCACAGACGCCACGAGAAGTAGAGATAACACCTGGTTACAAAATTAGCAGGTGGTTTTGAGTGGTAATAAAGGTGGTTGTGGCGGCATATATTCAAGTAAACAGTTATTATAGTATCAAGAACATAATATTTCATTCGAATCAAATTGGCCAGTATTTGCATGGGCAATACTAACGGATTATAAGATATTTTAATCCCGAGTGATAATGTTATTGGAACTCGATGTGATGCTACACGATGAGGTTTAATTAGTACAGAATTGTGATTCATATTATTACATCAACATCTTTTAAGTCTGAAGTTCTTATTAATCGAAAATCGAAATCAGAAAAAAAAACATTTGTATTACTAATGCTTTCTAAACGCTTCGTAATAAATGAAATGGATAATCATGGTAAGTTAAAACCAAAACTAGCGCTTGTTCAAGCAGCGATGTATCACTACCACAACTGGCACGCACCACCACAAACCCATCAGCACTACCACCACAACCCTTTCACTATCATCACCACCACCCTATTACCACCATCACCACCACTATCACCACCATCACCACCACTAGCACCACCATCACCAAAAACACCACAACTCTATTTCCATGACATCCAACACCACCTCAACTACCACAACTAGTCCCTACCACCATCACCACTACAACTGGCCCCACCTGACCACCACCATCACCCATCATCACCACCACCACAACAGGCGTCACATTACCACCACCACCCCCACCACTCACCCATCAGTCAGTAAGAACAGGTATACGCACCCATGATGGGTGCCTAGGGAACGCAGAAGTTAACTATTCCACTAACGTTTGAGTTGCGTAATTTCCACGAAATTAAGGACGACAACGTGCATGTTCTTGTCAGCTGCACGGCCAATTAAAATTCTACCTACGAAAGCAGTTTTAAGAATAAGTTATTTTCAATTCGAAATTCGTAATTTGTATCCTGTGAATTTCTGCACTTTAGAACTTTCAGCTGAAAGTATTCTACGGCAAATTAAGGGGAGTTGCTGTGTATTTTATATATATTCTCGATGTAAGAAGAAATTCAATGTATGTTATGGCAATGCTTTAGTATTTTTCCAGCGAACTTCTTATGGAATTTCCTTTTCATCAGTGGATTTAGATGGAGCTTAAAATGAAACAAACATTTTCTTTTCATCTTTACATCTGAGAGTTTTCAACGTACAGACCGAAAATGTGGGTATCGAGGCTAATATTTTAAACAAGTAGGACCCCCATACAGTTTTAAATAAGTCGGACCCCCATACAGCTTTAAATATGTAAGTCGGACCCCCATACAGTTTTAAATAAGTCGGACCCCCAAACAGCTTTAAATAAGTCGGACCCCCATGCAGTTTTAAATAAGTCGGACCCCAAGCAGCTTTAATAAGTTGGATCCCCATACAGCTTTAAATAAGTCGCACCCACATTCAGTTTTAAATAAGTCGGACCTAAATACAGTTTTAAATAAGTCGGACCCCCAAACAGCTTTAATAAGTCGGATCCCCATACAATTTTAAATAAATCGGACTCCCATACAGTTATAAATAATTCGGACCCCCATACAGTTTTAAATAAGTCGGACCCCCCTACAGCTTCAGCTCCGTCTGTCTGTCTGGTCGACGACTGATGTGTTCAGAGAAATTGGTCGCGCAAATAATGGTTTGCAGTGAACACTTTGTCGCAATTTTTCGATATGAAGAAGGTAAAAATTATTTAACTGATTTTTCATTTTTTTTTAATTTGTGATGAATTTCCGAGTGGGTGTACAAGACGTTAGGAATATGAATTTTGAGATATTGTGAGAGCATGAGACATTGCGAGATATTGTTGGATATTGTGAAATATTGTGATGTTGTAAGATATTGTGAAATATTGTGATGTTGTAAGATATTGTGAAATATTGTGATGTTGTAAGATATTGTGAAATATTGTGATGTTGTAAGATATTGTGAAATATTGTGATGTTGTAAGATATTGTGAAATATTGTGATGTTGTAAGATATTGTGAAATATTTTGATAATGCGTTGTATTGTGAAATGTTGGGGTGGTAGTTATGATGTCGTGAGATGTTGTGAGGTGGTGGGATGTGGAAAGATATAGTGAGAGGTAGTGACGTTGTGATATAATAAGATATTTGGAGGTATGGTGATTTTGTAAGATATTTCGTCAATTTACGATATTGTACAATATTGTAGCACATTGTAAAAATATTTTGTGAGATATTTCGTAAATTTACGAAATTGTACAATATTGTAGCACATTGTAAAATATTCAAGCTCTCAGCTCACTGGGAATAGTAGAGATATAGAAGCTTTAGAGGAGACAGGTTGCGTGTGACACGTTGACATCTTTTTGTGGAACTGAAAACAGAAGTAAAAGCCAAGAGACATCAAGTGATGCTTTCTCTATATTTTCCCGACACCGAAAATCAATGAAAAGTGTACCACAAGATTTGAAATATGTTAACGGCGTGTTTTCGCGTATAAGACCACAAATTCCCAAATCGTAATACATTCATTATATACATATGCCGTGTATATTATACAAACATTGTATGAACATTCACCGACGTAGCACATTCATTGCCATATCAGAAACACAAATGAACAATGCCGTTGAGTGTATGCAAAACATCCGAAACAAAGTACTCTTTATTATTCTCCTTCCCTTGTAATTTGAGCGACGTGTCGGGCTTTTTTATGGGCTTAAAACTATGGCATTATAGAGAATGTGTTACTCAGTCAATGCAAATTAAAACCTGTCTCGTTTTTTCTATGATCAATTCCACGAATAACTACAAAGCTTTGTAGTCAAGTTACCTTCCATTGTCTGCTGAAATTCAACTCATTTCGAATAAACATTTATCAATATCATTAATTCCATTCGTCAGCAAGTTTTATCAGTGTAGTTTGTCTTGTACAATATTATAGGTGGACGTGAAGTATACCTGCTCTTCCTCATTTAAAAAGAATATAAGTCACAACATCGAGACCTATACTCAGCTGCGTTTTATAATAATGTTATCACTCACACTAGCAATGCTGTTCGAAAATATAAGGACGTAAAGTTCAAACATGGTGACCTATCCACCCATCGAATATTAATCAGCAGAAATACGCCAGCGCCATCGACCGAAGAGTAAAGTATTAAGCAGGAACTTGATTATGTGAGCTGGCTTCTTATAGGTCAGTGAAGGTTGAGATATCTTATTCATTTTGCCGCTAGAAAAGAAGAAACAAGTGTAAGAGAGAACAAGCTCTGCTGCAAGTTTTATATAGTTTTGCGTGTCAGAGGATTTAAACTCCGCCTAAGACGTGTAGTCAAGATGCGTGTATGCGTTCAAGACTACAGCCTTATATATGTAGAGCAGTAGGTGGTTCTTTTTTCTTTCACTGGCAAATATGCCTCAAATGAGACAAAGGTTTTTTGTTAGCCTTCTAAAGCTAGGTCAATAAACATCCTTGTCTGAATGAAGTCAGAGAATTTATCAAATCTCAAAGCCTTTACACGAGATATATTTCGGAACTCAAGAACGTCTAATAAACGAAAACACACGTGTTGGATTATTTCACAATTTCTCAGCTAAAACAGAGAGCGAATCCAATGTTGGTCGCTAAAGTTGATCAACTCTTCCTTTAGGACGAAATAAATGAGAAAACCAACGAGACGGACCTTCAAAGAGATAAAAAATCGCCTTAATTTGTCCGTGTGTTGGAATCGGAGCCAATTTGCAGGGCCCAGGACGGAGATGGAGTCAGCCGTCTGAGTTAGTAGAGTCGGAAGTTCACTCTAATAATTGAGTTATTAGTGAAGCTCGCGAATTCAAAGTCCAGGGTTCGGGTAGGAGCTATTTTGAGGTTCCTGCAGTGCTCTCGAGTGGGATCGAACACCTCATAAGAATATCATAGGTTCTTGGCATTCAGTACTTCTCTTGAAATCCCAAGGGGCTGAGCTTTGGGAGAGAGTCTCATTAGCGCAGGAACGAGGGTGATGAAATATTAGTGCGCGTTACATAGACTCTTTCGAACGATGTTCTGGTGTTGGTATTGTGTTACTTGTCGATCTTCTCATACCGCTTTTTAGTCTCATTTTTAAGTCACCGACCACGAGAGTGTGGCACTAAAATGTTCGAGTGGCTTTGTTGCATGCAGGACTGGCAAAAGACAGTGAAACTGTGATATGTTTCACTGTTGATATTATGTCTCAATTTCGAGGATTTATTCGACTTGGCCTATCTTTGACTGGTATAAAATGAATCGTAACTTGCTTCTCGTTCTCTGAGGGTACACGTTTGCATCTTAGTCTTCATGTTTTTGCCTTCACTTCTATATATCTTCATTCGCGTGTAAGCTTTATTTGACCACTACCACAATGAGCACTTGGACGACTACACATTTTCAAATAACGGCTAAAAACAGAATCTTTCTCTCTATGTACGCAAGGTGAGTGGAACGGTGGTAAGCATCGCCGAGTGCAGTAAGAATGACTTAGTTCTTAAGTATGTACGCCAGAGCAAGAGCAAAAGACACAACACGGACAAATGATCATCGAAGACATCCGAAATGGACTCTCACATTTGCTGGAAGAATCAAAATAAGACATAATGTCATGGTCACGTTGGCCGGTTGAGAAGATGAGTGATCGCCAGTTAGTGATTTAAACTCATGACGCTCGTGAGCTTTAGCGTACTTTGTACGGGCAATTTCGTCCGTAATACGTAGTGAGTAATGAGGATGGAGTGAGTAATGAGGAGGGAGGGAGTAATGAGGAGGGAGGGAGTAATGAGGAGGGAGGGAGGAATGAGGATGGAGGGAGTAATGAAGAGGGAGGGAGTAATAAAGAGAGAGGGAGTAATGAGGAGGGAGAGAGTAATAAAGAGAGAGGGAGTAATGAGGAAGCAGTGCTGATACACGAGAAGGTGATGATGATCACCGTGATAGAGCACGGGTTAACAGGTTCGCATTTCACCAGCACCCTCGATGACTTACATGACCTTTTTTGGCACCGAGACTCGCGTTGTAGGAACGCAGGATTTACGGTTATTCTCTTTGCCGGGTTTGAGTGAGCCTCGGCGGGCATTATTTGGGCTCCGTGTGTGTGGTCCGGAAACTGAGCTGTTTTTGGTTACTATGGTAAGGCTCTGGTCTGTACAAATACATACATAATAAGGCCTATGGCAGGAATGCTAAGGAATGTGAGTGCCTTATAAGCGAATGTATAGGAATTCGGATGTGAAATTCAGGAAAGCCATGGAATAGAAATGTCTACTGCACGAAAGTAATGGAATGAAAAAAATGGAATAGAAATGTCTACTCCACGGAAGTAATCGGAGGAAAAAAGCAATGGAATAGAAATGTCTATTGCAACAAAGCGTTACAATTCGGTTGTAAAATAGAGGGAAGTCATGAAATAGATATCTCAACTGTTAAAGTAATAAAATCCGAACGTCAGTTTAGGACAAATACGGAATACAAATTTATATTGCCGCAATGCTATGGAACTGGAATCCTTAATGATGAACGATGCATTTAAAATTTCAAATACAACAGAAAAATTTATCGTGAGTTTTATGCTACGAGTATTAGACAGATTTTGTGCAGCTGAGTATATGTTCGTGCAGAGTGAATTAATAACGACGTGCAAAGTTTTCACGTTCCCAAACACACGATTGAACTCAAGTGCAAACAATGTCATTAATTAACGTATTGCATAACATCAACTCTTTTTATTGAGCACGTGGACCAATACGAAGGAATAGAGTGAACATGCAATTAATTTGCTTTACAACGTATACTATCTATAATTCTAAAAGTTATCTCACAAATTTCTGTTTCAAGCTTCACAACGGCGCTGCAATGCCAGCAACGAATAGCATTGTAACGTATAAATCTGTTTATGTTTGTCTTTCAAATTTCGTTCATATTTTGGTTGGCAGGGCAGAGCGTTATTCTGTGGATGAGAAGTCCCAGAGTTCGGATCTCTGCACTCGAACTTTTACCAGATCAAGCGGTTCTTCTGCTGGTTTAGAACACTGTGAAAGCGGGTAAAGAATTCATAGCTAAACCATCCTACTCAATTGCATTTAATTCACTTTTCCCATTTAGTGAGGGGATGAAAAATTATTGTAATTGTAAGTGCGGTTGTGAAATGAAGCGACCAAAAGAATTTGCAGTAAATTTTTTTTGAAGTTGAAAAATCACAATTTGGCTTCGAAGCTAGACTGACTCACATTCATAGTCTACTTTATCCATCGAACATCAACGTCGGATGAACATCAATTTCCTTAAATTCTCCCGAAGGTTCATCGCAGTTTGTGAGAAGTTACTGTTTAGTTTAATTCAAAGCCTTCCGAGAAAAAATGTAGCATAAATACAAATTTATAAGTTCTCCATTTGTGGTTTCATGTATAAAACACTGATTATTGAAAGCGACAGAGACCCCAAACAATTATTAACCGCAAAAACTGGCCATCATGACCATTTAACTAGAAATAGAAGTAACTTAATACTTGCTTATTATTCGAAAGTTAGGTCACAACACAGTATCCTTTTCATTGGATCTAAGACTTGGAATTCGATCCCTGTTGAGATCTGATCTGCAAAAAAAACTTCTTCCGAAGTTTTCAAAACGAATCTTGAATCTCTGGCTGTCGGAATATTAATCACATAAGGTATTCAAGTTTAATATTTTCTACTTTATGACTCATCCTGATGAGGTAATTTGCCATGATTTATGCCTCAAGTGATATCACGTCTGAACTTTTTTTTTTAGAATATAGTGTTCACGTCTAGCCCATGCAAACAATTTTCATAAAATTAAGCACCGAATCTTGAGGGAACAAATTCATTGATCAGTCTATTGTGCAACTAGGTTAAGTGAATTAGTTTACACATAATTGTGCCACTTATAACAGCATTGACGATAAGATGCCCAAGAAGTCTCCAAACTTATTCGGGTCCACAAGCTGCTACACTCAAATGTGTCCATTGCACTAGACATAAGAAACAACCTACTGCTGTCTCACTAGTGGTAACTAAATTCTTTAAATTGTTCAACTCGTACGTGTTCTATCACTCTCTTTATTTTTCAATTACTTAACTGAATTCATTCCAAACACAGGTGGTAAACAAATTGTTTAAATAGTTTAAATTTTAGGTATTATATTTTTTTTTTCCAATTGCTCGACTGAATTTATTCCAATCTACATGGAGCTACCAAATAATCAGAACCACCCTGTTTCATCACTTCCTAAAACTCTCTCGTAACATTTCTCCCGCCTGCTTGATTGGATTATCTTTTTCTTCCGTTTATTTTGTTCTTCCTTCTCAGGAACACTCCCTCCTCTCCCTCCCCCCCTACAACCGGCTGACATCCTACACCTTCCTTTGTTTTTACGGGTCCGTTGGAGGCGCCAAGCTGCGGGTCGTGAGCAGATCTGCACTACACTTGAGTTTTGTTATTTTACGCTCACTATGTACCTACTCTATGTACGGTGCTCTCACCCGCGTCAAAACTGGGAGCGCGAAGGAAAAGGAAAGAAAAAGAGTGTGTAAAGAAAGGGAGTGGGAAGGAATAGGGAAAAAGAGTAATTTTACAAACGGGAGCGAGAAGGAATAGGGAAAAAGAGTAATTTTACGAATGGGAACGCGAAGAAATAGGGAAAAAGAGTATTTTTAAAACGGGAGCGCGAAGGAATAGGGAAAAAATGGTGTGTTTAAAAAGAGATGCGCAAAGGAAAAGGAAAGAAAAAAAGGTTATGATTAAAAAGGGGAACGTAACAGAAAAGGTAGAAAGAGTATGTTCAAAAAGGGGAGCGTGAAGGAAAAGAAAACTAGAGTATATTTAGCGTATACAAGTCAACACATAGGAGAGACGTCACAGTAAGTGTTTAGACATTTATGACAATGATTGAATCAACTGAGACCAAAGCAATCAAGTGAAAGCTAAACCACGCGGAGTTTTGGTGTAGGGTTTCATTTGAAGTAATTACTGAGCTTGTTATTCATGCTCGCGGAGACTATGTTGAAGCTGGAACTTTTTTTAATTAACAGCTGACTTGCCACTAGTCAGCATTGTACTTGATGTTTCGGTCCTAGTCCTTATTTATTATTTATATTAGAACCAACATATATACGATTCTTTAATTACACGACACAATCCCATAGGAACCCAAACTTTTATGGATAAAAAGTACTGCTATATGTTTCCAGCAATTCACAATTCAAAAATAGCATAGAAAATGTCAACAGAACCTAGCCAAGCGGCGGCCCATTCTCGGCTTGTTACCCAAGCCTCACCTAAGCCGCCAGGCTTGAGTTTAGAATCTTTTTTCTAGAAAAAAATTGAAACTGTATATCATCGTTGGGTTTGCCTGAGATGATGATTAACACGCTGAATGCATGGGTTAAACTTAAGTTCAATATTCAATTCAAATTTGAAGAAAAAAGTTGTTTGCATTTTTAACTGGGTCCGATTGAATACCATTAACTTTAAAAGATTGTTAACATTTTTCAAACGATCCATCGATGGGTCGTTTAGCAGCAGGAAGAAGTTAGGCACGGCCCATCAATGTGTCGTACAGCAAACGACGTGTCAAGTCAAGAACTGACTGCACTTATTATTTGTTAGCAGACGAAATGAAATTTTACCGCTGGATTTCATTTTAACAGTGTTTACTTGCTATTCATCCCCTCGATACGTGGAACACTGCTACTGGTTCTGACTTTAGATAACAGTACCGCGAAAAATTTACCTTCCTAAGAATGCGCATTAACTCGTTCAAGTTTCAGTTCTTAACTTGAGCAATAGAAATAAGATCTAAGACCATAATGAAGGAAAATTTATCGAGTTTGTTAGAGATAAACGGTTTGCCCGACAGTCCTCGTTCGTAACACCACACGCTGTGAGGAAAATTGTTAAGAGAAGTTCTGAGGACCCAAACTCTCACATTAGTTTGAACTCATCAATTTGCATCAGTTTCAGCTCAAGCAAACTCATCAAGTTGCAGAGTTAAATATTAGTTTATATTCATCAAGTTTAAACTATCAACAACTCAACTTTGTAGACACAAAGCTACACATCAGTTTAAACCTATCAAGGGGCGTGAAACTCATCTCCAGTTCTGGCTATGAGGATGCAAGCTCACAAGTTGAAGATTAAAATAATTCTGTGCACATGCAATGGTAAAGAATATTTTCAGACATAAATTATGAATTCACTATTCTCATTTATCATTAACAAATTCCTGAATTTCTGAAGCGTACAGACTTCGCATCTTATTTTTAGTTTTTCCGTTCTAAACGACTTATTTGTGTTTATTCTTAGAGTTGTTTAACCTCACAGAAATTTACACGCTTTATGTTTTTTAACATTGCTGATGGTAGTTTATTCACTGAGTAAGTTTACGTCTCCTGAAATTTTACAGAATGAAATTTCATCAACAATTCTTCAAAATCATTTTTGTCGCTCTTGCCTGCATTGGCAAACACGTTTTGCCACAATTGCTCCAATGATCGTTGAAATTACATTCCATAACTTTCGAAAGTGTCACATTTTCCAACCGTATTACGGACATTTAAACCTCTTTCCAGTTTCACAAAACATGCCACGGCTTCAACACCTCGGCTTGCGCTCGAGTTTCACCCCATAGGATCACCATTGAATTTCTTACCCTGCATCTCCCCGACCGCCTTCACTGAGGCCTACGCCTCACAGCTGTCGGCCGGCGCTCCGCCTGACGCGTCTTTCTTTGGACCTCAGGCGCATGGATCAAGAACTGGGTCGGAGACCTCATGTAGCGGTGAACAAGAACAAGAAGAATTATTTTCAGGGACCTGAAGAGAATGGAACAAGAAAAGGGTCATAGACCTCAAGTACCGAGAAACAAGAAAAAGAAAACGTATTTGGGACCCGATGAGGATAGGTCGGAGACTTTATGCAGCGGTGGATAAGAAAAAGACGAATTATTTCTAGGAACCCGATGCGGACGGATCAAGAACTAAGGCATGTTGAAAGGGAAAAAGAAAAGAACGAAGAGTTATTTTTAAAGACTTGAAGCGGATAGGGCAAGAATTGGATCACACGACAAGAAAGCAGACACACACATGTCGCTCTCCCTTTTAACCAGAGACGCATGGATCAGCAACTTGACCCGCAGACCGATGAATCATAACGAAAAAGGAACAGAACAAGACGAGTTGTTGGTACGATTTAAACCTTAACCCTCTAATTCCCAGCGCCACTTCTGAAAGAGCAAAAGGGATAATTTTTTTCTTGAGAAACGTGGATCAACTACTGGACCCACAACCCTCTAAAACGGAGTCAAAAATATAAGAACAGGATGGATTATTCATTTGACCTAATGCGCATGGCTAGACAAGGAGGATGCAGACATGACGCAGGGTAAATAAGAAAAAAAACCTATTATTCTTTGGACCTAAGGCGCATGGCTAGACAAGGAGGATGCTGACATGACGCAGGGTAAATAAGAAAAAAACCTATTGTTCTTTGGACCTAAGGCGCATGGCTAGACAAGGAGGATGCTGACATGACGCAGGGTAAATAAGAAAAAACTTTTTATCTTTGGACATAAGGAGCATGGATTCACAACTTGAGCTAGAAACTTCATAACCCGGTGCCAAGGAGAAGTAAAAGACAGGTTGGTTTACCGTCATAGTCAAATTTTCAACTCCTTTCCCATTTATTAACGCTTCATCTTTTCTATTTAGGTATTTGAGTCCTTATATGAAAAATTTTAAATCCGTGAGTTGGAGTGAAAACATTGAAATGAATTTATCGAAGAAAGCATCATTAACATTAAGCTAGTAGCTGGTGGATAAAACATTAGACTTAGCCTTAATAAATGGGAGAAATTGTTCCATGAAATAATTCATCCAATAATTCGTTTTATGTTAATTGTAATTTAACATCAGCTTGAATTACTATGAATTATAGCACAGATATGGCATCGACAAACTAAGCAGAGCCCATGTATATACAGCATTACAAAGAGCTACAAATGTAAAGAATGTCATGGTGGTTTTATGTATTTAGAATATAAGATATAGTATTAATTATGAATTATTATATACATTACGTGCATTACATTACGTTGTGCTATCGTAATCTTACACTGCACACATACACACGCACATAAACACACACACGCAAACCTACACAACAAGCACATCACCACACACTACACACAAAAATCAATATGCATCAACTCCACACACTCATACATTCACACTCACACATACACACACAAATGGGGTCACACAGTTCGTGGCATAATGTAGACATTGATAACGAGAACAATTAGATTTCAAGTGATATGCAGCCAATGGCGGTGCGTAAAGGTCATGGTTGAGTGGCCAGTATTGAAAGGAGGTATAATGTGTCATCATTGAGAGCAGGTATAATGGGTCATCATTGAGAGCAGGTATAAGGTCATCATTGGGAGCAGGTATAATGGGTCATCATTGAGAGCAGGTATAATGTGTCATCATTGAGAGCAGGTATAATGGGTCATCATTGAGAGCAGGTATAATGGATCATCATTGAGAGCAGGTATAAGGTCATCATTGGGAGCAGGTATAATGGGTCATCATTGAGAGCATGTATAATGGGTCAGCATTGAGAGCAGGTATAATGGGTCAGCATTGAGCATAATGCTGCTCAGGGTGCTTGGCCAATTACCTCGTATCCATTTTAAGCAGAACGGAAGTAATCCATGCGATACGATTCCATTCATAGCGGTCTAATTATAAAGCGCTTATGGCATAAGTAGGATTGTGAGCGTCCGAAGCCCTGACGTGCGCTCGTGCTTAGCATTTAAGGAGATTCGCGTGCTCAGCTGCGCAAGATGATATGTTTTGGGTTGTTTTTGATGTTCTTTTCCCGTGCGTAGTTCTGTGAGTTTGTTGTGTATTAGAAATTTGCGTTTTGAAGGTTACTCATTGAAGTTACCTTTGCGTTTTGTTATGCATTAGCCATTTGCGTTGTTGAGCGTTACTCATTAAAGTTACCTTTGCGTTTTGTTATGCATTAGACATTTGCGTTTTGAAGGTTACTCATTAAAGTTACCTTTGCGTTTTGTTATGCATTAGACATTTGCGTTGTTGAGGGTTATGCATTAAAGTTACCGTTGCGTTTTGTTATGCATTAGACATTTGCGTTGTTGAGCGTTACTCATTAAAGTTACCTTTGCGTTTTGTTATGCATTAGACATTTGCGTTGTTGAGGGTTATGCATTAAAGTTACCGTTGCGTTTTGTTATGCATTAGCCATTTGCGTTGTTGAGGGTTATGCATTAAAGTTACCGTTGCGTTTTGTTATGCATTAGCCATTTGCGTTGTTGAGGGTTATGCATTAAAGTTACCGTTGCGTTTTGTTATGCATTAGCCATTTGCGTTGTTGAGCGTTACTCATTAAAGTTACCTTTGCGTTTTGTTATGCATTAGACTTTTGCGTTATTGAGGGTTATGCATTAAAGTTTTGCGTTATTGAGGGTGCAGTTGCACTGGGAAAAATTGGTTGGTACTAACAGGGTGGTTACTTTTATAGGGAGAAGGAATTGCTAACTAAAGGGCGGTACCTTCATGCTGGGAAAATGGTTTGAAAACCAGGAGGAAGTCCCATTTTGTTAAAAACATTGTGAAATAATAATAGGGTAGAACTATTTTGGTGGGAAAAATAAGTACAAAGCGAGTACTGTGCATTATTTGTTAGGCATTCTCGACTATTGCTTACAGCAGTGATAAATATTATCATATTCTTCGCCCCCAAGTATAATTAATACGAAATAATATTTTCATGAACGAACGTTACGAATTTTTCACATATCAAAAAACTTTCACCACAAAACGACGCAGGAAACGCGTTAGACCAAGCAAGTCCGTCGTGCTGCAGTTGAGGTCAACACTGATATATAGGATATAAATAAATGAGACACGAACGAGATACAGACGAGATTAACACTGAAGTGTCAATTTCAATTATCTTTTGGAACTACTTCGTTTTATTAAAGTATGTACATATGTGGTGTGAAAGTTACATCAGTGTCCGTATTTATCCTCCCGCAATATAATAATGTTCAGGGACCTGATAATACATTACATGATAATCTACATTACATGCCAATGTACATTACATGATAATGTACATTGTATCACATTATAATGTAAATTACATGATAATGTACATTACATGATATTTTGCATTACATTACCTGATGATGTACATTACATGATAATATCCATTACATTACCTGATGATGTACATTACATGATAATATCCATTACATTACCTGATGATGTACATTACATGATAATATCCATTACATTACCTGATGATGTACATTACATGATAATATCCATTACATTACCTGATGATGTACATTATATGATAATATCCATTACATTACCTGATGATGTACATTACATGATAATATCCATTACATTACCTGATGATGTACATTACATGATAATATCCATTACATTACCTGATGATGTACATTACATGATAATATCCATTACATTACCTGATGATGTACATTACATGATAATATCCATTACATTACATAATGATGTACGTAACAGGATGATGTACACTCATACTACGACAAATTTAAAAGTTTCTATGATATTTAGTTCAATCCATCCACTCTTTAACATGTTGGAATTTTTAATTTTTCTACCAATAACGATTACGTGATAGCTCAGGATTACCGAGGGGGTAACCCTAAACGCAGCCGGCACACCTAAACGCAGCCGGCAAACCTAAACGCGCGGCGGTAATCCTAAGCGGAAATATTAAGTATGATGGCGTTCTGAAAGCACAAAAGACTTATAAATGATACTATGAATGAAAGCTTAAAAGATTTGATAATTGGAAAATATCTTATTGACGTTCATGCAATCGGTCCGACTTCTGATATTACAGTACACACTAATGATACTTATGATTATACCAGGCACACGTGGAATGTTAGAATTAATGATGAAAATAACAAAAGCTACAACAACGCTTTAAATAATTACACGTGCTGTACATACTAATGATACCTAATGATATTTATGATGAAACCAATCATACGTGGAATGTTAGAATTAACGATGAAAATAACAAAAACGACAACAACGATTTCAATAATTACACGCGCTGATCTCCAGACGTCTTGCTGGAACATCCCGAGAATTTTTCAGACCTAGAAAACCATTGAAAAATTGATGACGTTTATTAGAATCAGATATTGGTATTCTGGGCAAAGTTTAGGGTGTCGTAAATCCCGAGACATTTGTTAATCCATTTTATAGCCCCGACCGAGTTCATGGCGAAGGCTTCTGAACATAGACGGCCGCTGCTGGTGTATTATAGCTAACTTTTTATGGTGGTTCGTTATATTTAGTTAAATAAAAATTTCCTTCTTTAGTTTTTTGATAAAATTTCCTATATGGTGCTGCTGGTTTATTAGCAAACTTTTTATGCTGTTTCATTCATTATATTTCGTTAAATAAATTGGGTTATTATTTTTTTTTTAAATGTCACATATGGTGCTACTGGTGTATTAGCAAACTTTTTATGTTGTTTCACTATATTTTGTTAAATAAATTGTGTTATTTGTTGAATTTTTTTGAGGAAACGTCCCATACACTGGTGTATTAGCAGATATTTTTATGTTCGTTCATTATATTTTGTGAAATAAATTGACCTTCTTCTGAGAAACGTAACGCAATTCTAGCCATTAGCCTCATCTTTTCAATTGTGGTGATTAAACTGTGGAGTTTTATTTCATTAAAGCTAGAGCTGAAATTAAAGCGAAAGCTAAAGTTGTACGTTTTTTGTTTGGACTGTTTTTTTCCTGTGTCACTTCGGAGTTAAATATTTCTGTGTTACAGTGTTGGCGGAAATCTTACAGCCTCAGTTTTTACCTACATAATACTTCAAATTTTATTTACTTTTATTATAGCTGAATTTTTTTCGTAAAGTGTGAGTAAATTTTCTTGAGTAATGAATAAAACGATGATAAATTCATATTTTCTTTCTTTCAGCAGCGCCGAAGTTAGAAAAAGTTCTTGCATCAAGATGAAAGAACAAGAAAAAAGAAATAGGGGTCAAAAAAGGGTAGCAGGGAAGAACAAGAACATGACCCCTAACAAAAGCAAGCAAAATTTCAACAATAGCAGCCTACTTGAAATTTTCAACTTAATTTTAAGGGTCCAACTTGAAATTTTCATCATAATTGACCTCGCATCTTCCCTCAAAGAGAGCTAATTTCAATAAATATAATACATGGATCCCTGTGAAGGGATTCCAAGTTGATAACTCATTCTTAAACTGAATTATAAATCATAAATTTATCAATAACCGATGTTAAATTAATCAATAACTAACTAAAATATCATCCGCTGAGTTTGTCAAAACCCTTTGCAAAAAACTACATTCTCCTTTGATCCTTTCAAAAATTATAACTAAAAACTAGAAAAATTTTTTTGAGTGTAACGAAAACTGACTCTAAAATTAAACATCATCCTCTGGGTTATCAAATTATTTGTTTTGAAAACTCGATATTATGGTCCGAGTTAATAAAAAAACTTGAATTAAAGGCTAAACTTTTTTATTTCGTTGACTGAAATATTTATACAAAAACTCGACGTCATTCTTTGAGCCAGTCAATAACAATTACATAAAACTCGATATCAGCCTCTGCCTTAGTGAAATATTAAAACTGAAATCTCGATATTATTATCATATTTATTGAAAAAATCATATCATCGTATGAGCCAGTCAATAACAATTGCTAAAAACTACGCATCATTCTCTGAGCTAGGAAAAAATCAGCACAATAAACTAAATTTCATGTTGTGACTGAGTCAATAACTCTTGCTAGGTATTATAGATCACCACAGACTTTTGAAATACTCAAACTACGGACCACACATCATTCTGTGAACCAGTCAATAAACATTGCTAAAACTAAAAGTAGACATCATACTCTGAGCTAACGAAGAACATACACAATAACTAAATTTCGACTTCTGAACGACTCAATAACTAGGGCTAGGAATTATAAATCACAGGCTCGCTGAAATACTCAAACTAAAAACTAGATATCACCCTGTGAGCCTGGAGGACAATCACAAACAGAACAAATGCATCAAAGCCCTTGCAATCTTTCTTGGCGAAGCGCAAAGTTTTCTTCAGGAAACGAGGCGGACTCTGCTATTTATTTTCAGCCGGGTATTCTGTCGCACGTTTGATAAAACTCGAGATTATGAGGAGAAATTCTTGAGTTGCGTCACAGCTGCGCCTCTGATGTTAATGCACTCCGAAGCTCGGCCTCAGCGAGACCGGACACTTGATCCGTCTCTGTCTCGAGCCAGCTCTTCATGGAAGTCAAGTCTCGTCCAAGTGCATCGTCTCACAGAGACACCTGGTGGAAGGCAAGTCTCGTCCCTGAGAGACACTTGATGGAAGGCGAGTGTCGTCCAAGTGCATCGTCTCTCAGAGACACCTGATGGAAGGCAAGTCTCGTCCAAGTGCATCGTCTCACAGAGACACCTGATGGAAGGCAAGTCTCGTCCCTGAGAGACACTTGATGGAAGGCAAGTCTCGTCCAAGTGCATCGTCTCTCAGAGATACCTGATGGAAGGCAAGTCTCGTCCCTGAGAGACACTTGATGGAAGGCGAGTCTCGTCCAAGTGCATCGTCTCTCAGAGACACCTGATGGAAGGCAAGTCTCGTCCAAGTGCATCGTCTCTCAGAGACACCTGATGGAAGGCATGTCTCGTCCCTGAGAGACACTTGATGGAAGGCGAGTCTCGTCCAAGTGCATCGTCTCTCAGAGACACTTGATGGAAGGCGAGTCTCGTCCAAGTGCATCGTCTCTCAGAGACACCTGATGGAAGGCATGTCTCGTCCCTGAGAGACACTTGATGAAAGGCAAGTCTCGTCCAAGTGCATCGTCTCTCAGAGACACTTGATGGAAGGCGAGTCTCGTCCTAGTGCATCGTCTCTAAGAGACACCTGATGGAAGGCAAGTCTCGTTCCTGAGAGACACCTGATGGAAGGCGCGTCTCGTTCAAGAGCATCGTCTCTCAGAGACACCTGATGGAAGGCAAGTCTCATTTAAGCTGCAATCGACACTTGGTGGAAGATATCCTCTAAAGGAACTTTTTTTTGACATTCCAGCATTCGGCATCTCAAGTTTTATTGAAAAATAACTCAATCTTGTAGCAGTTGGCCAAAATGCTGTATTAGGCGCAACCAAGTCGACAGAAAAAAAATCGTTGTCGACTGTTCCGTTAAAACCACGAATTATTGGTGAATCTTACTCCTGGACACACGAGGCCTTTTGCTTTTTCATATCTGCAAAATATTAACACTCTATCATATCATTTTTGACGCTAATGAGCTAATCTCGATCGCTATACCAGCCAGACAAGATCGAAAGATCAACGCAAATCTCTAATTCTTATCGAAAATTTTGGAGCAGTTTATCAAATTTTTCCAAGTTGAAGGGATGGATAATTTAGTTTGAGCCTTCCTAGCCACAAAAAAGATGTTCCTAAGGGAGGAAGGAGGAAGGTAACATAAAGGATGAGTTTGGGGAAGTCCCCACTCATGAATACAAAAGTAAGTTGAACAAAAAGTGTAAATGAAGTAAGATAGAATTGAAGTACTGAAAGACTGCTCCTTAGGTACCCCTTCTAACCTTTTCGCCGCCTGCATGCATGTTTTTCGCTGCCTAATCGATTTAATCGCTTAAATCACCAGGGCGCCGAAAAACATGCATGTAGGCGGCGAAAAAATTAGTCTGGGTGAAGTTGAAGGACTGCTGTCCTGAAAAACAGGATAGCAGAGAACCCCTCAAAAAATGATCTGTAACAAAACAAGAAATCTGTCTCAATAACTGGAAAGCGCGCTACTTCCGACAGATACTATATTTGTATACCTCTGAGACAAAGTTTTTTGAAACAATCCATAGTTCGAAGGCAAAGGTAGATAGACTCTGACTCCATAGGGATTTTATTGAAGCCCAGCATTTCGATCACATTGAGTAATGTGAAAAATACTTCAATAAACTCAAACGAATTCGGAAGGAAACAAAAAGAGCAGTCCTCAGCCTTCAGAACCTGAAAAGGGCGAACATTTAATTCAATTCGGACGCACGAGGCGGTGCGCGCTGCAATTGCTGCTTGCTTCTTTAAAGTGAGATCTAAGGCGACGGCTCTAAATTAATTGTCGCCTTAGAAGTGAATTTCGCGCTCATGGTGTAATTATATCTGCAGGCTGTATCCGTGCTACGCTGTTCGGGTTGTCCTGGAAGGCACGGAATTTCGTTGCTGCATTTCATGCCGTTTTCGAGCGAAAAAATTTGTTGCAGCTTTTCATTCAAACGTTTTCGAGTAAAAATCGTAGCAACGTTTCACGCGAGCGTTTTCGAGTGAAAAAATTAGTAGCAGCGTTTCATGAAAACGTTTGCAAGCAAATCAAACAAAAAAGAAATCGTTGCTGAATTTCATGCGAACGTTCTCGAGCAAAAAATCTCTGCTGCATTTCACGCAAACGTTTCCGAGCAAAAAATAGGATAGAACTGTTTATGAACGGAAGGACAGCTTTGGCGTAATGATAAATTTAGGGCAATGTGTAATTTTACATAGTATTTCATACATGTTTTCATGCTTATTAATGGAGGCATAAGATAGCTAATTACCCATATATGCTTGAACTGTAACGCGTCTTTCGAACCAGGAGTGCAGTCATTTGAATGATGAAATGGGGGTATAGAATGCGACTAAAGAAAATGAATAAATTTGTGGTAAATTTGTTTACAAAACTCACTCAATGTCGTAAATTAACTTTTGAAACTTACTCAATGTCGTAAATTACCTTTTGAAACTTACTCAATGTCGTAAATTAACTTTCAGAATTCACTGATTGGGTTGATGAATTTGCTTTCACAATTTACTGATGGTGTTGAGTTTACTTTCACGATTCACTGATGTGTTGAATTTGCCCTCATAACTCAGTCAAACGAACACAAAAGCAACGCTACTTACTCGCTTATTCCCAAACCACGCAAGTAAGAATTTGTTGCTGAAATATTTCTCTGGAGCAAAAATTTGCTCATGTAAAAAATTTAGAGAAATAAGAAGCCAACACAAAACAAGCAAAATTCAACGCTGGTAAACAAACCGTGAATTTTCATCGGTCTTTTTTTGAAGAATTTACATCCCTGTTGCTGGTGGAGTCTCGGGGATTTTTTCCTCGTTGAAACTATTTTAAAGCCGGTCTCAGGGAGAGACATTTCTGGTGAGCGTTGCAAGCCGTATCGCGCGGGCGCCAATTCAAGACAAATTAAACTTTAAATATATCATATCTCCTTTATAAGTCGACTACATTCACTAAATGTTATAATCACATGGAGGAGTAATTTATTTCCGAAGCAGCAATAAAAATAATTGTTACACCGAGTGTTACAAACTCAAGGAGAAGTTATCTATTTTCGTAGAGAATTGTGTACCCAGTCTAACTTTTTCGCCCGAGCATGCATGTTTTTCGCCGCTCAAGCGATTTAATTACTTGGGTGGCGACAAACATGCATGCAGGTCGTGAAAAAGTTAGACTTGGTATTGGTTGTTGGGTGCTTGTGATAGTGATCATTTACGTTACTATCTCATCAATACTAGCTATCAGACATGCTATCATTTATCATTAATGGTCATCAAGTTCGTTACCAATTCATTATTAATAATAATCAGGAATATCATTACTTCATAACCGCTGGTAATCAGGAATATCACTCTTTTATCAGCACTAGTCATCAGATACGTCACACTTTCATCAGCACTGCAGTAGTCATCAGATTTCATTTATATTTAATCGAATTTTCTTGTTCATCACATGATGCAGCATGTATCTACGATACGAATTCAAAATGTTAAGGTATACGTTAATATAGTACACGGTTAACATCAGCACCAAACGTGGATATTTGTTTTATACAGTATGTCCCACAAAAACCCTAACCGAGTATTTATTTTCCCGTATCAGTAACACCCGCAATTATTTCCCGTATCAGTAGTAATCGGTAATACCGCATAATTTTGGTGGAAATTAAATGCTTATGGTATTCTGATGATGGTATTACTGATACGGCAAAATAAATACTCGATCCGGGTTTTTGTGGGACACACTGTATTTGATTAGCGATGTTGATTTATATTCATGCCAGTTTCCGGCTCAGACAATGGTGCAGTTGGTATCTACGATACGAACTATTCCAATAAGTACAATCACAGCGGAGCGTTTAGCTTGCTCTCAATTTACCGGTCCCGTACTCAGTGAAATTGACGAATTTAGATCTAGGACATCTGGTTGCGCTGGTGCGTTCATAGCAAAAGATCGGACAAAGGGAGAAAATCATGGTCTGCCTCCCCTAAATTTGGAAGCGGCATTGTCATCGCTGCGTCAATATTGACGCACGACGTACTCAAATGCTCTGCTGCTGACTACCTGCAAAAAATTGTGGATTCAAAGGATCATTGGGTGAAATACGACTCTTTATGTTATCAAGTTGTTATGTATTTATCTCGAGTTCGTTATCGATAGGAAAGGCTTTCACTGACAGAGTTGGAAATCAATATGATCCAACTGAACAATTGACGCCAAAGAATACCCAAGTAATTGATATGTATGTGTGGCGTATAATTTTTTTCAATGCATGTATATTCGTGACGGTGGTATGTATGTCCCTCGATGGAAACATCGAACTTGCCAGGGTTGTTAGAACTGCGATTTAATGCCAAACTATCAGATATAGCTATATAGCAAATTATCAGATATCAGATAATTATATGATATAACCATAAAATAAATAGGCTAAAATGATAAAAAATGGCCCTCAAAATAACTATGGTTACATAGGAGGCTAAAGTTATTATAGATGACAATGAAAAGAGCCATGGTTATGCAGTATGTTCCACATAAACCTGGACCGAGTATTCATTTTCCCGTATCAGTAATACCATCATAATCAGTTATACCTTTTCTATAGGTTAATTTTAGAGGATAATTTTGCGATAAATTAAATGCTTATGGTTTTCTTATGATGGTGTTACTGATACGGTAAAATAAATACTCGGTTCGGGTTTTTGTGGGCACAATTTGCACCGAAGCTCCTCGAATTAAAAGCGTCACAACTTCGCCCACATCCCCGGCACGATTTGCACCGAAGCTCCTTGAATTAAAAGCGTCACAACTTCACCCACATCCCCGGCACGATTTGCACGGGAGCTCCTCGAATTAAAAGCGTCCCAACTTCGCCCACATCCCCGGCACGATTTGCACCGAAGCTCCTCGAATTAAAAGCGTCACAACTTCACCCACATCCCCGAGCCGATTTACACCGAAGCTCCTCGAATTAAAAGCGTCACAACTTCGCCCACATCCCCGGCACGATTTGCACTGAAGCTCCTTGAATTAAAAGCGTCACAACTTCGCCCACATCCCCGGGCCGATTTGCACTGAAGCTCCTCGAATTAAAAGCGTCACAACTTCGCCCACATCCCCGGGCCGATTTGCACGGGAGCTCCTCGAATTAAAAGCGTCACAACTTCGCCCACATCCCCGGCACGATTTGCACGGGAGCTCCTCGAATTAAAAGCGTCACAACTTCACCCACATCCCCGGCACGATTTGCACGGGAGCTCCTCGAATTAAAAGCGTCACAACTTCACCCACATCCCCGGCACGATTTGCACGGGAGCTCCTCGAATTAAAAGCGTCACAACTTCACCCACATCCCCGGCACGATTTGCACGGGAGCTCCTCGAATTAAAAGCGTCACAACTTCACCCACATCCCCGAGCCGAATTCCACCGAAGCTCCTCGAATTAAAAGCGTCACAACTTCGCCCACATCCCCGGCGCGATTTGCACCGAAGCTCCTTGAATTAAAAGCGTCACAACTTCGCCCACATCCCCGGCACGATTTGCACCGAAGCTCCTTCAATTAAAAGCGTCACAACTTCGCCCACATCCCCGGCACGATTTGCACGGGAGCTCCTTGAATTAAAAGCGTCACAACTTCACCCACATCCCCGGCACGATTTGCACCGAAGCTCCTTGAATTAAAAGCGTCACAACTTCGCCCACATCCCCGGCACGATTTGCACGGGAGCTCCTCGAATTAAAATCGTCACAACTTCGCTCACATCCCTGGCACGATTTGCACCGAAGCTTCCCGAATTAAACTCATATCTAACGGAAAAGAAAAACACGAAAAATTGGATGACAAGTTAATGAGCCTTATTGAATTGCGTGATATATGGCGCCATGTCCGTCTGAATAGTAATTATAGCCAGCAATTTATGAGCTATCTTATTGCATGGAGACGCAGCTCGCAGCGCGGATGCGTCATTAGACCATAATAATGCCTAAGTTCGCTGAACTCAAATAACCTTTAAATGCGAACGAATGCCTGGCTCAGCGAACCAATTGTCAAGTATGCGCGCGCGGTGATAACTTAATTCAGCCGAATTTTCTCAGTCATGATGTAGAGTAGAAACACGTGATTAATTGCTCAAAATAATGGGATTTACTGTAGAAACTCCGGATTAATTGCTTCGAATAGTTATTGTGTACGTACATAGGTTCAGGCTCGAAGTACTGGAGTCGCTCGGGTAATTTCACTTGCTCTGATTCCGAGTAGAAATGATTTATTAGCATGGGTTAATATTTTTCTACCTTAAGTGCAGAGTAGAGCGCGCGTTAGTTGAACGAAGGATTTTCTTCGCTGTGATTCAAAGTTTTTTAACGAAACTGGGATGCTGTTTCAGGAGGTTAGAAACGGAAGTATCATCATGAATATTTTTTTTTTTGCTTTAGATTTGTAGAGTAAAAATACGAGCCTCAGATTACTTTTTATGAATAAAATTCATTGTAAAGCAAAAATTTTGTTCGGAGATACTTTGATTTAAAAATTTTAGTGCTGAACTGTTTGCGGTGTTTGGACCCGCACACTTTCCAGCTAGTCTTTTTCTTATGAAGTTTTCTAAATTGAAAGGGGATATTTTGAATTCTGAATAATTGAACGATTGCCGACAAATTCAATATGAAGAAACGCATGCATAAAGCTTCAAATAATTATCCTTACGAAGGTTCGTCTCTTGTCTTAGTCTAATTTCAGATAAATTTCCAATATTAATAACTGCTAATTTTCACTTTCCAATGGTCTGAAGCGTTCTTAAAAGCCTACGTTAACCCACTGCAGTTAAAAGTCCTAAATTGACATGAAATAACTTCAAATTTGAAAGACTATGAGAGATCATTTCAAGAAAAAAGAGTAGAATGTCGTATTTTCCTTCAAATTATCCAAAGCCAATATGAAGTACCTGAAAAGTCGACTTAAATGAACTTTCAAAATTGGTTTCAAGTGAAATACGACTTTCATGCTAACACACACACACAAGTAAAATCCATCGTAGCATGTTCTGCTGATCGGTAACTCAAAAATACAACATAATAATGTGCTTCACTAATCTAAATTCACACCGTAGCTTGCTATACTGATCGCTAACTTAAAAAACATATCGTAGCGATGCTGATCACTAACTTATAAACACATCGTAGCGATGCTGATCACTAACTTAAAAACACATCGTAGCGATGCTGATCACGAACTTAAAAACACATCGTAGCGATGCTGATCACTAACTTAAAAACATATCGTAGCGATGCTGATTGCTAACTTAAAAACATATCGTAGCGATGCTGATCACTAACCTAAAAACATATCGTAGCGATGCTGATCGCTAACTTAAAAACATATCGTAGCGATGCTGATCACTAACTTAAAAACACATCGTAGCGATGCTGATCACTAACTTAAAAACACATCGTAGCGATGCTGATCACTAACTTAAAAACATATCGTAGCGATGCTGATTGCTAACTTAAAAACATATCGTAGCGATGCTGATCACTAACTTAAAAACATATCGTAGCGATGCTGATTGCTAACTTAAAAACATATCGTAGCGATGCTGATCACTAACTTAAAAACTTATCGTAGCGATGCTGATCACTAACTTAAAAACATATCGTAGCGATGCCGATCACTAACTTAAAAACACATCGTAGCGGTGCTGATCACTAACTTAAAAACACACCGTAAAATGCAATGCTGATCCCTATCATACAAACACATCGTAGCAATGCTAGTCATTAACTTAAAAACACATCGTAGCTATACTGATCATTAACTTAAAAACACACGGTAATATGCAATGCTCATCACTGACGTAAAAATAAGTCTAATATTGGACCGCTCGAGCACATGACAGCATGAAAAAAATGCACGTCCGTCACATTTGCACGTCTGTCGCGGTGAGCAGCAAAAAATAACACCTGTTGGAGGGAAGTTTTGTATCGTAGAGAGGTGGTATGGCGGATATCTAAAGCGTCCAAATGTAGTCATCTTTCTGTCTAACTTGGCTTCATATTCAAGTTTTTTAACTAAGAACAACGCTGAAGTCAATCGCAGCTATTTGTGATATCAAGAGTAGCTATAACTATTATTTTTTTCAGTTGAATTTGAATGCATAAAGCCGTATGAAAGTTTCCAGTTGTAGCAGATTAACTAACTGGCATTGCATTGTGTATATATTTTTAATTTAATTGTGTACAATTTTAACTGTCAGAATATGAGTTACGATTTCAGTTTACTCAATTGAATCAGGCAGGTATTGATGCATATGCTTACACGGAATTGGTCATCAAAACCGGTTTTTACGATCACAAGATACGGTGCTGGAATAGCGACAACGAAATATTGCATCCATATTTTGTTACCTTTCTTTATTAAATTGAAAAAGATTAAAATGCAAGTGCCCCTAGACAGAGCGGCAGGCTTTTGTTGTGAGTTTTCAAAATCAATGTGAATACATTTTGAAAAATGATCTATTCTATCACGCAAAAATAATTTCAGCTTCGTTTTAAATAAAAACCATGATGACACTTCCAATTCAGGAGCAAGCTTCTAGAGAACCAAAGTATTTGTTCTCGACCAACATTGGCTGTTTACTTCACTTTATTTGAGGAAAAAATCTAGAAAATATTGTCTTCATGAAAGCTCTTTCGGGATGTTTTCAAAATTTGATGCACTTGTCCAATGACCTGAAACGCAGTTTCACTGATAAATTCATGACTTCAGAGCGCCGTATTTAATTCTATTCCAATAACAAGAACGCAGTTTCCCAGTTAAATTTATGACCACAGATTTGACTTAATTTCCATAAACTGAAACGCAGTTCACAGGTAAATTTATGACCACAGTGCAAAATGTAAAACATATCAGCAAGATTTAACTCTATTTTTAATACGTGGAATGCAGTTTCTAAGGTAAATGCATGATCACAGAGAGCCATATTCGCCTCTATTCCAATAACAGGAATTCAACTGGAGCTCGTGCGTCAGTGTGTGCGTGGCGTATATATATATAAGGGTGCTCCGTCAGCTGGGTGGATGTGCCTAGCTAGCCCCGCTTCCTGTTCATGATGTTCTCTTTTCCGCTGTTAAATTCAGCTGATTTGTGAACGCCGTAAAAAAAGGCAGGCAGCATCGTCCATTAAAGGAAATCGTCACAAAGTAATGGCTTATGAGTCGACGACAATGCGCTCTAATGATCTGTTAGTGATGGATTTTCCTCAGTGCTGAATACGCGAAATACTTACTGCTGGTCGTAACTCGCACAACTTTACGGCCGCGACGTGTTGGTTGGCTGCCTGTCTCCGCTCCTACGCTCCTGGCTCGCGTACATCGCGCACGTCGATCGTTGCGTAGATCTACTGTACGTGCAATTTCTACGGTGAGAAATTCGCCAGGAGTCGTAATTGCAATATCTACGGTGAGAAATTCGCCAGGAGTCGTAATTGCAATTTCTACGGTGAGAAATTCGCCAGGAGTTGGTAATATTTAAGCAGTGTCCAGATTATTATTTTTAAAGAACACCTGCTTGCTATTTTCAGTTTATTTTATCGTTGTTTTTCCAAGTGGAAGAATGATTTTATTTATCTGGTTGTAGCAAATTAGGTCTACTGGTTTCGTGGATGACTGGTTGCTGTAGGAAATATTATAAGTTCTTTACGATTATAGTTTCATGGACCTGTGATATACGATAACATCGTGATACGTTTTTCGAGAAGATTTATTATCGGATTTCAATATTATAATATTACTAGCCGGTTACCTCCGGTAACCGGCTAAGCTTAAGCCGGTTCAACCCGAGTATCGGGTTGTCCGACTTGCCTAAAAATAAAAAAATAAAAAAAATAAAATAAAAATAAAAAATAAGAAAAATAAAAAAGAATAAAAAATAAATAAAAAAATAAAAAATAAAAAAAAATATAAAAAATAAAATGGAAAAAAAAAATAAATAAAAAATAAATAAAAATTAAAAAAAAAGTAAATAATCAAAAAATAAAGAAATAAAGAAGATAAAAAAAAAAAATTAAAAAAAATTTAAATAAATAGTTTTCTGCAAATATAGACACCAGTGGCTTCAATTTAATACCTCACTCGACCATGTAGACTCAGCCAATTTTCCAAACGGACTCGCACAAATTTTGAGTTTTGCTATTAAGTATATAGATTTAAATATTTCTGTACCTCGTACTAAAATGTTACTCGGAAATGACGATAACTTCTATGAATTCACACGTCACCCTTCACACATGTTGATGACGATCGATCTATCAGCTCTCTGTAAACACTTGCTGTTATGTAAATCGTGCGGTGATGTATAATTTTGTGGAGAGTTAGGATGAATTTCCAGCAATTTTAATGCAAATAGGACATATGTAAGCCGAGTAAAAAGTCATTATTATTATTATAATAGAAAAGAAAGCTTCTTTTTATCATCCAGGTCTGAAACAAATTTTTGAAGAAGTTATGTTCACAGATAGCTACAACAAAAATTCAGAATCTCAAATTGACCTCATTAAAGAAAAAAATCTAAGAATTGTTGCAGCTTGTGATATGCTGACACGCATCGAACACTTCCGATTGTAAAATTTTAAAACCTTTGTGTATTTTCTACAGCAAACTGCCCTCAACAAACAGCAGAGCCCATGTCCTCTAGTCTAAACATCGCCACGTCATTGCATTCTCAAGTCTGACTTTCCTTTTATTCGAGCCTTTCAAAAATTTTAAATTTTGACGTTGTCTGTGAAAGTTCGTTTTCCAAAATGTTTTCTCTTGTTTCAAATTTCTACTTTGCTGATGATGGACGTTTAACATGAAACGTTTTATTTTTATTACAATGATTTTCTATTATGTATTGCTGCCCATCGCTTTGAAGTATTATTTAGTAATTTTTTCCTCATTAACCGTACGAGAGGCACCGTGAAAAGAGAAATAAATGACAACAATATTATTCAAAAAAACATTTCTTCTTGAAATGGTTGTTCTCATTCGATAATATGGCGCATGACGTTCGTAATATTTCTTTAATACCCAGCATGATAATTCACTCATGATGATTGTAATACTATCGTAATACACTGAGTGATATTTCACTCAGGATATCCGTAATATTATCGTAATACAATGATATTTCATTCACGATAATCGTAATGTTATCGCAGTTCACCGAGAGATATTTCACTCTTGATGTTCATAATATTATCGTAATACCCTATTAGACATTGGGATTCATGAGATGCGTAACATCATCGTATGATAAATTTGAATGGAATTTCGAACAAGAAAATAGATTGCAACTCAAATGCGATAATTTAGTCATCATGTAGTGTTCAGGTGTCCATAGAATTTTGAATCGTAATACCTTAATGGTGATCAGGAGTGATGGTGTTCGTAACATTTAGTCGCGGAAAAAATTACTGTGTAAAGCGATTTTCTCATGATTTTGCGATAGAATAAAGTGACCTTGTTCTGCTTATTATATCAGCCAGGCTTCTTTAAATAAAGTGATGTTGTTCTGCATATTATATCAGCCCGGCTTCTTTTAAACCACCATTTTAGCTCATAGGCTCACGCTAGCTTTACCAATTTACCGCATTAAAAAATTCATCGTTAATGATAAATCCCGGCTTCGGTGCCTCCGTTGACCAAATCTGAGCTTTTTTAATTTATCGCATTTTAATTGGATATGTGTACAGGCAAAGAGTTTGGTATTTCAGTATAAAATATTCTTTCATGAATATTCATGGCATACAGAATGCTCTTCATATACATAGAAATTAGATTTTTATGTCGAAGATTTTTTGTGAACTGCGGCTGAGAAAGACAAGCCTGAAAATGAATGTTCACCTGCTGCTAAATACTCGACATTTACGTGACGACAATTCTTTCAATATCAAAATGAGTTCTTGCGTACATGACCAATGTTGACGGGTACAGTACCCAAGTAATTGTGACTGACATCTGTCATATCAATAATAATATTTTTCACAACACGATGTTTAGTTCTAGAATTTCTGAACTGAGCGAATATAAGAGAAAAGTTCAAGTTCTTGACACCGATCTTCGATCAATCTTCCAGAAAACAACATCACCCGCAAAATACGCGAAAAAACTTAAGTTGCTTTTACTCCCAGTTACTCATAATTAAATCAATACAGCTTTACAACAACGAATAGCCTTTACCCGCATAAGCTGAGCTTTGCATAGTTAAATTCGAGGGTTGACTACGTCGTTTCATTTCTACCTACATCACTTCCGAAGGAGCGAGCGGCGTGAACTCTACGGATGTGAACCGCCGGCCTTCAAATTCTATGCATAAGCGCTACGAGGCGCTTCCAAGTGTTAAAACTCGGCTATGGTATTCCTATGGGGCATTGAAGCTAGCAATGATGGTCTCGGTATAGCCGGGGTCGGCAGTGGGAATGACGCTAGCGATTGTGATCGAGGAAATGCCTGGTCTGAAGCATTTAATAATGCTCTAGAAAACACGGCGAATGACGCGTAACTGGCAAATGGAGAGAATATTACGCAAAATGCGCAAGCTCTTGCATCATACGGCGGAGGAATTTTCAACAGCAAATGCAGGGTGGGAAAAACGGTAGAAAATGTAAGTTAGGAGCAAACCAGACAGGAAGGGACGCCAACATTAACCTTAGCTCAGGAAACGGGAACTTTGACTGTAAAGCGAGGCTGGCCACGTGGGACGTTCAGGAAATATTTTGTCGAAAAATGAAATTCGAAATTCAGAAGTCCGTCACAAAAATAGTGAACTGAAGGAATGGTAGACAAATACTCAAAAAAATATTAATGTGATAAGAGCCTTCCTTCTCTGATCGTGTGTCACACTAAGAAACTATTATCAGATACGTCCGTATCACAGATGCATAATCCAACCACTTCAACACCACACCCTAGACACGTTTTCTCTGTTCTTTTAAATCCAGTTTTCACAAATGAATTTTAGATCAACATTTGAATTTCAACCACTCAAAAAATAACGCCGTCAATTTCGAGAGCGCGGGTAAAGGTAATGGGTTTTAAATTTCTGCATATCTGGGCGACGGGTAAGAGGAAGATGAAAAACGTGGCTCTGTTGGAGAATGCAAGTTTTTACGACCGATCAGAAGTTCCGGTGCACTGATGCAGCTGTTCAGAGTGGTGGTATTTGGCTGATATCGAGCGTTCGACAAGAAACACAGCGGATATTTTAAAGTCAGATAAGAGATGCCATAATAAGGAATGACCTAATCGAAAGCTACGTTATACGCAAACAGTTTTAAATTAATTAGGGTTCCTTCGAAAGCTGTGTTATATGCCGAGAATTTTGAATTAATTAGGGTCCCTGACATAGAAAATTATAGTACTAATTGATTTATGTAGAAAATTATAGGTCAGAGGATTTTACCTTTCCAAAAATTATGCATGCATGTACATAGCGTGTGAAATTACTGACAAAATGACATTTCCTTAACTATACCGCAAATTAAGAAATTAATATTCATAAAATTTTCCGGAAGCGCTAGCACTCCTGAAACGCTCAAACTATGCAAAAAATGAAATAAATTGCGAAAATGGTCATGAATAATAGCATTTATTGAGAACAGCTGAGATCTTACTGCGGCAAGTTATAAGCAAGAGTAAAAAACTCAATTAACAAGAAAATTGTTCACTTTATTTGATGTTTCTAATACTGAACAATGGACATACGCGTCGAATAGAATTAGGATATTAATAAGCGGGCAATATCGCAATTTAAAGAAGCATCTATTATAATTTTTGTAGCATCATTTGATGCGGACCTCATTTGAAAATTTTGCTAATTTTTCTACCTGCTGTTCCAGAGAATAACTATTGACATTACATTAAAGGATTCCATAGTACTGCTCTCGTGCAGTTAAAATGATAACTATTGACATTAAATTGAAGGATTCCATAGTACTACTCTCGTGCAGTTAAAAATGACGGCTCAAATTTAAAATTAAAGCTGCAGTTTATTCCTCAAAACTGCCATTAAATATACTTCAACTGCCAGGTCTCCCATCTGCCATTTCTTCCATTTTTGCGTTATGATAAATTTGAATGGAATTTCAAACAAACAAATAGATTGCAACTCAAATGTGATAATTTAGTCATCATGTAGTGTTCAGGTGTCCAGCAGGGACCGCCAGGCCAATCATGCAAACAATAAACTGCTAGTCATTATGTATGCGAATATAAGTATACAATATTAAAAATAGACTCGTTTTATAGCATGTGATCGCCATGGAAGGCATCAGTAGCCGGATCTTAAATGTTTCAAGAGTTAAACAACTATTTATATATTTGTGTGTGAGATTTTATGATGGGGATGATTATGAAAGAATAACAATTTCAAAATGAAATGATCTTTGACATGCAATATTGCAGTAAAATGTAATGTTTGTTTATAATATTGTGATAGAATATCATATTCACATGCAATATAACAATTAAAAGACATTTAAGCCGTGATATTACAATGAAATGATGTAGTCATGTAGTCATACACAATACCGGATAGAAAATTCGCATAGATATTAAATATTTCCATACCCTTTTGTATAAAGAATCAACACTGAGAAGAAATTAGTACTGCAGCACTTTGTTAAATATCTTAAAGTATATTAACTGATAATATTACAAGAATAACAAAGGAATGTACTCAGGTTGATGGTTGGCTTGCAAGTTGAAGCTCAAAAGTTATGGTACGTATTTCAGTCAAATTTCTTCGCTATGAAAGAACGAACAAAAGTTAAAGAACGAGCTTTGTCTTTTTAGTCAAAGAGGAAATGAATGCTAGCTGCCGCTCAAAAGTTATTGTAAATATTAGTTTAGTTTCTGGGATTTGAAAAAATGAAAGTTTAAGAAGTTTCAGCGGTTTCAGTCAAACCACTGAGCTACAAATCAGATTTCAGACAGAAAAATAACCAGTAATTTCAAAAGTAGGCTCCAACTCACCACTGGAGCCGCGAATTACCAACTTCCGTCATTCCTTGAGAAACATAGGCACAACTTTAATTTAAAACCATCCCCGGTATGGACTATGATTATCCTTAAAATTATGATTATAATCGTGGAGCGAGATAGGGAATAGTGTGAATTGGGAAATCAAAAGGAGGAAGTACCTCAGCCTGAGGGGGTACGCTGGGCGGGTAGATGAGTGGTGCAGGAAATGGTGTCATTAATGCGTCTACCGACTACATGATAGGAGCTACGTGTTCCACGGTGTCATGGCGCTCTTACACAACTGTTTTTTAGGGTTGAATTATGTGTGAGTAGACTTCAACTTACATACACATCAGTTGATTGGTGTGAGTAGACTTCCCAACTTACTTAGGCAGCGGTTGATTGGTGTGAGTAGACTTCTCCAACTTATATGCACAACGGTTGATTGGTGTGTGTAGACTTCTGCAACGTATGTACGCAACGGTTGCTTAGCGCGTACAGATTTCTACTATATATGTACACTGCGGTTGTTTAGTGTTGATTAGCGTATGTAGATTTCTAGAACAAAATAGGACTATAGTGTCACAAATTCTGAGCAACGGTTTTTCAGTGTTATTTATTAAATGGTATTTGTGCTTGTGCGTAAGTTTCAAACGCTAATTAAAATTATTTTTATAAACCTAAAAATTTTAATTAATTCAATTTTAACGTATCGTGTCCTAACAGAATTCTTCCGCCATCACTCTATTTCGAACACCAATAACAACAACAACAACAACAAAAATTAACTAATTTATTGTGAATGAATTTTCAATGTAATCAGGAGCTTAATTTTCCTCTACCGAAAAGCGTCTTGGTAATACTGAATGGACGATAATGAAGTTCCATTTTTAGCTACATTACTTAAATACATTAAACGCCCGTCGATGAAAAAAATACTAACATAGTTACTCACACAAGTGTCGTAAAAACCGCCCTTTTCAAGGGAAAATATTTCTGAGGACTTAAAAATTTCTTTCCACAAAAAACAACACAAGTTGTGGCCTGTATCAGATTTGCAGCCCCAGAGCTTGCAACGGTTGAACTTAGCATACAGTGTCGGGCTGCACTTCATCCTGAATAAAAGTAGCGTAAAATTCTCGCAAATGGGCTCTTTCGTTCACAGAAGCTTTGAACTCTAACAAAGATAACTTTCGAACTTGTTAGGAACGTCCTTAAAATAGTAAAACTCTCCAAATGATGATCCATTGCAGGAAAACGCCCACCCATTCTCCGTAAGGGGCATACTTTTGCCGATGCCGACAACCTGTTTTTTCTTGAGAAGAGGACTGGTGCGGTAGCGTGAACGTCGATGCGAAAAAGTGCTTCTGAGCTGCGTGCCGAGAGAAGACTAAGGCAATAAGACCTGTTCTCTGCTGGGGAATGCCCTGCTGCAATGAAGGGGGCAACCTCAAGCTGCACGGACGGACCGTGGGCTTCTGCATGACGCCCTTGTGATTCTGCGTCCTCAACCAAATGTGCGTGATAACACCTTGGTTTAATATAATATTTTAAATAATGATAATAACAAAATACCGTAATATAATATTATTATTATAATAATACAACGTAGCGATAGTGATTTTTTCAAACTTTCGTTACCGAAAACCAATTGTGTTTTTGATATCATCTTTATTAGAAATACACTTTCTTTATTCCTAGAAACGATGATTTTAGAGGAAAATAAGGTGCTCTGTTTAGGTTAGAAGATGCAATCCGTGTGCACTTCATTAATATAATGTCAAGCAGTGAATTGGCGAAATTTTAAGTACCACTATATTACACCTCTTCTATTTTGACCACAAATCATTGAGATTCTCGAAGTGAAGGAATATTTGTTGCCGGCAAAATGCGCTAAAAAAATACTTTGTTAAATTTTTTCGCACATTTTAGCAACGAACAAAAATTATGACCACGTAGTTAAAAGTGCAAAATTTGACTACCTCTCTTCTCTTTATTGATGAAGGAATGAATAAAAATAATAGATCTTTATTTTCATGTGCTGAAGCGTGACTTTACCAAAACGACTGAACACCAATATATACGTGGCATCAAGGGTCACAATGCAGCAATAACAGTTACCACTTATTCAAAAGAATACGAAAATTTCAAATGCGTTACATTACCGTGACTAAATAATAATTTGTGCGAAGCTTAATTTTGAAAATCTGCGTAATAGGTGAAGTGATTCAATTTATTAATGTTGACTTAGTCAGGAAAAAAAGTGTGCTATGCTTTTAAAATCCATTCAATTTAATGAATTTCATTCACCCAATACCGGCTACTGAGTAGAAGAGAAATTACCACACAATCTTATAAGACATATTAATACATGCGGAAATGAAAAAACCTTTTCAACGTTCATAGAGAGTAATGGTTCAGAACAATACTGACTACACGCACATCTTTCCGAATTATTTATGGGAGTAAGACTGACGACTCTCACTTGAAGAATCATCGGAAACTGTTAAACGCTGAAACTATCACTGTATATGAATAAATTTCCCCCCTTCATTTTAGAGCGTGGCGTTCTGGCATCATCTTCATGATTTCAGTTGTATGACTAATTCCCAGAAGCATAGAACTGAAAAAACTAGAAGGACACTGTCGATTTCTCGGAAAACGGAAATCATATCGAATAATATCCTGGGGTCAAGAATGTTTCAGAATAATTAGTATTGGAGGTTGTCACGTTCCTCACATGTAAAAACAATCTAAGGACTCCTTGGTACAGCATTTTCTTATATAAGAAGCGCGATGTAATAGAAAAAATATGCTAACAGTTATTTATTTTTATTTTTTACGTCTTGATTACAACACAACCTATTTTATCTTTTTGGAAATTCAAGTTTGAAATGAAATGCACTTCTGAAAGAACGCAAAAGATCAAATTAGAGTAATGTATTTCATGTGTCAATTACTTATCTCTAGACGATCTTAGTATGCATGTTTCCAAGTTCTTTTTTCATAGGTTTGTAGAAAGAATCTTGGTGACTGTCTTGGGAAAACAGCGGGAGCAGCTGAGGAGCGGAAAGTAGGGGCATGACTTTTAAACCGACGGAAGGAAATGGTCAGGCAGGTGTGCTGCGACCGCTCGGCCTTCTGGTACAGTCATTTGACATCTGTAACCGTGTAACCGTGTCTCGAACTTCTAGTTCAGTCGTCTGGCATCTGTAACCGTACCTCGGACTTCTAGTACAGTCTTCTGCAATCTGTAACAGTGTCTCGAACTGTTGGTACAGTCGTCTGGCATCTGTAACCGTGTCTCGAACTTCTAGTACAGTCTGGCATCTGTAACCGTGTCTCGAAATTCTAGTACAGTCAGGCATCTGTAACCGTGTCTCAAACTTCTAGAACAGTTATCTAAAATTTGTAACTGTGTCTCGAACGGTTGCCGGATTTCAATGGTGCAGTATTTCACAAACTACAATAGAGTAGTTTATTAATGCATATTTTAGTAGAACAAATTCACTAAATACTTCAGTAATTTTCGAGCATCAAAACCCTTGCGGATGTAGTTACATTCATCCAACTTGATTGAGAGAGAAGTTACATTCACGAAAGTGAATAACGATTACGATCATAGTTGCTGTCACCCATCTTAATTCCGATAGTAGTTACACCCAACTTAATAAATTGCGATTGCAGTTACATTCATCCAATTTACTTACAATTGTTCACAAAATTTAATTTTAGTTATCGCTTTATTCACCTGACTTATTTGTGGATGTAGTTAGTTACATTTATACGACTTGAACGCAGAGCTAAAGAAGGTGACACCATAGCTAACTTCATCACTGCACACCGTAATAACTCCACCATAATTAGACTCGGTAAACATTAGGGTAAATCATTTTCGCTAAATTAAAATAACTTAGCTAGCATTTTATTCTTTGTGTCAGCTGTATTAGCTGTTTTATTCTTTGTGCAGTAATAACATATCCGAATGGAAAAAAATAATGAGCTATTTATTAAGACAAATGTATGCCAGCGACATCCATTTGCTGTTGATATCTAATCGAAAGTACCATACATATACTAGTGATATTCACTTACTAAAGCTTTACAATTGTAAGTAACATCGATGGACAAGTGACATTTATCGTTGACAATATCCAATAACAAGTTACTGCCAAAGGCGAGGATAATCCAAATCATAGTTGTTGGAACACATAGTGTACTGATGGGATAAAAGTTTCCCATTGAGAAAAGATTCGATTATGATCTATAAATTTCCCATAATCTATGTTTAGTTTCATGGTGTAAATTAAATTTCGATCAAATTTTGGGAACAAGTTACACCATTATTCGGTTATGTTGATCAAAGGGATTTTATGTAATCATCACAAAATATGAGGAACTCAGTTTTCAGAACTTGAGAACCTGATAATTAAATTTAGTATACAGACATAAGATGACATAGCAATATAACTGCCTGAAGTAAATATAATTAATTTAGAAAGTAATTTGCGCAAAAAAGTAAAACATAATATTTAAAAAAATGCGCTTTTAATTTTGATTTCGTTCTACGATTGCGCGTTATTTTGCCACCTAGACCCACGATATTCTGTTAAATTGATACCAGTTTTTTGTACATGCTATTTATACCCTAGATGTACGTTTTTCTTGACAAAGACGGCACTTGTTTCGTAAATAGTAATACGGCAGTTATAGATATACGTTTTTATAGAAACTATTTAATTCCGTTAACATAGACACGCAACACCTGAACATACACACCAGTTAATTCACAACATCCCTTCTCAGAAGCTTGATGATGAAATGTCTCGACTGTACAGCGGAAAAAAGGAAGGAAGATGGTGGGTTTGGGGGAAGTATTCTTCCGCAAGGATCCTTCCTGAGAACCCGGGTACTTCAACGGCCACTCGAAGGTAGATACCCCACTTGACTTGAACGCGCCGCATGTCGCCAATGACTACGGCCGTTACAGGAGCGCCTCAAAGCCAGAGCAAACTGACCATGCAAAGGAAAGTAAAATTGACGCAGCACTAGGGCAAAAAAGGAGAAGGTTAAAGTGACTCAAAGGTCGACGATACTTTTAAATGATTAAAAATAATCCAGCAACTTAACCCATTGATGAGGAAATGAGAAATTTATTAGAAATTGGTAGTATTGTAGTTGTAATTAATAATGAACAACTTTATAGATATCATTATTTCTAAATAATAATATCTTTAAATATTAAAAGTAATTATTAATTTTCCGAATAACATTATTCCTATTTATAATAAATTAATGAAAACCTTTATTGCATTCTTTGTCAAAAAAATAAATCTAATTGATGAGAGACTGCAATTTCACTTGTAAATCGTTTCCCATCTCAACAGTTAGAACACGTCAGCTACGCGTAAAAGAACACTTCACAGGATTCATCAAGAAAGAGTTACACAACTATAAAATGTTGACTCGGATGGGATTAGAAAAAAATTACACTACATGAACTGTAGCTTTCGATAAGAGCTGCAGTAAACTGCCATCGTTGTGAATTGTGAACGAAAATTGAATTTTTGTCTCCAGCACCAGCAAGTTGTGAGACGATATAAAAATCATGGGTATTCAACCAACGTCAGCTCTACTTGAGTAACTTAATACGCACATTATCAGCCGCACCTTCCGTATCCAGGATACGAGCTCATCGAGATATAATGCTCAAATCAACGTCAGTTGTACTCGAGTGACTTAGTATGCGCACCACCATTAGTACTTTCCGTATCCAGGATACGAGCTCATCGAGAAATGATGCTCAAACCTTGTTTCGAGAAGTGCTAATTGCGTCGTTTTAATCAAAATTCAAGTCCGGATCAAGTCAACCTACAGCAGAGGCTGCTCTCAAAATACGAGTACTTCCTGCCGATTTTAGTTGTTTTTGCGCTATCAGTGATTCCCATAGTTTACGTATGTCGTGTTCATTCCTACGGCCTACGTGGTATGAAATAGTTCAATCAAACACTGGTAGGTAGTTTTGAAACGGTCAAATAGATTTTCGAATTTTCTGTGATTTTCTTGTTTCAAGCGGTGTGAAAGAGTTGACATAGGATTTGATTTGGATAAATCGATCATCTATTTGATGGTTGATTAAATGTATCTGTATGAACTTATAAAACTTTGGTTATTTATTTGGGGTGGTCACGCACATGCTTGCTTGCTTGCTTGCTTGGTTGTTCTCGTCTACGATAGGCGTCCGATAACAATATTCGGCATGAAATAAAGTTCTTGGAAGCTATGTTGTGCTTATTGTATGCCAAAAATCAAAATAATGAGGAACATTTCTCTAAAATAAGTCATAACAGCCTCCAAATCCAAAGGATGCTTAGTGGATGCTGTATGACAAAAATATCTATTGAATGAAGAAAAGTTCCTAAAAATTAATTTTATAAGCCAGCTATTCCATCGAGACGTAAGTGAAGTAGGAATCACTGAAATCAAAAACTTAAACTGTATTTTTTATGAGTAATAAAAGAGTGGAATTTAATGAGTGAATGAAAAAATATTTTGTAGGAAAAACTATAAGCGATAACTTCTCAAATAGCGTTCATTTTAGCATAACAAAACGTATAAAAATCTCAGCAAGTAACTTAAAAGGTTTTAGAGAATTCATGAACATGCTAAAAATTGTGCTGTGCTTTTAGGGCAGCGAAAATTTAGAGAGAAAGACCTTCAATACGCGCAAAAAAAAAGATTAACAAAGGCGAGAAAAAGTAGAAACTGAATGAACCAATTCATGTACCGAAACTTTAGGCTTCTAAAAGCCCTGCTCTGAAGCTCCAACCAAAGAATTTGCGAGCTCAAAAAGAAGCAGAAGCTCCTGAAATGCTCACGAGAAAAACAAGCAGCTAATCAGAAAAAAGTGTGCTTAGGAACCCTGAGGATCCCACAAAAGAAGAAAGATTAAAGCCGCTTGAAAAGGCCGGATATTTCTGAAGTGGCTCGCCGGAGTTGCTGGAAACTCGGCGCTCATATTGACAGTCTTCCACGACACGCTGACGCGCAGTTCATACAAACTACACAGCAAATATGTGTACTTTGTGTGAGTTGGTTGCACGTAGTCTACAAGAATTACTGGGTTCTAGGTTTCTCTTGTATTACTCTTGTATTTGCATGAGTTATACAATTGGGTTCTAGGTTATGTTGTACAAATCTTATACATATAAGGCGGTACTTTTACATCTTAATTTTATTTGTAGGTTTTTGTTGAATAATACTCATGTACATTAAACATTGCTCCTGTGCTTCATTTGGTCTTGAAATTTTGATTGTATAATACAAGTATAAATAAAATAAAAAAGCATAAAGCAGGTAGTTTTATTGTAGGTAATTTTCCGGAGTTCAATCGTATAACAGTCGTAAATATAGAGCTGTTTTCGACAACCTCATCATAGACTTCTGATTTTATATTGTATATTACGAACAGAACAGAACGTCTGTTGACAGTATTAACGCTTAAGCTCATTTTACACTAGCGGTGTTGAGCGACGGTGTGGAGCGACGGAAAGATTCTTACAGCTCCTCCCACGCAAAGATTAAGCGTCAGATCACACCGGCTTGCTTTTACACTGCCGCTCAATTCGACGCTCCTTCCCCCGAGACAGTAATCGTCAGGATTGCTCTTGCAATACTGACAGAATAATTTGCAGGACAGGGATGGTGCGACGGTGCGGAGCGCGAAGACACCGTAAATGTAAAAGGGCCTTTAGATCGCGACGTGAGGCGCTAGTGTACTCGGAGGGAATTTCACAATGCTGCTGACCGACCAGTAGTCACCAACTCAATTTTCATAAATACCTAACAAAAGCTAAATGGAGGCACGATCCAGTTGATGGTTGCTACATAAAAATTGCTTACTACAATAAACTTTGAGTTTGAGTTGAATATTGAACTTTAGTTTAACTCGCCGCGGTTAATGTGTTAAACGGAGATTTGTACATCGATGTGGTCTGCATAATACAGACAAAGCAGAGTGTTATCTGTCAGCTTTTGTTACAATGGCTTATGAAAAGTCCATTAGAGACCTTAAAATACGCTTTAATACAAGTTCCGATGTTAATAACACTGTATAAATAATGGTAGCGTTACGAATGAAGTAATCATCGTAAAATGACATCTTAGACTCGAATGAGTACTTAAAATTGAGACCTATTCGATACGGGCTATTTAAAGTCAACCGCCAACGTCTCACATCAGCTGGAACTAGTCTACGCGGACGAGATCATGTAGAATGCTGGACTTTTGTGATACATTCGTGCGTTTTAACCGCGAGCCATTTTCACACATGGTATTTATGAGCTAATTTTCCATCGTTTTCACGTAGGCCTGTTTTCATTCACGGTGTTTATGAAAGTATTTTCAGGAATCATTTTCGATAATTTTCCCCGCATGCCATTTTTATGCATGGTATTGATAAGAATAACATTTCCCAAGCCATTTATATGTTTGGCCTTTCTTAGAAAATAAGAAATTGCTGCTGTAAACTGATAAGAGGCAAATTCCAAATTCGTGTGATGCTGTTCTAAAGCAAATGTGCACATATTCTTGTGCTTGTATAGCAATGTGTACTCAACCACATTCCATCAACACCAACACCACCAGTTATAACAAAAAACACGAAGCATGGCAAAATTGTTTAATTTTTTTTCGAAATTAGTGTGGTTTCAAACAGTAATAATCTATCATTCTTAACACTTGAGGAGAGCTGTTCTTATTTTTATTTGTATGTCACTTTATTTCATTTCATTCAGACCTATAATTCACTGAAACATTCTGTTTTTTGATTATTTAACTTAATTTATTTTGCTTTTTTACCGCGAGTCATTTTCATAAACTCAAAACCTGCGGTTTGATCAAATATTTTGATGCGCAGATATTTCGAATTTTGATATCGGCTTAACATTAATACTAAAAACTGAGCAAATTTTGTATAAGAAGTTTTCCTCATTGTATCAGATAACCTAGCTCATAAACAATTTTTGAACGATGCGCTTCGTAAGATGAGTATTCAAAACTGGTATTTGTCTAATTCCCTCTCGCTGAATGTTGAATATGATTCGTTAGAAATACCCATTTTACGATGAATATTTTCTAAAACATGTTTTATGGCAACCATTGCCTAATATTAGACCTAAAAGCCGCACAGTTTTTCCCTATGTTATTGGGAAAAATTTTTTGTTATTGCTGAGGGTAGTTACGATGAACCAACCAAGACAGCTAACAAGCAAAAGGGAAAAAAATTATTAGTTTTTACACTTACGACCGAATAGGTTGGTGTAGGTAAAGTGAACCATAACATATAAATGGAACATAAGTCAAAGCAATTTTAATTCGAATTTTCAATTCGAATTTAAACTTTAGCAACGATACCATTTTTCTTCGAAGCAATTAATACAGCTGCGTCTCCATTATTTATTTCAAATATTGATAATATTTTTTATACATGCAATTTCTACAGCTGCATTTTCATTACTTCTACTAAAGTGGGCGCTATTTCTCATCGAAGCAAGTTCTACATTCGGATTTTTATTACTTTTACTAAAGTAGTATTATTTTTCATCAAAGTAACTTCTTCAGGTGCGTTTACATTAATTTTATAACAGTGTACATACTGAAGGGGGTGGCCGGAATTTCCATCATTCGTTTTTTGTATGTTATTTTCGGCAAAAACAATATCTACGCAACGTGAGATAAGCATGGCTGCCAGAGAGCAGCGTCGGCTGAGAATTTTAATGCCAGCCTCTGCATAATTGCGTAGAGCTGTCAATCATGTTGACATTAATTGTAGGTCTGGCCGGGCTATTAAATGTCATTTACGACAATCACGCCATGCAAATCTCTAGGCCGCTTTTAAAATATTCTATAAATTGAATGCAATTTATTATCTCTCTAGAGGACAATTTTTGACCTAATAGGCTGTAGCGAAACCATGTGAAAGATCTGAAACATACACGCGGGTTGGTTTTAAACGTCAATTGTGACTTCAAGGATGGTAATATGGGGAAATCAGCGCTTTGAATACGTGTGTGCTTGTGATTGTGTGTGCAAGTGCTAGTGATTACATGTGTTATTGATTGTATGTGCTAGTGATTGTATGCGCTAGTGTTTGTATGTGCTAGTGATTGTATGTGCTGGTGAATGTATACACATGTATGTATATATGCTTGTTTATGTTCTGGTGTACATATGTGCTAGTAATTGTATACATTGGTGTATGTGCTAGTGATCTGTTATAGAGGATTATAACTCTCAGTTTTGTTCTTAACGTTATCCACAATGTAATTACAATATAAAAATTTTTCTTAAAAAATGGTTCTGTTTCTGCTCATCACGAATATACCCGGAGGTTTTTTTTTAAGCCTCATCAAAGTTGCATGTAAGCTTTAAAATTTTTATTTTGTTTTCTTAAAATCAATTGTCAAAAACTTAGGGTTACATTCATTCAAACAAATCGCAGTAGCAGTAAAAGTAGAAAGGAGTTATTCTAAGCAATATTTGGAGGTCGGTTTTAATTCACTTTATAATTATTTAGCCTACAAATTTTTAATCTATCGATTGTAGAAGGCTTTATGGTGGTCACAGAACGTTTCCAAACCTTTATTTTATACTTTATAATTAGCGCTGACAAACGAGTCAAAAAATGACATTTCAAAGTTATTTCGTCGCAAATTGGTTTTCCGACGTCTCTGAACTCTTGTTCTTTTCCATAAATCGGAGGTACATGTCTTTTTGAAAATCATGTGAGAAATTAAATCGAAAAAAGTTATGAATTATCAGAGAAAAGTACATCACAATAATTCTTGAAATATCCTAGAAATACCAGCGTGGACTCACAATCGTAAGTAGTACTGAGCCCCATGAAAATCTAATGAAAATTGAATAAAAAAGAAATCGATAATTTGAAATGAAACTGGATCCTAAATCCCGATAATTAATTGAGAAATGATCCCCTCACATTCGTCAGTAATGCTGACTCCATTCGTATTGGCTCACATTCGTCAACAATACCGACTTACATTCCTCAATTTGAACTCACATTCGTATTGACTCACATTCGCATTGGTTCACGTTCGCATTGGCTCACATTGGTCAATAATACCGACTCACATTCGTATTGACTCACACTCGCATTGACTAACAATCGCATTGATTCATGCTCTCGTACACTCAAAATAGTCAATAATACCGACTCACATTCCTCAATTTGAACTCAAGTTCGTATTAACTCACATTCGTAAACAGTATTCCAAACCTCAATCACTCGTATAAGAAAAATAAATCACTAAATTGTCTCCTCACTTCGTTTACCTTGACTTGCTTATACATGCATTGTGTGCTAATTTAACACTTACTTTTTCTACTTCTGTGATGGAGGGAGCGGGAAGTACTTCTAAAGTGTATTTTCCTCTTTAATGATGCTGAAAGTCAAGGATTTCTTTTCCGGAAGAGGGGGATAGAATCCGCATTAACCAGTTCTTTGCAGGCTTCATAGAAGCTCAAGTCCCTTTTTCAGCGAAAAATAATACATAAAATCATTTCTCATCACGCAAGAAGAGTACGTACATCGGCAATGTTCAAGGCAAATCATGCATTTTTAATTCATATTCTGATTTAAAAATTTGTGACTTTCACATTTTGCGTGGCCGGAGTAAGACTGGAATAATTATCATAGACATTCAGGTGAGCTGATGTACTTCAACTGGCACTCATCCGCGTACAAATGATTGGTGCTCGAAGCTGCGTTTTAAATTCGTGCTCGCCAGGCGATTTGATGGAAATAAGGCACCCATACTGAACATTAGTGCATAAATAAATAATTATCTAACGGAATTTTTATAAAGTACCGATGCAAAAATCAAAAATGTTAATGAATAAATACACACAGAGATTTTTATAAAAAACAAATGTGTTTTTTATAGATGGAAATTTATTTCGGGTTGAAGTGCTGTCCGGCCTTTATTTATTTACTAATTTCTTTATTCATTATGTCTATTTATTACATGCTCTACTACTTCGAGTTGTTTAACTTTCAATTTCCTACAACTAAAATCTATCTCCTCCAAATGAAAGTACTACTTCTCAGAGTAAAAATTTATTATTAAGAAATGAAAATCAAATTCCTCCAACTATATTTCATTTTCCTCAGAATGAAAATTTCTCCGATTTTAAATCAAGTTCCTCGGAGTGAAAATGGCTTTCTCCCAAGTGAAAATCCCTTTCCTTCATTTAAAAACGAAGTTATTTTGAAAAATCCAGTTCTTCTTAACGATAATCAAGTTCTTGCCAAGTTCTTTACGTAAGTTTGATTATGATCCGAGAAATGGACAATGCGTGTTATAGATGTCCAGAATATCGCGCAAAAAGCCGAGCCGAATAAATACTCGGTTGATTTATCCCGAACCCAGTAAATGAACCGAGTTTTAATTTCTCATATCAGTAATACCATCATAAGAATGCCATAAGCATTTGATTTCAAGCAAAATTATGATGGGATTACTGTACGGGTATTCTTATGATGGGATTACTGATACGTGTAGAAATACTCGGTTCGGGTTTTTGAGAGGCATACTGTCTACTTTTCTCTCTATGCGTATGCTACGTACGGCGCACAATCACAACTATTTACATCAGGAGATTTGTACTTTATAATTTTGATAATTTTGGACACTACATCGAGTGCTCACGATACCTAAAATGATAGCGTAACTTCAAAGTTAATGCTCTAAAAATTAGGATCAGTTTTTGAGATGAAATGCTTCCAAGCGTGTTATTTCTTCTTTCGATTGCTCTATATCTTTCGGTTAGAAGAACTTCATGGGGAATTTCCATCAAAATAAAGTATTCCAATTCAAGAAACAAAAAAATACCGAAATTTATTATTGTTCAGGTATCCAGTTTACAGAGTGGGAACAGACCTACCAAGAAGATGAATTTCCATCAAAATAAAGTTTTACAATTCAAGAAACAAAAAATACCTAAATTTTTTATTGTTCAGGTATCCAGTTTACAGAATTGGAATAGACCTACCAAGAAGGTGAATTTATATCAATATGAAGTATTATAATTCAAGAAACAAAAATACTCAAATTTTTTAACGTTCAGGTATCAAGTTTACAGGGTTGGAGCAGACCAACCAAGAAACCTTTGAAATTCCTTGTATAATAATAATACATTAATAATAAATTGTGTCACGTAATAAATAGCAGGCAAACGCTCAGAGAGAGCACATGAAATCTGAGGAAGATCTTGCGGACCCTGTTATAGATGTGTGGTTAAGAACAGACCCACACAAATGAATATGACTATGGGGAAAATGTTTTGTGGGTGATAATCATTGATAAATCAAATACAAACGGAAGAAGAATATAAGTAGATTATCATTTATTACATGTTGTTCAAATGCTCATATTCATGATGTTAGATTTAAAATTCGAAAGCATGAATTTTATCGCTCTAACAACGATCCCACATTTTGAAGCAGTGCTAAGTGAATTGTTTGCATCAATTTTTAAAATGCTGTTTACTCTTTTCTCGAGCTTATAAACTTTAGATGTCTTCTCCCTACTTACGATACTTGTGTCTAACTCGTAGCTGAAGGCAGAAGCATCAAGTTTCTATCCTCAGCTTTTAATGATCAGGTTTCTTTTCTAATGCATGAAAATATCAGGTTTCTCATAAAAGCTTTACTCGGTTGAAAATTATCAACACAGAGTACGAACTTCAACCATGATTTATTTGAATTATAAGAAGGACAATATTTCATTTCGAAAGGACATCCAGTCGATTGTACGTCATTTTATGTGAACCTCGACTTATACGGATGGAAATTACTTCCCATAATTAAAAAAAAATACTTTTTTCAATCAACCGAAGTACAACTGAATTAAAAAAAATACTTTTTTCAATCAACCGAAGTACAACTGAATTAAAAAAATACTTTTTTCAATCAACCGAAGTACAACTGAATTAAAAAAATATTTTTTTTCAATCAACCGAAGTACGACTGAATTAAAAAAAATACTTTTTTCAATCAACCGAAGTACAACTGAATTAAAAAAAATATTTTTTTCAATCAACCGAAGTACGACTGAATTAAAAAAAATACTTTTTTCAATCAACCGAAGTACAACTGAATTAAAAAAAATACTTTTTTCAATCAACCGAAGTACAACTGAATTAAGAAAAATTTTTTTTTCAATCAACCGAAGTACAACTGAGACTGAAACGAACCAACACAACCCACTAAGTTGACGATCACATAAGACGATGCACAACTCGATTATCGTCTTCAAAACTTTTTTAAAGCATGGAATAGAAATATTTTTTTCGCATTCGAATTGAGTCATCGTCTTGACAAATGCTTTCGTTTTTGCAATTTGAGAATCGTCATTAAAACTTTTACTAAAGCGTGCGCGATCGAAAAAATTTTCATTTTTCAATTGAGTGAACGTCATGAAAAAAGCTTCCTTCTTGAAAACAGCATTTTTCGTGAAAAAAGCTTTCGTCTCGACAAAAGCTTTCGTCATGAAAAATGCTTTCGTCTTGACAAAGCCCTTCGTCTTGACAAAAGCTTTCTTCATGAAAAAAAGTTTTCGTCATAACAAAAGCTTTCATCTTGAAAAAAAAAAATTCGTCTTGACAGAAGCTTTCGTCATGACAAAAGCTTTCATCTTGAAAAAAACATTGGTCGTGACAAAAACTTTCGTTTTGACAGAAGCTTTCGTCTTGACAAAAGCTTTCTTCTTAAAAAAATTGGTCTTGAAAAAATCTTTCGTCTTGACAAAAGCTTTCATCTTGAAAAAAAAATTCGTCTTGACAAAAGCTTTCGTCTTGATAACAGCTTTCATCTTGAAAAAAACATTCGTCTTGACAAAAACTTTCGCCTTGACAAAAACTTTCGTCTTGACAAAAGCTTTCGTCTTGACAAAAGCTTTCGTTTTCTGAGCTGCAACTGAGGATGAAGCCGTCGGGAATAATTAGAGGAGGATGCAGTCCGTGTGAGCTTCACATCCTGCACACCCAGCCAAGCTTAGCAGGTGTCTGTGTTTTGATGAACCAAGCACGGGAAAATTACAGCCAGCTTGTCTGTCATTGGAAGCCCACGCGTCATAACTCCTGTGTTTTACGTCGAATTTTGCGCACCCAAACCTTCAAATCTGCCCAAGAAATGAAGTGTAACCAAGAAGCATGACTTCGAGAATAAGGTAATATACTTCAAGTGTGATATTAACGCCATCAATCTATGATTACAAGTTGTTACTTCAAATTCGTCTCGCTCCTCAGAATCATCGCGTAATGTATGAAAGAATAATTTTCGATCTATTCATGCACGTACATAACTCTGATGACTTTGTTTGTTTGCTGGTTTGGGTGTCACTGTCCACGCTTTGCGTTCAGCAACATAGTGGAAATTCAACTTTCAGTTATTACTTAAGACAAAACTAAAAATAGACGCTCGCTGTATTTTGAACAAGATCCGTTTCAAAAAAACAATTTAGCTGAGAATATATTAGAAAAAAATTGTATAGCAGCCTGGCACATCACTTAATAAGTGGTCTATATAGTGTATTGTAATATCATGTAAGGTCATTATATTTCCACTCCAAATTTACAGACGAAAGTTTTATCATTTCCCTTAATGTTTTAATTTACGTCAAAGTAATTCTAGAGCGCTTATAATGGACTAAATTCAAGACTTGTTACTGCAAATTCATTGGAAAATCTATGATGGAAGAAATAAGAAAGCTTTCATATTAAATGTTTCGAAATTTCGCCCTCGCTTCAAAGCAACTCATTTATATTACGAACGTTTTCAAACATTTCTGAAATAAATGCGAAAAAAATAAAGTTTAAAATTTGAAGAAAACGTAACTTTCTAACACAATTTTCATTCTTCTTTAGCGACTTATCTTCAAGAGTGAAGAACTTTTAAGTTCTCGCTGTTTCCTTGCAAGTTTATGCAGCCAAATAATTACATCAAAATTTTTACATAACCTGGAAAGTTTTTAATATTACAAAAGGTCGTAAAGTTTGCTATCCAAGCTCAGGAGATATTCAATGACATCAGCTTACTTTGGCGTCAAGTTTTCATTTTCACTTCATTTTTTGTTATTTATTTTTTCCATATTACTATCATTTCCATATTACTATCATTTCCATATTACTATCATTTCCATATTACTATCATTTCCATATTACTATCATTTCCATATTACTATCATTTCCATATTACTATCATTTCCATATTACTATCATTTCCATATTACTATCATTTCCATATTACTATCATTTCCATATTACTATCATTTCCATATTACTATCATTTCCATATTACTATCATTTCCATATTACTATCATTTCCATATTACTATCATTTCCATATTACTATCATTTCCATATTACTATCATTTCCATATTACTATCATTTCCATATTACTATCATTTCCATATTACTATCATTTCCATATTACTATGATTTCCATATTACTATCATTCATTATTTCCCTTGAAAACTACTCCACCATTTCTCTGGAAAACTACAATCCATTCTTTTCCATTCCTTTGTCCCTGAAACAATAATTCCTGGGTGCAATAAAAATTTTTATGGAATAAAGGTCAACTGAAGTAAATTATTTTTAAACTTAAGACAACAACTCTCGTTTTGTCTTGAGTTTAAAGATAATCTCACTCAAAAGTTCTGCTTATTTAGATAATATATAATTATAACACGACTTATTTTTCCTTATACTGATAATTCATAACACGACCTTTTTTTCCTTGTACTGATATTTTATAACACGACTTATTTTTCCTCGCACTGATAATTTATAACACGACTTATTTTTCCTTGCACTGATAATTCACAATACGACTTATTTTTCCTTCTACTGATAATTTATAACACGACTTATTTTTTCTTGTACTGATAATTCATAACACGACTTATTTTTCCTTGTACTGATAATTTATAACACGACTTATTTTTCCTCGCACTGTATATTTATAACATTACCTCTTTTTCCTTGCCCTTTTAATTTATAACACGACTTATTTTTTCTTGTACTGATAATTTATAACACGACTTATTTTTCCTTGTACTGATAATTTCCTTATACGGCCTCTATTGACCCTAACTGTACGGGAGCTCTTTTTACTCAATAAATTCAAGCGTCGAGTTCATCGCCATTTGGTATCCCATACTTCGTTGACAATCACGAAAAGGTGACGCCTAGTTAAGTCTGTTATGATGTGCGCGAATATAATAGATTTATTCCACCAATTCAAAAAGTTTGCAGGAAATTACTTTTTCTTTCTATGCGCCTCCTGGTTTGAATTTTTTTAGCGATGGCGACGCTGATGTTATGGCATTCAATTAAATAAAATGATTTTTCAAAATCGATTCATTAATTAAGTCATCGATTAATAAAATTTACCTTCATAATTCCATAGAGAATTTAAGCGCTTCTTTTTCGAAGTCGTGTTTTTCAGTGAAAATATTTAAAATTTTTGTAAAATATGTAGAATAGTACAAAGCACACCAATATACATACACTAATTATCATCACACGACTTGCATGCCTCATGCGTTAAGCAACGGTACGTCAACTCATGTCATTGCTGATGGCGAAAATGGTGATCCTCATCTTTCTGTATCGCAAAATAATTTATTATCACCTAATTATTTTTGCTCTCCCCTCTTGAAGTTGTTGCGCTCACGTTTATGAGCTGTTTAATTTGAACAAAATTATTCGATTTTCACCTCAGTTTTTCTTCTGATACTCCCAACAATTTTTTCCTTGACTCACGAGCTTATTTTCCTTGTTCTTCTCTTATAAAGATTTTTGTAATCGTATGTTTTCTGCTCCTGAAGCTATATATACAGCCCCAACTAGTGAGTAAGTCCATGTGAGAGCTAACGCTAACGTTACTCTAACACAAACGTTTCATGTACGCTCTTTTCGTAAATGACTCAGTTATGAAGGCTCTGCAAAGTAAATGTTCTTAATAAAACACTAACATTATTCATAACTCACCCACGTTATCGTTAAAACTTTCATACTCTCGAAGCAGAGTTCGCTACTCGGAGGCTCAAATTCGGCTCACGTTCACTCTCGCTTTACAGCGCAGTTTTTGAGACAGTACGCACGACCAAACCCTTTTCCATGTGTGAAGAAACCTGAAGCTCATTTCTATACAGCTCCACCTCGTGTAACTTCCAAAACCAAGCAATTAAACCTGAAAGATAACCATGGTGGCTTTCATGTTCAGTGTCTCCTGTATTTAATGAATATTAATGAACGAGCGCCGTCAACCTTTAGTGACTACGCGGTCACACTTGAAGTCCCACCAGCCCGTGCATGCGACACAAAAGTCAGGTAATCGCAGTCACATGGAGAATTCAGGAGACAATCAAGGAGCCCGGAACCTCTCGGGCCCAAAGCATGTCTTCCTCAACAATAACGAAGCGTTTCAAGTATTTTTATTCAATGACTTTCTTAAATAATATAACGATCTCATTAACACTGGGACAGCGACGTGAGCCGCCGGTGGTCACTGAGAGAATTTTCATACTGCTGTTTGCTGATCGATCAATAGTCAAATACTCGATTTTCATAAGTACTCAATGAAAACTAAATGAAGGCACGATCTAGTTCATGTTTGCTATTTTCAACATTATTTACGTCAATTGAATATAAACTTGAGCTGAATATTAAACATTAGTTTTACCTGCCGCAGTTAGTGTTGACGTGTTTATGTCACTTTTATTCATAATGCAGATTTGCGAAAGGGAAACTATTTATATGTTTCAACAATAAGAGTTTTTAAGACTTTTATTGCCCTTGCCCATGTGCGGAGCGGGCAATCATTTCAAATCGTGACTCGGTAATGTTCTCATGGTCTTTCCATGGTAACATTTTCATCCGGAATGCTGCTTTATCTCGACTTGAAACCTGCGCTGATCTTAGCCAGTCTTCCAGCATCGCAAGGTGTCCTCTTCGTAGATACTCGATAGCTTGACGGCACGTTTTGTAGGAAGTTCATTGCGTGGCACAGTGAAGCTATCGCTTGCTCCATGACAGTTTGAACGATTCTCGTGATATCTTCCAAAAGAATCTTACTCCGTAATGACAAGACTTTCAGATAAGCATATTGGTTTGTAGTCTCATCGTTTTTCTGTTAAAATTGTGACTGAATTTAGGTGAAAATCCGGATGAATATTTTACCGATTCAAATGAATGACTTTAACTTCACAAAATGCATGGAAAGAAAAGGTAACTTGCGTTGAACGTTTTAAAAAGTTATGTATTAGTGGAATAAATATATAATATTTATGCACGTTATGACAGACTCGAGTAACTACGCGTCACCGTTTCCGTGATCGTCAACGAATGAGTGGATATCAACTTGTGGAGAATTTAACACTAAAAAATCATTGAGTGAAAAGAGCTTTTAATCCAATATTTTTGTGAAAGCCCAGCTCAAATGTAGAAGCCTCTTCAAGAAGTATTCCTTAAGAATTAGAAGCAATTGTCTGAAAGACAGTGCAGCCTGTCCAAAAGCGTTGCAAGAAAGAAAAAAAGACAGTTTCTCGTTGTAAAAGTTAACGCATGAAATATATTACAACAGATTAGATTTAAAAAAATTCTCAACACCTAAGTCCTGAATATAAGTAGACAAACCATAACAGGCAGACAATAGAACAACGCTTCCATCAAAAAAGTGAGGACACAAAAACACGGGACACAGAGAAACTGCACGATTCCAGCAAAAGCAGACCCGACTTAAAATAAAACAAGGGGATGTTTACCTCAGCCTGACGCTCAAACTCTCATTCGACTCTCGTCACGCTGCGCGAAGTCTCTTGGCCTCAATCGCGGAGCGATGATGTTAAGTATGAGCTTTTTAGTCACTTTATATCGGCAAATTACGGGGGCTTAGAGACGTTTACAGAAGCATCATTTTCGTGAGGCGATCACGGATGGTTAGCCGTGTTCCACCACCGCATGAACAGTCTAAGAACCTGATAGATTTGACAGCTATTGCGCACTCTCGAACAATTCAGTTAGGAGATTGCATCCTGTAAACGAAAATTGTTGCAGATGGAAGCGCGTAAGTGGATCTCAGCTTTCGCTCCTCCTCATCTTAGCTGCGCAGGTATAAAGTACACGCTTGACTAGTGAGTTTTACGCCCTGACGAGTTTCGTGCTCAATGTAATCGGATTAACTGCAGGTAAAATAGTGGCTTGGGAGGGTAATTATGATCCGTTAGCGACAGATTAGTTCATTTTTAATGATATTCCTTGTGCCATCTTTGGATCTGAGAGCACTGCAAGCAGGAAGAAAAGTGTCTCGAATTTCGCGAATGGTTTAACTAGTATTCCAATCGTATAAGTTTCATTACCTTTAACGGAAAGGTTACTGTACAAATTACTATTTGTTAATGGATTTTGCTCTTTCGACTGATTGTGACCAAGACATAATACCTTATGAATTTTGAAAAATTTCTTCAATGAATTATTATTAATGTAATACATTTTTTAACACTAAAAACCCATATTTTATAACGAGGTATATTTATTAAATACCTTCCAAGATTTAGGTTTGAATAGTAACCATGAATGATTTTCTTTTTTTAATTAGATTTTACAAGCAAAAGCTACTGTTTAGACAAATTCGTTTAACACAGACCAGAGATGATATATCTTTTCTAGCTGAAAATAGGACATGTGTAGAAAATGAACCAAACTGCAAAATACAAATTTAGTAGCTGGATTCGAACGTAGTAAATTTTTTTTCCTGAGATTCCTGAGATGTAGTTTGAAACATAGCTCCACGCCACGATGAGTCGCCGCCGCAAGTTTTTGAGCATAGTTCTAAGATAATTTATCATTGACTTACTTAACAATAGAATCATTGTTGGAACTCGCAGCGGAAACATGGCTGAACATTTAAAAATATGATCCATCTACAGTTCACTGACGAAAATGTTTTGTACGTGCTTTTTTTCAACTTATTTCAATTGAGGAAGAATTACGTTTAGACCTATATTCTTAAACAAACATGAAACTCATATCATAGATAACTAGAAACTTAATGATAATATTAACAATGGATATGATTTTCGTTTGAACGCTACCTGGTCGTATTCATTATACTTCTTAAATTATCAAACCAGATGTAACCCATCTTATTCTAACCTATCTAATCCGAACCAATCTTCTGTTCGTTGTTCTGTGTGTAAAGTTTAAAACATGTAACACGAATACCTACTTATAAATGTCGTGAATCTATTAACTTTCAGCTCAGGAATGTTAAGTGTTAGTCACACAATGAAAATAAAGTAACTTTTTGCATCTTCTTAGTTATAAAATATTCAAGATCATTGTCATTATTTCTCAGCTAAAGCTATTTCGTATTTTTGGGAGAGAACACCTAATATAAGATTCTGTACTTAGACGTGATTTAATTTCTCTTTTTTAGTGCTAAATATTCAGTGTGAGTCAAATTATTTCCAATAATTAATCTTTTATTTCTTGCTACGGGAAAATATTCGACATTTGTCGCTGTAAAAAAAAATGGTGAAATTATTTAATTTTCGGCGCGTACTTTGAGAGTGTGATGAAGTCTACGGAAGAAATAACTTTTCATGCATAATATAATTAAACACAAAAACAAATGCAACGAAAATGCGAGATAACAGTTTCAAATTTTGGAATTTTGAGTTGAATCATTTGAGACAAATGAAAAATTTGGAGCAAATTAACCTGTAAAGTTTTATGGTTAACTTGTGTCAGTGTAACAAAATTAACTAGTATAACAAGTATTAATTATTAAGTTAAATTAAGTCAGTGTAACAAGCAAATTAACCAGTAAATTAACCTTAGTGTCAGTGTAACATTCTTTACTTGCGCAGAAACGTTTCGAAGTTCACCAGTTTTTATACCTAAAATAAGTTAACTTAGTATATTTCTGTTTGCTTGAAGTTATCATAATTCCTTGAGTTTTTGTTTGCAATGGATTCATTGTAGGCTAAAAACAAATATTGAAGGAAATAATATATTACACGAAAATTTCAACAACCGATGGAAAACGATGATACAAATTACTTGAAATAGTAATTTTGAATTAGTTGATATCTCAATACAAGTATAATTCATTAGCAGTGTGTAATATAATGAAAAATGAAAAAAAAACATTTCAAAAGCTGTCTAAAATAATTGAATCTAAAAAAATGAATCCCCTGTTTTCTATCAATTTTTTGGAAACACATTTCAAAAACACACTCAACTATAACACTTAAATTTAAAACTGCGCACGCAAAAAGTGTCTTTGCAATTAAAAAATACATATCATAAACAAACTCACCTAAAATAATCGAATCTAGAAAAAAATACAGAAATTGAGGCGTGTGGGTAGAGCCACCGGAAGGCTGATCTTGACGCCGCAAGCATGAGCGATCGTCTTCCCCTTTTATCGTCTGTAAAATTCCCATTAAAGGATGAAAGTGCGAGGCTGAAGACCGCAGGTAATAAGTTCACAAGAGGCTTACCCTTAAATTGCATGTATTCTCGGCTGCTACGAACGTTTCTTCGGAAAATGATCTCCGCTCGCTCGGCTACACGAAGCCCCGCAGTGAAAATATGAGCAGTCGCTTCTCGAGTTGTGCATCATCTTCTGCTGACGTCAACATAGACGGATGAAAATCAGTCCCAGTAATTCATTAATAAAATGCAAAAAAATTAGTCCGAGTAATTCATAAATAAAATGAATAAAATTATGCCCAGTGATTCATAACATGAATCACTGGATTTTCGTTTAGAGGATACGATCTCCTATTTGAATTATTCGAGTGTGCGCAATAGCTGTCAGTGATTCATAACATGAATCACTCCGAACGTTTACTTAGGGGTAAGTGATTCATAACATGAATCACTCCCAGTAATATTTAAATAAAGTACATAAAAATTAGCTTCAGTGATTCATAACATGAATCATACATGACTTTTACAGAATAGACTAATTTTTACTCGTATAAGTTGAGGTTCTCCTTAGGTAATGCTTAACTTGCGGATTAAATATAATTAATCAGAAATGAGCACAACCTGAGTCGGAATGATCGTTGATTGCATTACAATTTCACCGAGGGGATAGTTCTACTCTGACAAACAATGATCCGTTCAATATATCGTCGAGTTGATAGTCGCACTTCAATAAACACTGATCCCATGAATATTTCATCAAGAAAATAGTCAATTTGGAAAGAACATGGATTACATTTATATATCTTTAAAGTACTGGTGGTATTTGAGATAAAACACTGATCCTCTTAATAGCTCATCAAGATACTAGCTAGTCATACTTGAATGATCACTACTTCACTGAAATATCATTAAGGTTCAATTCGTAATTGGATGAACACAGAACACTGATAATTTTAATTTTTTTTCAACCATTTTTTTTTGTAAATAATGAACAAAATAACAATTATTTCAAGGAATGCTCCAAAAGGCATTGCACAAGAAAATAATGAATTGATATGTGTGGATTAAAAGTCATCACAATAATTATTCCCGCAAAAACAAAAGCTGATATCAAGTATAATTACGAACTGTTCGATTTAAATTCCTGCCTCCTTTTTAGTAAAAATCACAGCTTTCAACTATGATATTTGTGATTTAGGCTAGAATATTAGCGTTCATATGCAGGGTCAATAAATATTTAATGGATTATGTTCATTACTTTACAGAAATCAGACCAATACTGGGAGTTCAGAGTTCAAACGCTAAATACCAAATTTCCCACTTTAATTAACACTGAAGCCCACCAAATGAAAACTCCAGAATGCGCTTCGTGCATTAAGCATCCGACTTCACCTGTCCAATTTTGCACCGAGTTACGCTGTTTCTCCAAAGAGGGGAGCGACGAATTTCGACCTACCTTTCATTTGCGTAGCTGTCTGCAGCATGCAAAATCTGCCCTGACACTCGACCTCGCTTGTTGCTTGTCGTTGCTGCCTCGTAAACAACGAAATCCTCCTCATAGGAATGCGCAAATGATCGAAACTGAAGCGCGAAGTAAAAGCTTGACAATAGTGCATAAGTTTTTTGTGGCTCACACAAGCCCTCGAAGAATTTTCATGACCAACGAAAAGGAGGTTCGAAGTTTACCTGTCAAATACCCGGCGTGCTTGACATCCGTGTGACAAGTCGTCCCGGCATTCTCTTGTCAGCCACCGGTAACCCGGCATTCCCTTGTCAACCTCCGACACAATCCCCCACCTAAACGTGCGCTCGGGCACAATGGTTTCGTCAGGACAGCATGCAAGCACTACACCAATTTAGAACATAACTAATTCTAGGATAGAGACACGAGTGAAAAGTAGTATTTGATATTGCGAAAGTCGCTGAACTTATTAATGCCCACAAGAACCCATACTTAAATGTGTTAATTGTCATAGACTTGAAAAATAATGTACTGCTGTATCGCTTGTGGTAAATAAATTGTTTAAGTTATTTAAATTGTTTAATAGGTTCATGCTCAAGTCCAGATTAGTTGTGTAGTAGTTTATTTGGTCTGAGGTGCCAATATTTTTGACTGTTGGATAAGAAGTGTTGATTTTTTTGAGTTAATGCGTACTTATTAGGTAATGTCATGTTAACGTGTACTATATTGAAGTAATGATGTAAAATGCGGCACAAAAATGCAGTTTTAAACATACCATGCAGATTAAATAATTAAAATGAAAATGAAGTCAAGGACATGTTCGGAAAAATTATTCATGATATGAAATAAAGCAGAAAACTCCCGGGAAATATAACGAAACATTGACGTAATATAATTTTGGTTTCTATACGGAATTCCATTGGTTTTAAATCACCATTATCGCTTACATATCAAAATTAAATATTGCTCCTAAAATATGTTGTTAAATTCATTATTTATTTACTTGAAGTTACCATTTGTGTTTCACATCTCTACTTCTTTGGTCACCATTTATTCACTCAAACGAAGTTTCCATTCTAGAAATTCCTTTGATAACTTTAATTCACGCCTGGAGCCTTTTAAACTTCATAACTTAATATACTTCTATGTAATTGCAGAGTATCCCCAATTGAAAACAGAATGGGAATTTTGCACATTTTTCTACTCTCTCATTACAAATTCTGAAGGACAAAGTTACATGAGAAAATGAAAAGTTGAGATTTTCTTCCTACTTTATACCATTTCATACATATTTTGAAATTCACCTGAGATTGCGCTGACGCGCAGTTCTTAGTTCAAAATAAAATCTCAATTCCCTTATTACTTTTGATATTAATTCCTTTTACTCCATCTCCTCCTTCACAAAGACTAGGCTTAAAACTGACGCGAACAAGACGAGTCAGACCCAACGGAAAGAAAGACGAGGTGGAAGTCAAGCCGTAAAGTAAAAGGCATGACTTGAAATGCTTCTTGTGGTATTTGGAGAGGACCCTTGAAAGTTTTAAGACTTTTATATAGCATTTTAGAGGCCGGGTCTGCTCATTGGCCGCTTCGATAATTATTTGGTGGCCGTGCGGAGACAATAGGATGACATATTTGCTCTTTATGGCTCTTTTCTTCGCCGAAGGGAAAATGAACGACAGTGGTCTGGTACCATGGTTTTTCTTCTGGGTTGCCAGCGTAGCCTATTGAAATTAGTTTTAACAAATAAATTGATTGTTCGTATGGTCTTCTTTTTGTGTATGCCAGTACTCTCCGGATAATTTTCAGTGCTGCTCACATGCAATCCCCAAAATCGCTCGTTTAGAGTTAAGTTTTAGAGCTCTAGAGCTAAAATATTTTGTGCGCTCTAGAGTAGAATAAATCATCATTTACGTCATAAGCCGCCTGCACCTTATTTTTACCTGTTGTCACACTTGTGAGCTGTTGAAAATGTTATCAATCTTGTAGTGATTATGTTAAATTTTGCACTACAGAAACATAATGGAGACTAGCATCACTCTTTAAAATCACGGGATCAGCTGAAAGCATTGTGTGATAAGGAGTACCTTTCAACCCTTCAACGTCGGCATTTTCTTACTCATACTACCGTTATCACAACCACCATCGCTACACTAGCACTGGCATCAGGTAGTTACTAATATCAGGATGAGGAAGGAACCATCACCCGACAGAAAATTTCAAAAGACACATTACTGAAAACATTTAACGAGAAAAACAATACATTGAGGCTATTTTCGAAAGGACCGAAAAGTCATGCGAGGCATTAGATGGTTAAGCCTCACATGCGCACGGGATGTCTCATGCTTACGGCACTGGCATATTTGTAGATTAGATGAGTTAGTTCAAGCCTCCCTTACCCAAATGAAGGTGTCCCAAAGGAAGGGAAGAGCAAAGCCCCATTTAGTATGGGCAACCTTTTCTGTTTATACTCTGCTCAGCAGGAAAACAAACCTTAATTTTTTTACCCAGCCCAACTTTTGATTTCACTTCCTTTTTTAGAACAAATTATAAATCAATCTTCCCATTCACTGCAACTAATCATATTTACGCTTGTGCTTTCCGTACTTAGAAAAAAATTCTCTACACGTTACTTTGAATTCCAGCTCGAGCTACCTAATGACTTTTCATTACTTGGAAAAAAACGCATTATTATCTCTTCCTACGTCACACAGCGGATGCTACTTAAATATCTGTCCACTATTTTACCCTAATTCGGTGACATTTATCGCCAACCCTCCCTAAGCACTAACTTTCGTTCGAGGCTCGGGGAGCAATTCTTTCATTCAAATCCTCCCTATGGGACAATATTTCCAAGAAGACCAAATCACCTCGAGCACTAGTTCATCCAAGCTGCGTAAAACTTGCCCTTTGCATTCAAGACTGAGGGTAATTTTTCGAAGAGGATGAACGGTGCGCTGCGCAATATCGGCCTTGGAAATTTGGCCCACGACAAATGTTTTGCCCAAGTAGGCTGGAATTGAGTTCTGTAGGTTACAAGTTTGAATATAGAATATTCTTGGTTTTGCTATAGCGTGAGGTCTGCCGCCATATATGGCCTACCCAGAGCAGTTTGAGATGTATAAATTAAGTGTTCGGTAAATCCAATGGAAGGATATAAGTAATGTCTATAAGTAAGCTAATCTTGCCTAACCTCACAGTTCCAATTACACTTTTGCAATACTTGATGAATTACGCTATCATTAATTTCTTTGAGCCCTTTTAAAACTATCACAGGGTATAAATCTCACGCATATCACAGTGTTTGATAAGAAAAACTCACGCGTATTTTCTCAGGGAGATGCAACGAGGCTCTTTATAAGCTCAAGAGGACGACTGCGTTTTCCATGACGGCAAAAAATACGAGGTAGCTGCGGAGTGTCATCTCGGGTTTCAATATTGAATGAGCGGAGCTTAACGGAACGTTATCAGGTAATTGTGGGGCATTGAGCCACTTGCTCTCCACATAAACCACGTCTAACGAAGCTAATAAGAGATAACGCCTTTATGAGACCATGAAACGTTTACTAAAGACTTTACACCGTATAGAACCGGGTGCTTGGCGGGCTTTTTGTCTGACATGAGCTCCCCGTAGAACGCGTACGGCCGGGTGCTTTGGCAGGGTTTTTACCTGATATGAAGGCATCCGAGGGAGTAATGGAGGCCGAGTGTAGCTCGCGATGCTAAATCCTCCTTGGGATGCTTGTGGACAGCCTGATAGCATTTTATGTGCCCCTTCGCGACACTTACCGGGACTCATAGACGGGGCTTATTGCGGTTTCAACTGGAGTATATGCTGTAGGCGTCTTGCTTCTCTTGGAATGCCATCTAGAATACTGGTTTCAACTAGAGTATATGCTACAGGCGTCTTGCTTCTCTTGGAATGTCATCTAGAATACTGGTTTCAACTGGAGTATATGCTATAGGCGTCTTGCTTCTCTTGGAATGTCATCTAGAACACTGGTTTCAACTGGAGTATATGCTATGGGCGTCTTGCTTCTCTTGGAATGTCATCTATAGAATACTGGTTTCAACAGGAGTATATGCTATAGGCGTCTTACTTCTCTTGGAATGTCATCTAGAATACTGGTTTCAACTGTAGTATATGCTATAGGCGTCTTGCCTTTCCTAGAATGCCATCTAGAATACTGGCTTCAACTGGTTTCAACTGGAGTATATGCTATAGGCGTCTTGCTTCTTTTGGAATGTCATCTAGAACAATGGTTTCAACTGGAGTATTTGCTATAGGCGTCTTGCTTCTCTTGGAATGTCATCTAGAATACTGGTTTCAACTGGAGTATATGCTATAGGCGTCTTGCTTCTCCTGGAATGTCATCTAGAATACTGGTTTCAACTGGAGTATATGCTATAGGCGTCTTGCTTCTCTTGGAATGTCATCTAGAACACTGGTTTCAACTGGAATATGAGCTATAGGCGTCTTGCTTCTCTTGGAATGTCATCTAGAACACTGGTTTCAACTGGAGTATATGCTATAGGCGTCTTGCTTCTCTTGTATTGTCATCTAGAATACTGGTTTCAACTGGAGTATAAGCTATATGCGTCTTGCTTCTCTTGGAATGTCATCTAGAACACTGGTTCAACTGGAGTATATGCTATAGGCGTCTTGCTTCTCTTGGAATGTCATCTAGAGCACTGGTTTCAACTGGAGTATATGCTATAGGCGTCTTGCTTCTATTGGAATGTCATCTAGAATACTGGTTTCAACTGGAGTATATGCTATAGGCGTCTTGCTTCTCTTGGAATGTCATCTAGAATACTGGTTTCAACTGGAGTATATGCTATAGGCGTCTTGCTTCACTTGGAATGTCATCTAGAATACTGATTTCAACTGGAGTATATGCTATAGGCGTCTTGCTTCTCTTGGAATGTCATCTAGAACACTGGTTTCAACTGGAGTATATGCTATGGGCGTCTTGCTTCTCTTGGAATGTCATCTAGAATACTGGTTTCAACTGGAGTATATGCTATAGGCGTCTTGCTTCTCTTGGAATGTCATCTAGAATACTGGTTTCAACTGTAGTATATGCTATAGGCGTCTTGCCTTTCCTAGAATGCCATCTAGAATACTGGTTTCAACTGGTTTCAACTGGAGTATATGCTATAGGCGTCTTGCTTCTCTTGGAATGTCATCTAGAACAATGGTTTCAACTGGAGTATATGCTATAGGCGTCTTGCTTCTCTTGGAATGTCATCTAGAATACTGGTTTCAACTGGAGTATATGCTATAGGCGTCTTGCTTCTCCTGGAATGTCATCTAGAATACTGGTTTCAACTGGAGTATATGCTATAGGCGTCTTGCTTCTCTTGGAATGTCATCTAGAACACTGGTTTCAACTGGAGTATGAGCTATAGGCGTCTTGCTTCTCTTGGAATGTCATCTAGAACACTGGTTTCAACTGGAGTATATGCTATAGGCGTCTTGCTTCTCTGGTATTGTCATCTAGAATACTGGTTTCAACTGGAGTAAAAGCTATATGCGTCTTGCTTCTCTTGGAATGTCATCTAGAACACTGGTTCAACTGGAGTATATGCTATAGGCGTCTTGCTTCTCTTGGAATGTCATCTAGAGCACTGGTTTCAACTGGAGTATATGCTATAGGCGTCTTGCTTCTATTGGAATGTCATCTAGAATACTGGTTTCAACTGGAGTATATGCTATAGGCGTCTTGCTTTTCTTGGAATGTCGTCTAGAATACTGGTATCAACTGGAGTATATGCTATAGGCGTCTTGCTTCACTTGGAATGTCATCTAGAACACTGGTTTCAACTGGAGTATGTGCTAAAGGCGTCTTGCTTCTCTTGGAATGTCATCTAGAACACTGGTTTCAACTGGAGTATAGCTATAGGCGTCTTGCTTCTCTTGGAATGTCATCTAGAATACTGGTTTCAACTGGAGTATATGCTATAGGCGTCTTGCTTCACTTGGAATGTCATCTAGAACACTGGTTTCAACTGGAGTATATGCTATAGGCGTCTTGCTTCTCTTGGAATGTCATCTAGAACACTGGTTTCAACTGAAGTATATGCTATAGGCGTCTTGCTTCACTTGGAATGTCATCTAGAACACTGGTTTCAACTGAAGTATATGCTATAGGCGTCTTGCTTCACTTGGAATGTCATCTAGAACCCTGGTTTCGACTGGAGTATATGCTATAGGCGTCTTGCTTCTCTTGAAATGTCATCTAGAATACTGGTTTCAACTGGAGTATATGCTATAGGCGTCTTGCTTCTCTTGGAATGTCATCTAGAACACTGGTTCCAACTGGAGTATATGCTATAGGCGTCTTGCTTCTTTTGGAATGCCATCTAGAATACTGGTTTCAACTGGAGTATATGCTATGGGCGTCTTGCTTCTCTTGGAATGTCATCTAGAATACTGGTTTCAACTTGAGTATATACTATAGGCGTCTTGCCTTTCCTAGAATGCCATCTAGAATACTGGTTTCAACTGGAGTATATGCTATAGCGTCTTGCTTGTCTTGGAATGTCAGCTAGATGTCGATTTCCGCCAGAGTACATGCTATTGGGTTAGTCTTTTCTAAAATGTTACCTAGGATGCCAATTTCGATTAGGAGGTTTGACTCTCCTGAACTGTTTGCTAGAAAGTCGGTTCAACTACAGCATAGACTACTAAAGAGGATTTGGGTTTCTCATAGATTGTCATCCATGACGTCAGTCTCGACTTTAGAGGATACCATATAGTTGTCCAACCTCAGCTAGAATGTCGAATAATGGAGATTCTAATAGGGCATTCGCAATATTTTTGCTGCCATTCCTAAAAGTTCTTTTTGAATTCCAGTTACGAATTTATTCAGAGCGCGTTGGGTTGACAACACGTTAAGGTTAGCTAGATTTGTGTATCCGTGCTATTGGCACTGGTACTCAAGAGGAAATACTGTTAAGTTACCTTAGCTGTAGATGGACAACGGGTATTTTTCCGTTCGTGCTGTCTTTACATTTTTCAATTTCCACGCCAATTTGTCCCTCTTCTTTGTCTTTGCATTTTTCCGTCCCAAACTGAACTTTTATGCGTGCATTCTTCTGAGCAGGAACACATTTTATGTATAAATTTTCGTTTCCTACAGCCCGTACTAAATAGTCCTTTCACTTCGCTCTCTTGAGATCGTCTTCGTAGCTGCTAGGGAGCCACATACAAAATAACACAACAATAACCCAGTTTTGACTAGAGAACACAGTCAATATTGAGGATGTCGTATAGGTATAACTATCGTCAAGTCGTCAGGGGTATAACCACCTCGCTTAGAAAGGAACGGCCAGGTGCGTCAAAGCAACTGCCCATACCATGAAGTTATCAATGATTAGACCATATCTGGGAAAGAATGTCATCGTGAAGTGCTGAATTAATAAAGCTGTCGCCTTATGATGGCTCCCTAACGTATTAACTCAGCAGAGTGAACACTTAGCTGGTCTTGGCCATTGTAACGCGAAAGAGTAGCAAGCGCTGCTATTGGTTCGTTGCCATGACGTCTCCATTGCGAAATGTCGTTAGGCCAATAGCGGCGCCAGAAGTACGGCTAGCAGTGTTGCCAGATGCAATATGAGCGCTGTCATTGGTTCGTCACCATGACGTCACCATTGCGTAGAATTTTTTTCTTGTCTCAACATATTGTAAATTCACGCACTAACGTGGCATGAATGTTTTTGAAAATATGAATCAAGGTCTACACTGTTGTCAAATGAAATACAATGATGGTTAAACTATTATATTTATTGAATTAGATGAAATAAGGGGTGAACTATTAAAAAATGGCATTCATTAACTATTACACTAATTTCAAAAGAAGATATTTACTATTACAATGTAATCAAACGGGATATATTGAAAATGAGTTCTCACTTATATAAAATTAAACACTGCAGTTTTCATTCGATTATTCCTTACGAAAAAATTTCCATTTGTAAATTGCGGGTGACTTATTGTAAATAAAAGAATTTCCCGAAATTCATTACACAGGCAATTATTCTATATACAAAATGCTATCAGTTCAAACTGCTTGAACGCGTACTCGTTATAACCGTTTTTTCACTTTCGCTTTTGATAAAAATTGTCGCTAAAAATTACTTCAAATTCCTTTAAATTCACTTCCTTCAACTCACGGTTCATATTTAGCTTTTATCTCTAGGCAAATCCAGCTCTTCTTATCCAGAAATAACACTGTTTGAATTCAACTTATATACACCGCTAAAATTCGCCTGTGCAGTGTCACGCCCGTACTTAGTCGGTCGTACACAACAACATCCTGTTGGAACTGAACAGTGTACTTGAGACCCTTTCATGTTTCAGTATGTAATCAACAATTATTCAATGTTCTGTTGAATGCAGTATCGAACTCCTGCACTTGCTCGGCATCGATGGCATACACATTCTCTGAGCCACAGTAGGGAAAAACTTTAAAATTTTCATGATCCTTCCAAGTTAAAATGCATATTGTTTTTCAACTACCTTACGTATAAATTTCATTGGCAATAAACTTTTTTTGCGTCACCAGAGGAGCCTCTTGCTCTGGTGAAACTACCGCGCAAGATGCCGCGTAGAACCCGCGACAACGTTTCCCTACTTGCAAGCGGAACGGCCAGCCTTCGCTTCTCTGAGAAGACAGAAGTAGGGTGCGCAGTAGCTCCACGGTAAGGATTTTGGTCGTGCTTCATTAACCGCCGCCTACGGAAAATAATTGTCAAAGCAGAAAACTCTGCCCGCCAAATTGAGTGTTCTCAACGTTTTCCTACCGCAGACGACCAAATATTTTGCAGGCCTGCATCAAAGTTCGGAAAGATAACGCAATACGGAATGTTTTCGTGCTGGACAAAATGTGATATCGGTGTCGGGAAGTCTTCCAAACTCACTCCTGTATTTTTTTCATTTGTTGTTTCATTCGTACTTTGCTCCATTTTTGTTCATTGGTGGTAACGAATATCAAGTTTAAATGTTCGTTTTTTATTGTAAATTTAATTTTTTCAACGTTTGTTCAAATTTGTTACATCGTCTTATAAGTAGAAGATATGGCCATCTTTGTGTTAAGCGATCACAGTTTCCTTCCCATTCTGATTAAAAAAAACGCTTTCCTATAATTGCAGAATTCAATATTTTGGATGAGGAAAGTAGAACACTGAGTAAGAGATCATGTGCACAAAAATCAGAAATAGATACAGCTAGGAACGTAGGAACGTGGCTGAATTAGATAAGTGACGAGCAGCTAACGTTGAGTTTTTTATTCTACTCATGCATAGGAAATCTTTGTCCATTACCTCAGAGCAGCTTCTTTCATTGAAGATTATCCATTTAATCAAAATGATAATTTTATCGCTCAACAGTTTTTCTCACTTCGTTTTGCATTCGATATAATCGTTGTGAACAGCAAAATTACGCAGTGCTTCAGTATGACAAATAAAATTTAGGCAGTCTCCAAAAAATATTCCTGTTGCTATGAATGGCGAAAATGCTACTGCGCCATATCATGTTGTTTGAATAAGCAACTTTACCATTTCATCGTCAATTTGATCGTCATTATCTTTTTAATTTTACTGCACGCATGAGAACATCGTTATAATTCACTTGTGTAATTATGTAGTTTTGTTTTGACTAACTCCTGCATGTACGTTTTGGCGAAGGATATTTGGGTGTGGATTGAGCGTCTGCTTTTACGTAGTTTTTCTTTCGGTTGCGTCTTTTTGCAATGGGTCAAATTTTCCCCGTGGATTCAATTTTTTCGGTAGCTTGAGATTTATCTCCTGTTTGAGTTTTCTTGAGGAATGAGTTTTTTTGGGCGATTAAGTTTTCGTACTTGGAAGCTTTTGTCATAGGATTGAATGTTTTCTGCAGATTGAGATTTTGCGCTAGACTGAATATTATCGGGCATTTGAGTTGTTCTCGGGATTAATTTTTTCAATGATTGATTTCTTTTGGCTGCCGCGAATTAAAATTTTCTATACATAGCAATTTTCTCAGCAAGTAAAATTTTTCCGAAAATTATTGCTATGAAACGGTAGATAGTTAATATTTAACATTCTTTCTACAAAACAGTGAATCAGTTCATGATTCACACTTGTTGATGATTAAACTTCACAGTCTAATGTTGATAATTAAATATTGAAGCTTGATGTTCATGTTGATGATTAAACATTAAAGTTTAATGCTCATGTTGATGATTAAACATTGAAGTTTGATGTTGATGTTCATGATTAAACATTAAAGTTTAATGTTCATGTTGAGGATTAAACATTGAAGGTTGATGTTGATGTTGATGATTAAACAGTGAAATTTACTGTTGATGTTGATCATTAAACATTGAAGTTTAATGTTGATAATAATGATTAAACATTAAAGTTTAATGTTGATGTTGATAATGAAACATCGAAGTTTGATGTTGATGTTATTAATTAAACATTGAAGTTTAATGTTGATGAAAATCATTAAACATTAAAGTTTAATCATCAAAAACATTCTCTTCGTGAAAAATCGAACGAAGCTGATACCCAGACGCGATCTCCAAGATCGTAACCCAACTTTTGGGCAGCTCCTGGCCTCCACCTCTCCGGACTCCACGCACAAACTTCCAACAAACCGGGACGATGATGCGTATTTAGATAAGAATATTTATGACCCAAAGTCCCGCTGGGTCTTGGGGCTCGTCATAAAATATCGTCACCTTGAATATCTAATATATAATCTATGAACTTTGGCAATATTGAAAAGTTTGACAAAATTGCGTAATATCGAGGAAGGCCTCGGCTCAACTCAAATTTCAAGAAGAAGACGGCTTATTACGATACTTATGTTACTCATATCACAAATTTCATAGGCAAGTTTTTGACAAAATGCTTCGCTAAATTTTCAAACCATGTCTATGATATTTACAACTTTACTCACTTATACGTTTGTGAAAGTCAATATATAAGATCTCATTGCACTTGAGATTCACTCAAGTACTTTTGTTGAAGTCACAATGATGAACAAACCCGAAATTCGGAACTATTCATACCGGAAATAATTTTCAGCGTAAAACTGATTGTTCAGCAGAAAACTGGTAGTTAAATAACCAAACAATTAGGCTTGTACTCTATGAAACATATCAACCTTATTCTCTTTGAACATGACGGTGATAGCATCATGTTTGAGCAGTAGTGAATCTCATGGCATTAATATTCCTACGCGAACTCACAGCTTCTGGAGTACAAATACAAGCTGACAGACTTACGGAACGTAAAAGGTTGTAAAGTTCCGAAGCGTTTAACGAAAACTTCCCAGGAAAATGAGCAATTTTCGTGATAGATCTGAGATCGCTTTGATTAGCTATGAAGTAGTTGTTTCAGATCCTAGCATCTGACAGGTTAATTGATACAGCAAGTTTGCCATCGGTGTAATTGCAGCGATCATATCAGCGTTTTCGTAATGAGGATATCTTGTAATTCTGCTCAGTTCAGTCTTTGATAGAACCTTCAGATAACATCTGAAATTTAAATGCTAATTAGATAAGGTTACTGGGGCGGATAACCTCGGTCGTAATGTTTACCGTGTGCCTGAGGTGCGCTGCACCATTGATTTACTTCGCATAAAGTTGTTATTCAAAGTGTAAGCGTGATGGGATTTGGGTTTTTCATTGGAAGCAAAATGGATACGAAAAGGTCAGATAGAACATTGCTTTGCACTTGATTTGCTCTGTCGATGCTGATTGGCATCAGGTCGGGGACGATCATGATGTTGAAAGCACTAGTGGACTTAACTATAACAAAATGAATCACAAAATATAAGATCATAGTATTTTACATTGTATATTACAATGCTAACGGTTTTAAGTTTTAACCATATTGTGAAAGCCACATTCTAATTTAAATTCTGTTCTCAAAAAAAATATAGCAAACTATTCATTCTACTAGAGGAGATATTTACTCGTTTAAAAATTGTTTTCATAGACATTTTAGCGACAAAATTCTTATTTACTTGGACGTAAAAAATAAAAGTTGAATTTCAAGATGTTTTTGGAAGATTTTTATAATCCGTAGATTGACTATCATCTATATCAGCGTGCCTTCTTGGGAGAATTCCTGGCCATTTACATTCTCTTTTAGAGAGGACCTTATTTCATCGCTTGCAGTAGGGCCTGAGAGTTCGCAGCAATAACCTTCTTGAAGCAGGGGCTCCGCGCACGCAACCTGGGGAGCTACTTCCGTAGACTTTCCTGAGAAGACCGGAAACCATTTCGAAAGAGCGAAATAATCATAGCTTGTTCTCAAAAAGTTCCTGGAAACTAACGAACGAGTGGAGCTTCAGTTTAAAAGGAAAACTTCACGAAATTTGCTTCCAACGCGGATAAAAATTTCATCTGAAATTTTTTCCCATTCTTTTAGAAAATTTCTGTTTGACTTCTAACTTTGGGAGAACTGAAAACTTGCATTAACTGCGTTGTGTGAATTCTAATATTTTTGATAGAACATCTCAGAATTTGCACGTTCTCCCTTTTTCGGGGGCCAGGACGGTCACATATGTTTCCCATACTGCCAAATACTGTGCACTCACACATACTGAAGATATTTTTATTCCAATCATATTTCACGGGGTTTTGATTGCCTATCAGTAATTTCACAACTCAATGAAGTTTAAAGGGTAGTGCCCACCCTTTACACATGGGTCATGGTAAGCTTATTCCTTTTCCCACGGGAAGAAACACCGGGTTCGAATTATTGGGTATTGAACTCTCGACTTGCCATATGAATGGCGAACGCTGTCAACCACAAACCATCGTGACTAAGTAAACAATTTGGAGTCCCTTTGTTTGGTGTCGCTTATGTAGTAGTTCAGAGGTATAAATCATTAGATATTACAGAATAACAGTGCGATATTCGTACTATGGTCTCGAAGGCACGCTAAAATGTATAGCTTTTATACCAATTGACCGTATAAAAACAACTGATAATCCTCAGTTGTACACATTTAAATCTACTATCAAAATTAGAATGGTATGTTTTCCTATATTTTCACAACAAATACCTTAAGGCAGAGTTTTGCCTGGTTGTTCTAACAGGAACTCACGAAACGATGAACGATCCTGCATGTGATCAGTAACGGCATTTTGTCACGGACGTTTTGCGTGCTTTACGAAGATTTTTTTTCTATTTTAACCGGTATGTATTATAAACTCGCTAAGAGATTTTCTCACAAACTATCAACAGTAAGTACAAGTGTTACATATGCCAAATCTCTTTTTAATTCTGCAGTTACTCAGGCCATAATTCGTCTGAATATTCAATCTTCGTAAAAAATGTTCCCTAATTCTGATAAAGATTCTACTTCTTTGAAATATTAGCGCCCAAAATATTAAATAGCCATAAAAACTGTTAAAATACTGCAAAAATAGCTCCAATCTTCCGTTTACCTAACAATTAATGCACCACTGAGCATGAAATTCTTTCAACTGAGACATGCAAATTTGTGAACTAATTTACAAATTTTGTACGTTTATTTTCGCCCCAAAATGAACTTCCACTCTGTATAAATATAGACAAGTACGAATTTCAGCACCAAACAGAATCTTTACTTTCCTTTTTCCTCACTGCACTCCCTTTTTAAGCATCGATCTGCGTATTTTTCTAAATTCTTTTGACCGCACGCAATTTTCGTTTCAAGATCAAAGAAAGCTCGAAATGTTTGTTGTCATCGAATTTGCGACCTAAAATTCCTCCCATTGACCCACAAATCTCGAAAAAAATCCTCTTTAAGCGCGAACATAAAATTTCATATTTTGTTGAATTTAACGCCACGAGCACAATCAAATACCACCCACGAAGTGACGCAGATGGGAAAAAAATCTTTATTACTCCACCGTGAGTCACCGGCAAAGCCTTCAATAGACTCTCAGAAGACTCCATCTTTCCGCATCGTTTCCCTTTTCAGACGGAAATGTAAGATCCTCTTCCGTTTTATACCAAGGAAGAGCCAGAAAATCTTGAAGGTATCGTTATTACTTTCCAGCACGGAGCCATTTTTTGTAGACCTTTGTTCCGATTCCGTTCTATAAATTCTATTGGAGTTAGACAACGTCTGTCGGCACGCGCATGCGCAGTAAGATTCAATCTTGCGGGCTCTCTCAACAAAAGCCTGGGCTGGTCTTCTTCGCAATTGTGCAGTAGTACAATGCGAGTTTTATTGTTCTGTAATTCTAGCGTCCCAGTCTGAGTCTTGAGTTATGGCGTGAAGCTGTGAAGGATGTTTGGAATGAATGTTGAGTTGCAGGTGAGTAAATGTTTGGAGTGAGTGTTGAGTTGCAGGTGAGTAAATGTTTGGAGTGAGTGTTGAGTTGCACGTGAGTAAATTTTTGGAAGCAATGCTGAGTTGCATGTGAGTAAATGTTTGGAATGAGTGTTGAGTTGCACGTGAGTAAATGTTTGGAATGAATGTTGAGTTGCAGGTGAGTAAATTTTTGGAATCAATGTTGATTTGCAGGTGAGTAAATGTTTGAAATGAATGTTCAGTTGCACGTGAGTAAATGTTTGGAATGAATGTTGAGTTGCACGTGAGTAAATTTTTGGAATCAATGTTGAGTTGCAGGTGAGTAAATGTTTGGAATGAATGTTGAGTTGCACGTGAGTAAATTTTTGGAATCAATGTTGAGTTGCAGGTGAGTAAATGTTTGGAATGAATGTTGAGTTGCAGGTGAGTAAATGTTTGGAGTGAATTTTGTGTTGCAGGTGAGTAAATGTTTGGAATGAATGTTGAGTTGCAGGTGAGTAAATGTTTGGAGTGAATGTTGAGTTGGACGTGAGTAAATGTTTGGAGTGAGTGTTGAGCTGCAGGTGAGTAAATGTTTGGAATGAATGTTGAGTTGCACGTGAGTAAATGTTTGGAATAAATGTTGAGTTGCGCGTGAGTAAATGTTTGGAGTGAATGTTGAGTTGCACGTGAGTAAATGTTTGGAGTGAATGTTGAGTCGCCAGTGAGTAAATATTTGGAATGAATGTTGAGTTGCACGTGAGTAAATGTTTGGAGTGAATGTTGAGTTGCGGATGATTAAAAAAATGAATTTTTAGAATGAATTGTACTTTCAAGATGAATATATATTAAAAAAACACGCCTAAAATGAATAGTGAGTTGTAGGCTAATAAATGTTTAAACAGAATGGTGAGTTGCAGATGAAAAAATGTTCAGAACGAATGTTGAATTGCAGATGAATGAATATTTAGAAAAATGAATACTTAGAATGAATATTAGGTTACAGAGAAATAAGTGTTTGAAAAATGAATGTTCAGAATGAATGTTGAATTGCAGATGACTAAACTAAGTTAGACACTGATGCAAAACACATCGATAAGACATGGTGAATACACTGAGCTTAATTTTGTTGAGGGTTTGGCTGAACGGTGATAATCACAATTGAACTTTAGCGTTAAGAACTTGGAAACTTGAGTGAGTTTCTAACTTCAAAATGAAGAACTTGGAAACTTGAGTGAGTTTCTAACTTCAAAATGAAGAACTTGGAAACTTGAGTGAGTTTCTAACTTCAAAATGACTGAACTTTATTTTACATGTTTCAATAACTATATGAACATTGGGTTCACCTCTGTGCAACATAACTTTAAAATTGTTGATATTTCTCTGCTTGTATGACAGTAGCACGAAAGTTCTCTAACATAGAAAAGCACGAGTGCGTAGATCTGCAATACGATCGGTTTTTCGTTATTTTTTCGTGTGCGTTCAAAAAAACATGATAAATTTTTGTATCTTTACTAATAATATTCGGTCGCAAACAGAAGAGCTATTAAGAAGGCCGAGCATTCATGGAATTTTATTTTATTTTTTCATTTGTTTAATTTTTTCATTTCCTTGTCGTGGAGAGAAGTTTGCCCTCTCAGAGCACGGAAATAATGACTGAAGCGTGACTATAATAAGCACATACATCATTTTTGAGCAAAATATTATGACTGCATTATCAGGCTCAGCACATCCTAAAATATGATAATAGAATGTTTAACAATTTCCCTCACCTTACGCGAAATGTTAAGGAAATCTTTCTCGAACATTCGAACGCCTGAATTCGTAAATGTCTAATTGGCTTCCCAGTAGGAAGTACTAAATAAAACCCAAAGAACTTCATCAAAAAGAAAAACGAAGTTTTCCCATCATAATACCATTATCAGCAACATTGTTTTCATCGACTGTTAGCGTTCATGCCTGATTGTGTGATCAGTAATATTATTGATCAGTAATATTAGCTGATACAGCGTATAACCAAAACAATAAAATACCCTAGCACCATCCCTCGATTACGCTGTTATAATCTTCACACAATATATGACAAGAAATGGCTGCTCATTGAATTCAGTCTTAATTCTTTCTCGCCCATGTGGTGATACCAAAAATAAATGATTGTTCCTAAGCAGACTAGAATCCCCGTTTGCATTAGTCTTGGTTAGGTGTACGTGCTCTCCTGATCATATATTTTATGATCTTTATTGTACGTCCGCTATATAAATAATAATAC